>JAVGWX010000023.1:2432500-2519876 GCA_036924085.1 Ariolimax columbianus
CAGTAAGGCACAGGCTACGTGCAAACTGGTTAGTGATAGGGGCATTCGGGGAGTCAGTGGGAGACCAGGACATGAAGGTCAAGCGGGAGGTAAAGGGCAAAGTTGGAGGTAAAGGGCAAGGGAAGGAAAGGGTAAAGAGGGGGGGGGGTAAAGGGCAAAGGGGGAGGTAAAGGGGCAAGGAGAGGTAAGGGTAAAGAGGAGGTAACGGGCAAAGTGGGAGGTAAAGGGGCAAGGAAAGATAAAGGTCAAGTGGGAGGTAAAGGTCAAGGGGAGATAAAGGGCAAAGTGGGAGGTAAAGGACAAGGGGAGGTAATGGTAAAGGGGACGTAAAGGGCAAAGGTAGGTAAATGACAAGTGCAGGTAAAGGGCAAGCGGGGGTAAAGATCAAGTGGGAGGTAAAGGGCAAGTGGAGGTAAAGGACAAGGGAAGGTAAAGGACAAGGGAAGGTAAAGGACAATGGGAGGTAACGGACAAGGGGAGGTAAAGTACAAGGGGAGGTAAAGGACAAGGAGAGGTAAAGGACAAGTGGAGGTAAAGGACAAGGGGAGGTAAAGGACAAGTGGAGGTAAAGGGCAAGGGGAGGTAAAGGACAAGTGGAGGTAAAGGACAAGGGGAGGTAAATCACAAGGGGAGGTAAAACAAATCCCATGTTAATCCATGTTATTCCATAACCTCTGTTGTTGTACACAGTCAAAATTGGGATGTACCCGATGGAACAGGTGCGTAAGCTGGCAACATTGACTTCTCGACATCCATCATCATGTTGAGTACGCGGTTTCTAGAGATCTCTAAGACACACAAGTCTCCATAATCCTACACAAAGGTGAACGAGACGGAACTAAAACAAGAACACGCATTTCCATACCTGGGCACCCACATTAGATCTTATGGGAGGTACACTTATGGAATAACGAACAGAATAGTCCGACAGGATCAGTCTTCCAGAGTTAGAGAGGAATCTGTCCAACAAAAGGCTATCACTGGATGTAAGGAAGAGAGTTCTTGGATACAGCGTGGTATCAGTGCTGACATACGGCAGCGAGTCGTGGACAATCAGTAGGCTAGCAATGGGATCGCTGGATGTAATGTGGTATTACATACGCTAGTATGTTGAATATTCCACGGAGGGCAAAGGAAGCTCATAATATGAAGACGCCAAAACAGAAAGACTGTTTATGGCAATAATCAGGACAAGACAGTCAACATACTGATCAAGGGGGGAGAGGAGAGTAATCAGGGACAGGTGCAACATACTGATCAAGGTGGGAGGGACAAGTAATCAGGGTCAGGTGAGACATACTGATCAAGGTGGGAGAGAAGAGTAATCAGGGTCAGGTGAGACATACTGATCAAGGTGGGAGAGAAGAGTAATCAGGGACAGGTGCGACATACTGATCAAGGTGGGAGAGGAGAGTAATCAGGGACAGGTGAAACATACTGATCAAGGTGGGAGAGGAGAGTAATCAGGGACAGGTGAGACATACTGATCAAGGTGGGAGAGAAGAGTAATCAGGGCCAGGTGCGACATACTGATCAAGGTGGGAGAGAAGAGTAATCAGGGTCAGGTGAAACATGATCAAGTTGACCGGAAAGGAAAGCCAATAACCTGATACTTGAAGATGCAAAGACATAAAGTCAGTTCATGGCAAAAATCAGGACAAGATATTCATCCATTTCCTGACATGTCATGAGAAGAGGCGCCTTAAAACACACTGTGGCAGTGGGCAGACTCGTAGGGAAAAGGGACGGAGGGAGGCAAAAAGAGAGAAAATATAGAGTCAATTTGAAGGAATGTCATGGGAGATAATCAACGGTTGTACTGATAAACAATACACGGGATAAGCGGATGTGGCGAATTGTGATCCCTAAGGTGAACCGGCAGGACATTTGATCAGGATGATGATGATGACAGACATTGGGACCCCGCCTGTTCATCGTGAAACTCTGTTGAATCTTTATCGTGGTGCTGTGTTGAGATATATTTAGGGCATGTTTGTTGACGGCTAAAGTTCGGTAATTCGTGCCAGGCCTCAAGTTACCGTTCCTTGGTAGTGGTATAGAAATTGATTTCTTACAATCTGTGGGCCATGTTCGTGCTTGTCATGTCTTGCGACACAATGCGGGCCATGTTCGTGCTTGTCATGTCTTGCGACACAATGCGGGCCATGTTCGTGCTTGTCATGTCTTGCGACACAATGCGGGCCATGTTCGTGCTTGTCATGTCTTGCGACACAATGCGGGCCATGTTTGTGCTTGTCATGTCTTGCGACACAATGCGGGCCATGTTCGTGCTTGTCATGTCTTGCGACACAATGCGGGCCATGTTCGTGCTTGTCATGTCTTGCGACACAATGCGGGCCATGTTCGTGCTTGTCATGTCTTGCGACACAATGCGGGCCATGTTCGCGCTTGTCATGTCTTGCGACACAATGCGGGCCATGTTCGTGCTTGTCATGTCTTGCGACACAATGCGGGCCATGTTCATGTTTGTCATGTCTTGCGACACAATGCGGGCCATGTTCGTGCTTGTCATGTCTTGCGACACAATGCGGGCCATGTTCATGTTTGTCATGTCTTGCGACACAATGCGGGCCATGTTCATGTTTGTCATGTCTTGCGACACAATGCGGGCCATGTTCGTGCTTGTCATGTCTTGCGACACAATGCGGGCCATGTTCGTGCTTGTCATGTCTTGCGACACAATGCGGGCCATGTTCGAACCATGCTCTATCTCTGTCTCTCTGTACCATGACAGCCGTTATTTCGTCACGCTTTTGGGACTTTCCCTTCTCCGTGTAGTTTACAGTAGTTTAGATTAGTCTAGTTTAGTTTAGTTTAGTCTAATTTAGTGTAGTTTTGGTTAGTTTAGTTTAGTTGTGGTTAGATTAGTTTAGTTTTTAGTTTTTTTTTGTTGAGTCTAGTTTAGTTTAGTATAGTTTAGTATAGTTTTGTTTAGTTTATTTTAGTGTAGTTTAGGTTTGTATTGTTGTGGTTGGCTTATTTTAGTCTAGTTTAGTTTAGTTTAGTTTAGTTTAGTGTAGTCTAGTTTAGTTCAGTCTAGTTTAATATAGTTTTGTTTAGTTTATTTTATTTTACTTTAGTTTAGTTTAGTCTAGTTTAGTTTAGTTTAGTTTAGTTTAGTCTAGTTTAGTCTAGCATTGTTTAGTTTAGTCTAGTCTAGTCTAGCTTAGTTTAGTTTAGTTTACTTTAGTCTAATCTAGTCTAGTCTTTAGTTTAGTTTAGTTCAGTCTAGTTTAGTTTACTTCAGTCTAGTTTAGTTTACTTCAGTCTAATCTAGTCTAGTCTTTAGTTTAGTTTAGTTCAGTCTAGTTTAGTTTACTTCAGTCTAATCTAGTCTAGTCTTTAGTTTAGTTTAGTTCAGTCTAGTTTAGTTTACTTCAGTCTAATCTAGTCTAGTCTTTAGTTTAGTTTAGTTCAGTCTAGTTTAGTTTACTTCAGTCTAATTTAGTCTAGTCTTTAGTTTAGTTTAGTCTAGTCTAGTTTAGTCGAAGAATCAACGTCATTGCTTAAGTTCAACCCATAAGTGCTCTGTGTGCCTCCATATTTTGGGAGAATCCCAGCACAATGGACGAAGATCCAGTAATAGGTCTTCAGACTCCGCACAGCCCACAACAGACTGAGGTACCACCTTTTCAATAAACTGAAGATAGGTGGCACTGACGAATGCCCGTGTGGTACAGGGAAAATGACCGCTGAACATCTGCTGCAAAACTGCCCGACATACGAGGACCAGAGAGAGCAGATGTGGCCATCACCAGTGGCAACACTAGACAAGCTCTATGGCAGTGTCGACAGCCTCAGGATGACCGCTGCTTTCTTCGAACAAATACAAGTTGACGTCTGACAGCGTACAAAGAAGAAGAAGAAGAAGAAGAAGAAGAAGAAGACAGTAAAAGGTTGGCTAGATTTTAACATGAGTTTGAATTTTACTCGGGCATAGGCCGTTAAGCTTACTCTTTTCGATTTCGAACTGCCGATAGAGTTTTAACGTGCGCAACACTGACCACGGTCGTCTCATCTCTACTACCCAGAGATCCGGGGAAATAGCAGAAAGTTCACTTGAAAAAATACAAGTCTTTACCGTAATTTGAACCCGAGACCTCCAGCAAACGAGGCTGATGTCTAACCTAGAGACCACTCAGTCCCCTTCTTCCTGTGTGTTCAGTCATACATGATCCGTTCCTCTACAAGGTAGTTAATCTTGTGTGTGTCCCAATCTTGTCTCCAGTCGTGTGGTCTTGCCTCGAAGTGCCTAGTGGACGAATCTATTGTTTTGGCTTGCTTGCTTGGCTTAGCTTGGTTTGGCTTGGCTTGGCTTCGTTCGTTCTCAATCTCCCGCTACCAAACCCTGAAAGGGCTTAAGTAGCAGAATGTAGTCCAGAGAACGGAATGCGTTGTAACGTAGTTTACAGCTTGACTGCGATATTTGTACTTTTCGGTCCAATACATCCGACTTCAGCAATCATTTTTTTAGTACCGGGTTAGCCTTCCCTCTTCGATCCCTTCTCCTTAGCCAGTCTGCCCTGTTGCAGCCTGTTATCCAGGATCACCGCGTGGAGGTGTAGAAGGGTCTTGGCAGCTCTGGTTCGCTGACCCTTCAGAAGTCTTGCCCAACTACTGCTGCGTGTTCCTGGTGCTGGCATTTTTGACGACGGAATAAATTATGATGATGTTGATGATGATGATGAATAGATCAAGTGACGTCTCCACAATGAAGGTCGACTGCAATAGTTCTCTACCATCCTCTGACTCTTGCCTTGATAGTACACTCCATCAGACTGTTGTCAGTCCATCTCTTGAGGGTACACTCCGCCAGACTGTTGTCAGTCCATGCCGCGATGTTGTCTTGTCACTTACAGTCATGTCTTCTTCTTGTCCGTCTACTGTCCTGTTTTTATTCCGGCACTGTGTCGTGTGTCCTAATAGTTATAATAGATCATGCAGGTAAGGTGAGTGAGCAAGTCCATGTTAAAATAGATCATACAGGTAAGGTGAGTGAGCAAGTCCAGGTTAAAATAGATCATACAGGTAAGGTGAGTGAGCAGGTCCAGGTTAAAATAGATCATACAGGTAAGGTGAGTGAGCAAGTCCAGGTTAAAATAGATCATACAGGTAAGGTGAGTGAGTAAGTCCAGGTAGCAGTGAAAAAGGTAAATGCAATGTTAAGTATGATAAAAAGAAACATTAAACATAGGAGCAAGGAAGTGATAGTCAAACTGTATAAAGCTTTAGTTAGACCTAGATTGGAGTACTGTGTACAGGTGTGGAGTCATTATCATAGAGGGGGTATAAACATGCTGGAAAGTATCAAAGAAGATCGACAAAGCTGATAGTGGGATTCCAGAATTACAGTTATGAGGAAAGACTCAGAAAAACCGGACTACGGTGTCTAGAAGAGAGAAGAATTCGGGGTGACTTAATACAGGTTTATAAAATAATCAAAGGAAAGTATAAATTAGACTATAACAAGTTATTTAAAAAAAATACATCTACAAGAACAAGAGGGCATAGCTACAAATTAACTAAAGAAAGGTCCAGATTAGATACCAGAAAAATATTTTGTTAGTCAGAGAATGGTGGATGCTAGGAATGCATTGCCACAGGAAATAGTGGAGGCAGGCCAGTAAATGCATTGAAGAATAGATTGGATGTATAAAGTTATTTTAAGAACAAGTGGAGTAGAAGAAACTGGTTGAATACAGAGTCTGCAGAGTCTTCTAAACCGATATAAAGAAGTTCAATTATGTTTATGTGTCTAACATCTTGTTTTGCCTCATATTGTCCCCCCATGCTGTCTGATTCCCAATCTCTTCATGACCTCCATATTTCTTCGCTTTTCTTTCTATGAGATGTGGTCCGTCTTTCTGAATATCAACATTTCAAAGGCCTCAACTGTATCCACAAGTTATCCACATCGCCCATGTTTCACCACCACAGAGTAATAACGAATATTTATATAACATCTAACGACTATCATTTTCAGTATCTGGATATCAATTCATTATTTTTATGTAGTTAAATGTCATTTTCTCCAAATCTTTTTCATTTCTCTCATCCATTTCACATATTCCATCATCCGTTATGGTCTGGCCAGGTACAAGTTAGTTGTCTACTGCGAGCGATGAAGGCGACACCATCCGACGGTTTTTTGTTGTCTTGGTGTAACTTGCGCTGTATTTGGACTATAAGGAGCAAGACTATGCGTTGGTCATCAGCCTTACTCTCTGGTCCAAAGCTACCTTGTTCGATCAGTCGATGTAATTTAGGATGCAGGCACTCTGGCCTCCACCTCTCTTGATACCACGGGTCGTTTGAAATCTGCGGGACTCGATCCCCTTCGTTTCCATCCATCGCTTTGAGAGACGAGTGCCCTAACTTTCGACCCCAAGACCCTATTTATATTTGACGTGATGATTATGTGAGACTTAGTTACTTCTTCTTCTTCTGCTTCTTCTTTCTTCTTCGTTCTTTCTTCTTCTTCTTCTTCTTCGTATTCTTCTTGTAACAGACCTCACTGTTTGCCCTGGCCGTTATTCTAACTCAGAACATTCTCACTCATCCACATCATCATGACCACACACTTCAAATAATATAGCACACAGCAGATGGCATATTTATTACATAATATTCATATCAGAAAAATGAGTAGTGGAATTACAAACACAATTCAATACATATCATCTTAACTAAATATTCCTGTGTTATATATAAGTTAATATCAGTATTAAATAAAGCGGGAATTGTAAGCATTAGCTATTGATGGAATTCCCAACTATCTAAACCCAGTTATATTGCCTTGCAATTACATCACACACACATCGCCTTAACTGCGTCTTCAACACACTTTATCAAATACTCTTCCTCACTCAAATCCCCTCAGGCGGGCGATCTGGACATACCTCGTTCACATTGTGTCCTGCTTACAACACACCGTTCAGAATATCACTTAATACAAAACTCATTCACCTACTTGAGCGATCCTGTTCTATCACTAACATTCGTGCATCAGTCTATCAATCGCTCCTCTATCTAAGTCGGTGAGTTAAACATACTATCTAAATTCAGTCTCTCTCTCTCTCTCTCTCTCTCTCTCTCTCTCGCTCTCATCTCTCTATCCCTCCTCTTCATCCAGCCTCCTGAGCTAAACTTTGTCTCGAGTTATATACACTCAAGCAAAGTCAGAGCTTGACCAATGGATCTCAGGGGATGGCTATATTCAGTCTTATTGGAACGAAACACTTTGCACACCTGTCACTCATTCTCTCGCAGCAAGCCCCGCTACCAATCCATCCGTCAATCATTCTCTCCCTACCCAAATCGGAAGGCCAGTGGTCAGCTCCTACCTGTCCACATTCCCTGCCCCAACTCTGTTCTCCTTTGTTGAGACGGTGAGTGACCTTGACACGCATTCAGGTACATTTGTTATCAGCAACCACATCACCCATGTCCTAAACTCTCTGCTCCGGCGGGAACTGTTCTTCATTCTTCGTGTTCTTCTTCTTCTTCTTCTTCTTCTTCTTCTTCTTCTTCTTCGCTCGTTCGTTCTCAATCTCCCGCTACCAAACCCTAAACAGAACATTGCAAGTAGCAGACTGAAGTCCAGATAATAGAGTGTGTTAGCTAAGTTCCAACTGGCGGCTTCATCCTTGTTATCAGCGATCGTAATCCCACGCTACCATTATTCAACCACCTAATATAAGAAAATGGTGCAACATTGTTGGTGTGTTATGTTTATGACGGCTTAATTCAGTACGACGCAATATCAAGATAGAAATCCAGCATTGCAAAATGGCTACCTATGTTCTCAGGGCGTACTGAATCATTTTTACATCAAACTGTTGATTTGCCAAACCTAGAGCACTAACGACACACATTATTACTATTTATTCCGGACCTTTCAAATCAATGAAGATTCGGTTTTTTTATTATTTCAAAAGCAATTTGTTTGTTATGCAGTGTAGTTTACGAAAAGATCCACAAGAAATCGGACTTAATGTTGAAGAATGAACACCCGACATGAAAAGCCGGATTTCTTATTCACTTGGCTGGAACTTGTCAAAACTGAAAGGGATCATGTGAGAAAGGAGTGCACATTATAAGTACGATAAACAGGATGCGATGTAAACTATACACTTTAATATGTGTCGCAGACATGTCACGTAGAACTAGATGTTTGGTGGCGTGACAAACATGTACACAAACATACCCTCGGACACACACAGACACACATAGACACACACACACACACACAGACACACACACTCACACAGACACACCCACAGACACAAACCCACCCACAGACACACAGACACACACACACACCTACACACCCACATACACCCACACAGACAGACAATCCTACAAGAAACGTCCCACATGCCAGGATCATGTTCGCCAGTCAGAAAATTAGTAGTTGCGGGTAGTGGCTAGTGACAGAGGTTTCCATCTCGGGGCTTGCGAGATGGATTGAAACGGTCTGTAGCAAGGATTGATGGATATGGGGCAAGGATTGAAATGGTTTGTGCTACCAGTTCTAACAATGACCTCTGTCCAGGGCGCGTGAGAACATAATTTCGACTTGTGAAATGAAGTGTTTGAGGAAGGTCATCGGTGTTACCAGGAGAGACAGAATGCGGAACGACGACATTCGAAGTATGGTCGGCACTACGGCTTGTGTCGAATACATTTCCTGGCAGAAAGTAGGTTGGTTTGGTCATCTCTTTAGAATGCACCCTCATCAATTTTCACTGATGACTTACAACGCTGGTGCATCTGGCTACAGGGCAAGGGGACGACCGCGAGGCAGGTGGATAGATGACAGAGTGATTGTGTAGAGACACTGGCTCACGCTGACCAACGCGACGCACTTGACGCCGGACAGACGACTTAAGCTTCCCACGACGCTCAATGGCGCAAATGAAAATAAAACTAACTAGCTAACTATTATCAAAGAAAACATTGTAATGCATTTAGACGTTTAATCTAATCAGAAATAGTCAGCATGGGTTTACTAGAGGGAGATCGTGCTTAACAAATCTATTAGAATTCATGGAGGAGGTTACTAAAATGATAGATAAAGGGGAGCCACTGGACGTTATTTATCTTGATTTTGCAAAGGCCTTTGATAGAGTACCTCATAAAAGATTATTTCGAAAGTTAAAATCACATGGAATAGGTGGGGAAGTTGCCAAATGGATTTAAAATTGGTTAACGGGAAGAAGGCAGAGGGTGGGTATAAATAAGGAGTACTCTGAGTGGAGTGAAGTGAAAAGTGGAGTGCCACAGGGCTCGGTTTTAGGACCGATTTTGTTCTTGATATATATAAATGATTTGGGCATTGATATGGAATCCATGATTGCAAAATTAGCAGACGACACAATACTATGCAGTAGTGTCTCATCTAAAGCGGAAGTGGATATATTGAGGTCGGATTTAGATAAAATTCAAGAATGGTCTGTAAGCTGGGAATTTGAGTTTAATGTAGATAAATGTACAGTCATCCACATGGGTAGATCCTATATGGAACATACTTACAGAATGGGAGAGAACAATATTAGAAAGATAGATAAGGAAAGGGACCTAGGGGTTATAATAGATCATACAGGTAAGGTGAGTGAGCAAGTCCAGGTAGCAGTGAAAAAGGCAAATGCAATGTTAGGGATGATAAAAAGAAATATTAAACATAGGAGCAAGGAAGTGATAGTCAAACTGTATAAAGCATTAGTTAGACCTAGATTGGAGTACTGTGTACAGGTGTGGAGTCCTTATCATAGAGGGGATATAAACATGCTGGATAGAATACAAAAAAAGAGCTATAAAGCTGATAGTGAGATTCCAGAATTACAGTTATGAGGAACGACTCAGAAAAACCGGCCTACAGTGTCTCGAAGAGAGAAGAATTCGTGGTGACTTAATACAGGTTTATAAGATGATCAGAGGAAGGGATAAATTAGACTATAACAAGTTTTTATTTCAAAATTCAGCCACCTACAAGAACAAGAGGGCATAGCTACAAATAATTTAATAAAGGTCAAGATTAGATACCATGAAATATTTTTGTAGTCAGAGTGGTTAATGCTTGGAATGCATTGCCACAGAAAATGTTAGTAGAGTGTCAGTTAATGCATACAAGACTAGATTGGAAGCGTATAGTTATTTTTAGATCAAGTGGAGCAGAAGAAACTGGTTGTATACAGACTCTTCAGGGTGTTCCAAACCAGGATAAAGAAGTTAAGCTCCAACACATACTCTACAAATTTGAATGGATCTAATTGGATCGCTACTATATGTGTGCATGGGGCAGAAACTGATATCGCTTATTGGATCGCTACTCTATGTGTGCATGGGACAGAAACTGGTATCGCTTATTGGATCGCTACTCTATGTGTGCATGGGGCAGAAACTGATATCGCTTATTGGATCGCTACTCTATGTGTGCATGGGGCAGAAACTGGTATCGATTTAGAGGACGCAGCTTGTTGAAATGAGAAGTCCGACAAGCATGGGCGGACATCTGAAACAACAATGTAGAATGGTGCACAAGTATCCAGCAACAGAGACCGTAAATTCTCACACAATTTACTATCTCCGCAAAATGATCACCCACAAATCTGCCAGGGGTGCGATGATATAATAGTACAACAGCCTGAAATAGCTACCATAACCTCCACTACAGCGACACGTCGCTGTAATGGTATAATTATGTCAAACAGTCATTATAAGTTGCGTACAGCCATTAAATTCCTGACATCCTCCCTGCAGATAGACATACAGACATTATGGAAGAACTAAATGGGCACGACAACATCAACAAGGCACCAGAAGAGCACATGATGGCAAAACTAACAATGAACGAAATGGAAGAGGCCATGAGAACTCTAAAGAAATGGAAATAACCCGGAAAAGATAGGATAACAAACGAAATGCTGATGGGGCTAGGCCAAACAGCAAAGAGGAAACTGCTATCAGTCCTGAACCAAAGCTGGAAAAGGGGTATTGTACCCCAGGCATGGAAAGACGCAGTACTTGTACCAGTACCAAAGAAAGGAAAAGATAAAACAGATCCAAATGGATACAGGCCTATCAGCCTACTGAGCTGTGTCGGCAAATTGATGGAACGTATGATAAACACCAGACTGATTTTGCATCTAGAAGAAAAACGCATACTAATTCCACAGCAAGCCGGCTTTAGACAGCACAGATCCACTGAGGATCAGGTCACCCTCATAGCCCAGGAAATAGAAGATGCCTACCAGGAGCAAAAACACACATTAGCGGTTCGGGTGGACCTAGAAAAGGCATTTGACAAAGTCTGGAAAGAAGGACTTAAAGTCAAGCTACGAAGACGTGAAGTTTGTGGGAAAATGTACAAATGGATCACCCACTACCTCAAAAACAGAACAGCCAGAGTTCAAGTACAAGGGCAGATGAGTAAAAAGGTGACACTTGAGCAGGGGGAGTACTGTCACCCACACTCTTCCTGGTGTAAATAAATAACATAACAGAGAATATACCAAGAAAAGTTCATAGCTCAATGTTTGCAGACGATCTGGCTATGTAGACCTCTGAAAAGAATCTCACCATAGCAAGTAATCGGATGCAGCAGGCCCTAACATCGCTGGAAGAGTGGGCGAACTCATGGCTGGTCAAAATAAACGAGG
Organism: Ariolimax columbianus; assembly: GCA_036924085.1. Lineage (NCBI taxonomy): Eukaryota > Metazoa > Mollusca > Gastropoda > Stylommatophora > Arionidae > Ariolimax > Ariolimax columbianus. Next base: position 2,444,182 of record JAVGWX010000023.1, read on the forward strand.
AAAAAACTACATGTACGATATTCTCGCTTTCAAACAAACCCCAAAACACCAAACTAAGTCTTAACGGCAAATACCTGCGGCCAAACGACAACCCAAACTACCTGGGAGTCACATTTGATCGGCGCATGACATGGAAAAGTCAGATCGAGAGAAACCAAATGTGAGCCAGAGAAAGAATGGCAATCATGAAGAAACTTGCTGGCACAAGCTGGGGAGCAGACGAAAGTATACTAAAGAAACTGTACACTGGAAGAGTGAGACCAGTTCTCAAGTATGGCATTGCGGCATGGACAACAGCAGCAAAGGCGAACTTCGATAAAATTAGCAAACTCCAAAACCAAGCCATGAGAATTATAACAGAAGGCATGAAGTCAACGCCAATTGTAGAACTTGAAAAGATTACAAAACTGCAATCCATGACCGACAGAAGAGACTGCAGAGCCCAGCTGCAATCAGAGAAACTCCGAAGACTGACTGACCATCCAATGCACCAGAGACTAAACAATTTCGGAAATGGGAAACTAAAGCGGAGAAACTTTGCAGAAATAGCCAAAGCAAAGATGCACGAAGACCCTATGAACGCACTAACAACACCAAAGCCCATCCCTACTGTACGAAAACCTACCTGGAGGCAGCTTATTTTTCCAGAGGTGGTAGAAAATATACCAGGTATTGGAAACAAAAACTGCCAAACTGAAAAAGAAAGAAGAGATACAACCCTAAGGTACATAACGGAAAACTACGTAAGCAAGGACTGGACCCATGCATACACCGACGGTTCTGTAACAAACACAACACAGAACGGAGGGGCAGGAGCATTCCCGAGCCTACCAAATGGCAGAAAAATAACACTGTCATTGGCTACTGGAAAATACACAAGCAATTTCAGAGCGGAGGCAGAGGCACTGAGGGCGGCAGTGTAAGAAATGGTGACAGGTAAAAGGAATGAAAGCCACATAGTCCTGCTTACAGATGCTCTCTCCGTAGTCACAGCACTAAAAAGCCAGAAAAATACTGAACTTAATGATTTAAGAGCAGTACTCTGTCAACTATGCCAGCAGTCCGCACCAAAAAGAGTAGCGGTACAGTGGGTTCCATCCCACTGCAACATTCACGGCAACGAGGAGGCAGACAGACTGGCAAAAAAAGATGCAAGACTATCACAGCCAGATACTGGTATGACGTACGAAGAGTCAAAAAGGCGTATTAGAGCTAGATACATGGCCAAATGGGAAACCGAACATACTGGTTACACAAAAAACGATGCCTATTACCAATTGAACAGAAGAGAGCAGGTCGTTCTCTTCAGACTTCGCACTGACCACAATAGACTGAGGTACCACCTATTCAATAAACTGAAGATAGGTGGCACTGACGAATGCTCTTGTGGTACCAGGAAAATGACCGCTGAGCATATGCTGCAAAACTGCCCGACATACGAGGACCAGAGAAAGCAGATATGGCCATCACCAGTGGCAACACTAGACAAGCTCTATGGCAGTGTCGACAGCCTCAGGATGACCGCTGCTTTTTTCGAAAAAATAAAGGTCGACGTCTGACAGCGTAAGAAGAAGAAGAAGAAGAAATTCCTGACATACGTCAGCTGGCTGTGTCGTGTCCCATCAATTAGTCTGAACCTTTACAATCACATTGTGTTAGCCCTATACGGTAAGAATTATTGGAAAAGTCAATATCAAAAGAAACTTTGGTTATTTGTTGATGCAAACTCTTATTTATTCTCAGATATGTCTTTATTTTTTAATTAATTAATTATTTTGTTAATATTTTTTTTAGTGGTGGGGTGGTTCGTTAAGATCAGATATAGATGGCACCTAACTGACTGCGGGTCTAGTCAGTTCTTGTGTTTGAGTCTATCAAGATGGACTTGCACATCGGTTAAATAACCCTCCAAAATACTGGTTGTAAACAGACTCTGTAGGGTCTTCTAAGCCAGTTTAAATACGTTGTTAAGTAATTGTTTTTGTTTTAGTGTTTCTTTGATGAATTAGTATTTTGGCGGTTTTTTTCCTTCAATTTTTCCATTTGCTGCCTGCACAGATTCCTGGATCACGACAAGATCACCAACACAGAGGGGGTTAGAGAGAATAGTCCCTATCACGATCTTCTCCATGCTTAGTCTTCTAAGGCGCCGATGGTTGGGACAAACTCGGAGGATGGATGATTGCAGAATAAGAAAAGATCTTCTCTATGGGGAATTACAGATTGGGGGGAAAAGGTCTCGGGGCCGGCCACTACTTCGGTACAAGGATGTATGCAAGCGGGATATGAATGTCGCAGGCATCGATTTGGAATCATGGGAACAGGACGCCATAGAACGTGTTACATGGAGGGGCAGGGTTAAGCATGGAATACAGACACAAGAAGTACTGTTTGTGGATAGCCTAAGGACTCACCTTTTGAGAAGACACGTCAAATGATGCGATGCAGTAAACGGCCTTGACTTTCCTTGCACACACTGCAGAAGACTCTTCTCTGTCCGGATTGGTCTTTAGAGTCACATGCGTTACCGTCATGGACTGTAGTTGCATCCCTATATTCTCAAAGCACAATTACTATCGTCTGACAAGACGGAGAGAGTTAATAATCATGATTTACTGATTATTTAACTAGGAAAACTCAGAGATCCTCAACAATGGATTTATGCGTCGGAGTACTATTAGAGACAATACACAAAACAAACAACGAACCACTGTGATCAGAGATCAGAGTAGAACTAGGAAAACTCCAGAGATCCCCAACAATAGCGCGCCAGTGGCTACCCTCCCATTGCGGAATCACGGGAAACGAGAGAGCTGATGCTCTGTCATAAGATGGCAGCAAAAAGGCACAATTTAATCATCGAGTGCCATACAGAGAAATCAAGAACTTCATCAGAAATCAGTATATACACCAATGGAGAGAAGACAGAAACATAAGCAGTACGCCAGACCTAATTGACCAACTCAAAAGAAATCAACAAACTACCTTATTTCGCCTGAGAACTGGACACTGCAGACTACTAGAACATCTATACCGACTGAAGATCTCACACACCGATGAGTGCCCATGTGGAACAGGAGACCAGAACCCTGAACATATTCTACATGAATGCCCAATCTATAGGGGAATGAGATGCCAGACCTGGCCAGAGGGTGCGGAGCTGAGACAAAAGATGTGCGGCAGCCGTTCCGACCTGGTGAAGACTACAGACTTCATCATGGCGACTGGCCTGCAGATATAGCATAACCAAAAGATCCTCAACGCAAAGAAGAACAACTGACTATTCGGGGACAAACGTAAAAATAGGAAATGTTGAGGCGTATAAACTAAGTTAGGGCGCGTGGGTGCATTTTTGGCGTACATTGTTGTTGTTGTTGTTGTTGTTGGTGGTGAATGCCCACAGTGAGAATATTTACTCTTCTGTGCGTACAGTAAAGTGCGTTAAGTAGCTGGTTGTCGTAGTTTTCCTCACATCCCGAGCGTGCTGATGAAGGTGGACTGGGGTCCCCCATGTGGTTGTGCAATGCTTGGCTTACGTCAAAACGACTGGAGATACGCAGGCACTCTGGTCTTACCTCCCGTGGGATTCGATCGTCCATCATTTCCGCTCAACGACCCCCATATCAATCAGTATGTTATGCCTGACCGACTAACATCTCAGCCACCCTTTGATTAGGTAACTGTGACACAGTAGCTTCTTACAACTGCCTAACCTACCTGTTTGACTGTTACAAGTTTCTCGCCAGGTGTGCAGTGCGATAGGCTGCCATTACTTTCCGTAAGTGGAGGGAGCGGTCACACGGGGAAAAAGCCCGTGTCTGCCAAATTGGACACGGTGGGATTAAAGCTCGCTGAAAGCTGTGTTTTCGTTACATTTACTCCAGTGTTTTCTTGTTGTATATGTCTTGGCTTCGTTCGTTCTTAATAGCCGCTACCAACCCCTGAATAGGGATTTGCAAGTAGCAGAATCTAGTCCAGAGAACGCAATGCGTTCTGTCGTAGTTTACAGCTTGACTGCGATAGTTGTCCCTTTCGGTCCGACACATCCGACTTTTAGTAACGGGTTAGCCTTCCCTCTTCGATCCCTTCTCCTTAGCCAGTCTGCTCTGTTGCAGCCTGTTATCCGGGATCACCGCGTGGAGGTGTAGAAGGGTCTTGGCAGCTCTGGTTCGCAGGCCCTGACGCTAGCAGTCAGCTATGGGTCGCCGCCCTGACGCTAGCAGTCACCTATGGTTCGCAAGCCCTGACGCTAGCAGTCAGCTATGGGTCGCTGACCACTGCACGTCATGCGCTGCTCTGCGCCTTTATTGCACATAACAATGGCTTTCAAATTTGTTAAATTCACAGCAACCGTAGCGCACCAGAATTGTTCGTCTACTTCCCGGCTGCAGTGCGTAGTTGACGAAAATATTGAAACGTTTCTCGATGCCCCTGTAACCAGCCATGGAACCCCAGGTTTGGGAACCACTGGCATATAACGTAGCCAGACGTGAATGGCCGGGAAGTCAATCGGAACTTGCACGAGATCAAGGATCTCGTGACAGATGACGCAACTGTATACAGGACCTGCTAACAGCGGTCATGCGTGACCACGGCGGACTTAGTGAATGTGACATCATCATCGTGTGTCATCTCACGGTAATGTATCTCCAGTTGTATTCGTCCCGTGTCAGGTCGATACACTCATTCAGACTGTCTCCAGACCGCATCTTGATGTTGTCTGTCCATCTGTACCTCTGTCGCCTCCTGGCTGCCCTGTCCTCTGCTCTTCCCTCCAGCAGACAGTCATGTCCCTGGATGAAACCAAACTATTTGGTTTCTCTTTGTGTTTCCTTCGTATCGTCAGTTGTTTGAGGACCTCATCTGTTTGTTTTTCTACCCCTCCAATTAACTCGTCCTAGTCTTCTGGAGATCAACATTTCAAAGACTTCAATCCTCTTCTTCATTTTCTTTGTGATGGTCAAAGTTTTTAATGAAAATTTGTTTCTTGGTTAAATGTTTTTAAGTGACATGTTGATCACGTTGGTGAGTAGCGCAAGAGTTGTAGCGGTCAGCGACCCAGAGTGGGTTGCTAGCGTCAGGGTCAGCGACCCAGAGTGGGTTGCTAGCGTCAGCGGCAGCGAACCAGAATGGGTTGCTAGCGTTCAGGGCAGCGACCCAGAGTGGGTTGCTAGCGTCAGGGGCAGCGACCCAGAGTGGGTTGATAGCGTTCGGGGCAGCGAGCCAGAGTGGGTTGCTAGCGTCAGGGGCAGCGACCCAGAGTGGGTTGCTAGCGTTCGGGGCAGCGACCTAGAGTGGGTTGCTAGCGTTCGGGGCAGCGACCCAGAGTGGGTTGCTAGCGTCAGGGGCAGCGACCCAGAGTGGGTTGCTAGCGTTCAGGGCAGCGACCCAGAGCGGGTTGCTAGCGTTCGGGGCAGCGACCCAGAGCTGCCAAGACCCTTCTACACATCCAGGTAGTACATCTGTATAGCAGACTGAAACAGAGGAGACTGGCTAAGGAGAAGGGATCGAAGAGGGAACGCTAACCCAGTACCCACAAATAACACGCTAATTAGGATGTGTCGGACTGACTGGTGCAAACCTGGCAGTCAAGCTGTAAACTACAAAACGTCTTATTCCGTTCTACGGACAAAATCCATGCTGCTTTCAGAGTCCTTTTCAGGGCTTGGTAGCGGGAGGTTGAGAACGTTCAGGGCTTGGTAGCGGGAGATTGAGAACGTTCAGGGTTTGGTAGTGGGAGGTTGAGAACGTTCAGGGTTTGGTAGCGGGAGGTTGAGAACGTTCAGGGTTTGGTAGCGGGAGATTGAGAACGTTCAGGGTTTGGTAGTGGGAGGTTGAGAACGTTCAGGGTTTGGTAGTGGGAGGTTGAGAGCGTTCAGGGTTTGGTAGTGGGAGGTTGAGAACGTTCAGGGTTTGGTAGTGGGAGGTTGAAAACGTTCAGGACTTGGTAGCGGGAGATTGAGAACGTTCAGGGTTTGGTAGTGGGAGGCTGAGAACGTTCAGGGTTTGGTAGCGGGAGGTTGAGAACGTTCAGGGTTTGGTAGTGGGAGGTTGAGAGCGTTCAGGGTTTGGTAGTGGGAGGTTGAGAACGTTCAGGGTTTGGTAGTGGGAGGTTGAGAACGAACGAAGGCAAAGAAGAAGAATGACACGTCCAGAATCTGTCATAATTTGATATATCAACAGGTCGCACTAGTGGAAGATGAGTACACAATTTCAGCTCTCTAGGCTATGGGGACGTTGGTTAAAATAGGAGAAATAGAAGTTCACGTAAGCGATCAACCGTCACGCTAAGTTAAATAAACACTTGCTGCTGCTGCTGCTGCTGCTGCTGTTGTTGTTCTTGTTGTTGTTGTTGTTGTTGTTGTTGTTGCTGCTGCTGCTGCTGCTGCTGTTGCTGCTGCTGCTGCTGCTGTTGTTGTTGTTGTTGTTGTTGTTGTTGTTGTTGTTGTTGTTGTTGTTGTTGTTGTTGTTGCTGCTGTTGTTGTTGTTGTTGTTGTTGTTGTTGTTTAATGTCCACAGTGAGCAAGTTCATCCTTTTGTGCGACCTGAGAAGGGCGTTAAGTGTCGGGTTGTAGTCACTTTCCTCACATCACGAGCGTGCTGATTAAGGTGGACTGGTGCCGCCCAGGCGGTTTTGATATGCTTGGCTTCTTCTGCGTGTCACTCACTACTTCGGGGATCACATCGACCCACATCTCGTCAACCAGGCTGAATTGAAAAAACAGCATGTTTTCATTAAACGCTACAATAAGTACGGTCTTGGTCCATGTGTTGGGCCTGGCCCTGACGCCACGTCTTGGTCCATGTGTTGGGCCTGGCTCGGACGCCTGTCTTGATCCATGTGTTGGGACTGGCCCTGACGCCACGTCTTCGTCCATGTGTTGGACCTGGCCCTGACGCCACGTCTTGGTCCATGTGTTAGGCCTGGCTCTGACGCCACGTCTTGGTCCATGTGTTGTGCCTGGCCCTGACGCCACGTCTTGGTCCATGTGTTGGGCCTGGCCCTGACGCCACGTCTTGGTACATGTGTTGGGCCTGGCCCTGACGCCACGTCTTGGTCCATGTGTTGTGCCTGGCCCTGACGCCACGTCTTGGTCCATGTGTTGGGCCTGGCTCTGACGCCACGTCTTGGTCCATGTGTTGGGCCTGGCTCTGACGCCACGTCTTGGTCCATGTGTTGGGCCTGGCCCTGACGCCACGTCTTGGTCCATGTGTTGGGCCTGGTCCTGACGCCACGTCTTCGTCCATGTGTTGGACCTGGCCCTGACGCCACGTCTTGGTCCATGTGTTAGGCCTGGCTCTGACGCCACGTCCTTGTCCATGGCTGATTAGGCTAGCGTCTCAGTTCCCCAATTACAAACCTATAAACAAAATTTGTGACAGACGACTATTCAAAGTTGTGCATGCGGCTAGCAAAATCATCATGTAAGAATCATTGCTACTGAAATCGTATTACAAGAAACGGCCGCATGTTTCCCTAAAGGCTGTGAAGGGACAACTAATTGCCATGTTGGACGCACAGCTCCCGCCATCTGGAGTGACACGGTAAGTCATGTCCCGGCACCATGTGTTGTGCGAGAGACGATAATTTACACAATCAGTGAACAGGGGCGTTATCAAATGTGCCACTCACTGTGGTCGATGTTAGCGCGTGCAGAGATGGGGGGGGGGGGGGGGGGGGCGTCAATGGGATGTATTAGCAATGTTGTTGTTGTTGTTGTTGTTGCTGTTTTTGAAAATATTAACTGAGAGCCGGTTCCCGTTAGATATTCTTACTCAGGGTGAACTGAGGAAGGTATAGATGGGTCTTTTTTGCTGAAGTACGATGCAAGGCTTCATGGCAGGTACAGCACAATGTCGATCCCCTTGGTTGTTGGTCAGAGTTGCGGTGGCGGGGCTGCTTTCTAGGTGAATAGCGTGATTAGGAGGGGGGGGGGGGAGGGCTTGGTCTGAGTTTTTCACCTGACGTGAGGTGGGAGCCTTGGTCGGTGACTAGACAAGTCTGACCACGCCTAGAGTGTGACTAAAGAGGTGACTAGTCTAGAGTCTGACCTCGACTAGAGTGTGACTAAAGAGGTGACTAGACTAGAGTCTGACCTCGACTAGAGTGTGACTAAAGAGGTGACTAGACTAGAGTCTGACCTCAACTAGAGTGTGACTAAAGAGGTGACTAGACTAGAGTGTGACTAAAGAAGTGACTAGACTAGAGTCTGACCTCGACTAGAGTGTGACTCAAGGGGTGACTAGACTAGAGTGACCTCGACTAGAGTGTGACTTAAGAGGTGACTAGACTAGAGTCTGACCTCGACTAGAGTGGGACTCAATAGGTGACTAGACTAAGCGTGGAGTCTAACCTTTCAGAGAGTAATCGGGGCTCAGTAGGGCAAGACCGTAACCTGCCATGCTTGTAAGAGACGACAAAGAAGGGACGTTATGGTACTAACTATCATTACTGTAGACACGTAAACTGTAGGGCTCTGAAATCGTTGTTATTGGTTGATCGATTGACGTAGTTCACAACCACAACAAATCTCACAATATGAACGGAGTACGACATTGGGAGGCTGTTGTTGTCAGACATAACATCGGCAATAACAAGACACACAAACATGAGAAGGTCAACTGGATATAGGGCCTGGTCGATACGGTTGGTATCTAGTACATGAAAGAGAGAGAGAGAGAGAGAGAGAGAGAGGTAGAGGGAGGTAGAGAGAAGTAGAGAGATAGAGAAAGATAGAGAGGTAGAGAAAGACAGAGAGGTAGAGATAAAAGGAGAGAGGTGGAGAGATATAGTAAGATAGATAGAGAGATAGAGAGAGATATAGAGATTCTGAGAGAGAGATAAAGATAGATAGGTAGAGAGATAGAGAAAGATAGAGTGGTAGAGAGAGAGGTATAGAGAGGTAGAGAAAAACAGAGAGGTAGAGAGAGAGTTAGAGATAAAGGGAGAGAGGTGGGGAGATATAGAAAGATAGATAGAGAGATAGAGAGATTTATAGATTGTGAGAGAGAGAGATAAAGATAGATAGGTAGAGAGAGATAAAGACAGAGAGAAGTGGAGAGATACAGAAAGATAGACACAGAGATAGAGAGAGATATAGAGATTGAGAGAGATAGAGATAGCGAGATAGAGAGAAGGAAAGATATATAGAAAGAAATAGATAGAGAGAGTGAGTGAGAAAATAACGCACAGCAGGTAGACGCCTACCTGTCTGAATACTATTATTCCAAGTATACGAGTAATCAAAGTAAACCAATGTGATAAACATGCCCTGATATAGCCAAAATGCCATATTCCTTCCTCAATACCTTGGCCCTTAGAACATTTATATTCGTGTTGTACAACACTGGCACAGAAAAGTTCAGATCCATTTAATCATTTGAGAATATTTGCTTTTCTCCGTCTCCTCCTCCTTCTTCTTCTTCTTCTTGTTCTTCCTCTTCTTCTTCTTCTTTTTCTTCTTCTTCTTCTCGCTAGTCACATGGTTTTTGTAAAAGGACACAAGCGAAGTTCAGTTTTCTGAACAAAGGTTGCTGTAGTTGAGAAGTCTTCCTGGCCTCCAAACAGCTTTCTGTGGAGGTTCGTCTCCATGGGCCAGTGCTCAGTACACAGTTGGCTAAGCATGTAACAGTCTTCCAGGATGTGATCGGATGTTTACGCTGCTTCCCGCACGTTCACGTGGGTAATGGAGCTAATTTTAGCCTGTGTAAGAGGTCATTCAATCTGATACGTCCTGTTTTCAAGCGTAGCAGGATCAATTTCTTCGAACGATGAAGACAGTGATAGTTGTCCTGGTGTTTGAACGACTTGTCTTACGGCTCAGATAAGGTTCTTCTTTTCTTGGGAGATGATTGTTTGTTCTTTTTATTTCTCGCATTGCTCCCTTCTTTGGTAACTTGCCTGCTGTCTCATTTCCTGGCATGGTACAGTGTCAAGGAAGCCATTGTAGCACTACCCTTCTCTTGGATGTTAGTTCGCCCAAGGATTGTTTAGGCTCTGGTAGTTTATCATTTTTGAGGGACTTGATATTGAGAAACGCTATGCATTATTTCAATCCAATACATCAGCTCTACCACAATGTAAGAAAGTTACGGAGCCGGTACATCAGCTCTACCACAATGTAAGAAAGTTACGGAGCCGGTACATCAGCTCTACCACAATGTAAGAAAGTTACGGAGCCGGTACATCAGCTCTACCACAATGTAAGAAAGTTACGGAGCCGGTACAATAGCTATACTAAAATGTCTTTTTCTTCGTTCGTTCTCAATCTCCGACTACCAAGCCCTGAACGTTCTCAATTTCTCACTACCAAGCCCTGAACGTTCTCAATTTCTCACTACCAAGCCCTGAACGTTCTCAATCTCTCACTACCAAGCCCTGAACGCTCTCAATCTCCCACTACCAAGCCCTGAAAAAGGATTTGCAAGTAGCAGAATGAAGCCCAGAGAACGGAATGCGTTGTGTTGTAGTTTACAGTTTGACTGCAATATTTCGGGCTAACACGTCCGACTTCAGCAGTTAGCATTCCCTCTCGGATCCCTTATCCTTAGCCAGTACATCTGTAGTTGGAATTAACGAAGCTCGTAAACATGAGCTAGAATACTTAACGAATGAAATGTTAGTCATGTTTTACGACAAACGTGCAAATTTACGACACTAACAGATCTCAAACAGCATTCGTTTGGATATGTGTAAGACCCAGTACACAGCAGCCAGGTGGTGACTAAGATTGAGTGGCCTATATGTGGGACGAGAAACGGAGGTGAACAGAGATAAAGGCCAACTGTGACGATCGACCGGTCAGACACAACATACTGACCAGGACGTCGCGTCAGGGTCAGGCACAACATACTGACCAGGACGTCGTATCAGGGTCAGGCCCAACATACTGACCAGGACGTCGTATCAGGGTCAGGCACAACATACTGACCAAGACAACTATTTCTCTTCCTTGTAGCGTTCTTTGGAAACAGGCTGTATTCAAGGCAATCTGGATGACGAGATATAGATTGAATTGATCCCCGTAGTAGTGAGCATCGCTTAGATAAAACAAGGCAATGCCCAACCGCCTGGTGGACCCCGGTCCACTTTCATCAGCACGCTCGGGATGTGAGAAAAGCTACAACAATCCGTCACTTATCGCCCTTGTCACTGCGAACACAGAAGTAAACATACTCATAATGTGCATCAAATAACAACAACAACAAGATCGATGAAGTCAACAATGTGTCCTACCTGAATATTGGACCAGTAAGACTGTGACAAGATCCCGCATTAAGGTACCTTCTCATACGTTCCCGTCCCAACCAACCAAACATTAGGACTTAAGCCTAGATCGCCTCCCTTGTACCGGGTTGAGATCAAGAATTCACTTTCCCTGCCTGCGTCACGCTCTGTTTACCTTTGATCATCGCTTCACGCAGCCACTGGCTTCAGCCTTCAGACACGTATCGCATATCACTACAGCCAGGAGGATCCAGGTCCACTATCAGAGCTCGCAGGATAAAATTTGATCCGTTTAAATTAGGTTGCTGTTTGCGTTGTTTGCGAATGTCCACAATGAATAGGTCTACTCTTTTGTGCGCCCTGAAAAGGACGTTATGTGACGGGTTGCAGTAGCTTTCCTAACATCCTGAGCGTGCTGATGAAGGTGGACTGGAGTCCTCCATGCGGTTGTGCTATGATTGGCTTCATCTGCGTGTCGCTCACTACTACGGGGATAACTTCGAAACTTCACCTTGTTAGTCAGGATGCCATTTCCCGTTTCAGAGAAGGGCTACAAGGAAGCCGAGGTGAGGGTCTTGACCAGTATGTTTTGCCTGACCCTGACTAACATGTCTGACCAGTATGTTTTGCCTGACCCTGACTAACATGTCTGACCAGTATGTTTTGCCTTACCCTGACTAACATGTCTGACCAGTATGATTTGCCTGATCCTGACTAACATGTCTGACCAGTATGTTTTGCCTGACCCTGACTAACATGGCTGACCAGTATGTTTTGCCTGACCCTGACATTAATCTTCCCTCCCTAGAAATGACCTTAACATCGAGCAGTCAAACTGTTTAAAGCATTAGTTGGACGTAGATTGAAGTACTGTATTACAGTACTGGTGGACCCAGTGGTCTCGAGATAAGGTGTTCGCCTCGGGTGGGGGGAACAGTGGTCTCGAGGTAAGGTGTCCGCCTCGGGTGCTGGGGGTCGCGGAATCAAATCGCGAGTAAAATTTCCCCTGATCTCTGTGTAGTGAGATCGGACCCATGATTTCTGTGTAGTGAGATCGGACACCTGATCTCTGTGTAGTGAGATCGGACACCTGATCTCCGTGTAGTGAGATCGGACACCTGATCTCCGTGTTGTGAGATCGGACACCTGATCTCCGTGTAGTGAGATCGGACACCTGATCTCTGTGTAGTGAGATCGGACACCTGATCTCTGTGTAGTGAGATCGGACCCCTAATCTCTGTGTAGTGAGATCGGACCCATGATCTCTGTGTAGTGAGATCGGACACCTGATCTCTGTGTAGTGAGATCGGACCCATGATCTCTGTGTAGTGAGATCGGACACCTGATCTCTGTGTAGTGAGATCGGACCCATGATCTCTGTGTAGTGAGATCGGACCCATGATCTCTGTGTAGTGAGATCGGACACCTGATCTCTGTGTAGTGAGATCGGACCCATGATCTCTGTGTAGTGAGATCGGACCAATGATCTCTGTGTAGTGAGATCGGACACCTGATCTCTGTGTAGTGAGATCGGACACCTGATCTCTGTGTAGTGAGATCGGACACCTGATCTCTGTGTAGTGAGATCGGACACCTGATCTCTGTGTAGTGAGATCGGACACCTGATCTTTGTGTAGTGAGATCGGACACTCATGCACAGTGGTGTGCAAGTTAAAAATCACTTGGCAGGAGAAAATCGAAAAGAGTTAGGATTAACATCCACTGCTGAGGTAAAATTCAAGTTAAAAATCTACTCAAATTGTTCTAGAGATTCTCGCTCCACAGAGAATATGTCGCCCAAAGAGGGACAGTGTGGCTATACCATCAGGTTTTGGTTATGTGGGTAGTTAGCTTAGCGGCATAGATGGCGCCTGACAGACTGCTGGTCTACCTTGCTCTAATTTACGCTTCCCTCACTAACAGTCCCCAAAATAGGCGGTCGTAAATTCCAGAGCATTTTCGCCTGCCAAAAAAACATGAAACAGAGGTCATGCGTGTAACGACATAAGTGGACTGAAGATAGATAAATAGTTACAGGTGTGGAGTACTGTATACAGGTGTGGAGTACTGTGTACAGCTGTGGAGTACTGTGTGCAGGTCTGGAGCACTGTGTGCAGGTGTGGAGTACTGTGTACAGCTGTGGAGTACTGTGTGCAGGTCTGGAGCACTGTGTGCAGGTGTGGAGTACTGTGAACAGGTGTGGAGTACTGTGTACATGTGTGGAGTACTGTGTACAGGTGTGGAGTACTGTGTACAGGTGGGGGAGTCCTTGTCGTAGAGGAGATATCAACATGCTGGAAACGATACAAAAAAGAGCGACAAAGCTGAAAGTGTGATTCCAGAATTACAGTTATGAGGAAAGAGAAACCGGCCTACAGTGTCTAGAAAAGAGACGAATTTGAGGTGACAATTCAGGTTTATAAGATGATCAAAGGAAAGGATAAATTAGACTATAACAAGTTTTTTTTCAAAAGTCATCTACAAGAACAAGAAGGTATAGCTACACACTATTTAAGGAAAGGTTCAGATTAGATATCAGGAAATATATTCAAAAATAAATTGGATGCATATAGTTATTTTTAGATCTAGTTAAGTTAAAAAAAAAAAAGAGGTTGTATATAGACTCTGCAAAGTCTTCTAAACCAGTAAACAAAAGTTAAGTTATGAAGGTGTTAATTCCGAATGGTCATTGGTCGACACACTAAACCTGAAACCACAAGGTGTCAGGGACCTCGGTCGGTACTTACATTTATACTTCCACTTACACTTCTACTTACACTTACACGTCTACTTCCACTTACACTTCTACTTCTACTTACACTTCTACTTCTACTTCCACTTCTACTTACACTTCTACTTACACTTCTACTTCTACTTCTACTTACACTTCTACTTCTACTTACCCTTCTACTTCTACTTACACTTCTACTTACACTTCTACTTACACTTACACTTCTACTTACACTTCTACTTACACTTCTACTTCTACTTACACTTCTACTTACACTTCTACTTACACTTCTACTTCTACTTACACTTCTACTTCTACTTACACTTCTACTTACACTTCTACTTACACTTCTACTTACACTTCTACTTACACTTCTACTTACACTTCTACTTCTACTTACACTTCTACTTCTACTTACACTTCTACTTCTACTTACACTTCTACTTACACTTACACTTCTACTTACACTTCTACTTCTACTTACACTTCTACTTACACTTCTACTTACACTTCTACTTCTACTTACACTTCTACTTCTACTTACACTTCTACTTACACTTCTACTTCTACTTACACTTCTACTTACACTTCTACTTACACTTCTACTTACACTTCTACTTCTACTTACACTTCTACTTCTACTTACACTTCTACTTACACTTCTACTTACACTTCTACTTACACTTCTACTTACACTTCTACTTCTACTTACACTTCTACTTACACTTCTACTTCTACTTACACTTACACTTCTACTTCTACTTACACTTCTACTTACACTTCTACTTCTACTTACACTTCTACTTACACTTCTACTTACACTTCTACTTCTACTTACACTTCCACTTCTACTTACACTTCTACTTACACTTCCACTTACACTTCTACTTACACTTCCACTTCTACTTACACTTCTACTTCTACTTCTACTTCCACTTACACTTCTACTTACACTTCCACTTCTACTTACACTTCTACGTACACTTCTACTTACACTTCTACTTACACTTCCACTTCTACTTACACTTACACTTCTACTTACACTTCTACTTACACTTCTACTTACACTTCTACTTCCACTTACACTTCTACTTCTACTTACACTTCTACTTACACTTCTACTTCTACTTCTACTTCCACTTCTACTTACACTTACACTTCTACTTACACTTACACTTCTACTTACACTTCTACTTCCACTTATACTTCTACTTACACTTCTACTTACACTTCTACTTCCACTTCTACTTACACTTCCACTTCTACCTACACTTACACTTCTACTTACACTTCTACTTCCACTTATACTTACACTTCCACTTCTACTTACTTACACTTACACTTCTACTTACACTTCTACTTCCACTTACACTTCTACTTCAACTTACACTTCTACTTACACTTCTACTTACATACACTTCTACTTCTACTTACACTTCTACTTCTACTTACACTTCTACTTCAACTTACACTTCTACTTACACTTCTACTTCTACTTACACTTCTACTTACACTTCCCCTTACACTTCTACTTACACTTCTACTTCTACTTACACTTCCCCTTACACTTCTACTTCTACTTACACTTCCACTTCTACTTCTACTTACACTTCTACTTACACTTCCACTTCTACGTACACTTCTACTTCCACTTCTACTTACACTTCTACTTACACTTCTACTTACACTTACACTTACACTTCTACTTACACTTCTACTTACACTTACACTTCTACTTACACTTCTACTTCTACTTACACTTCTACTTCTACTTCTACTTCTACTTACACTTCTACTTACACTTCTACTTCTACTTCTACTTCCACTTCTACTTACACTTCTACTTCTACTTACACTTCTACTTCTACTTACACTTCTACTTCTACTTACACTTCTACTTCTACTTACACTTCTACTTCTACTTACACTTCTACTTACACTTCTACTTACACGTCTACTTCCACTTACACTTCTACTTCTACTTACACTTCTACTTCTACTTCTACTTACACTTCTACTTCTACTTACACTTCTACTTACACTTCTACTTACACTTCTACTTCTACTTACACTTCTACTTCTACTTACACTTCTACTTCTACTTACACTTCTACTTCTACTTACACTTCTACTTACACTTACACTTCTACTTACACTTCTACTTACACTTCTACTTACACTTCTACTTACACTTCTACTTACACTTCTACTTCTACTTACACTTCTACTTACACTTCTACTTACACTTCTACTTCTACTTCTACTTACACTTCTACTTACACTTCTACTTACACTTCTACTTACACTTCTACTTCTACTTACACTTCTACTTCTACTTACACTTCTACTTACACTTCTACTTACACTTCTACTTACACTTTTACTTCTACTTACACTTCTACTTACACTTCTACTTACACTTCTACTTCTACTTACACTTCCACTTCTACTTACACTTCCACTTCCACTTCTACTTCTACTTACACTTCTACTTACACTTCTACTTCTACTTCTACTTCCACTTCTACTTACACTTACACTTCTACTTACACTTCCACTTCTACTTACACTTCTACGTACACTTCTACTTACACTTCTACTTACACTTCCACTTCTACTTACACTTACACTTCTACTTACACTTCTACTTACACTTCTACTTCCACTTACACTTCTACTTCTACTTACACTTCTACTTACACTTCTACTTCTACTTACACTTCTACTTCTACTTACACTTCTACTTACACTTCTACTTCTACTTCTACTTACACTTCTACTTACACTTCTACTTCTACTTACACTTCTACTTACACTTACACTTCTACTTACACTTCTACTTCCACTTACACTTCTACTTACACTTCTACTTACACTTCTACTTCCACTTCTACTTACACTTCCACTTCTACTTACACTTACACTTCTACTTACACTTCTACTTCCACTTATACTTACACTTCCACTTCTACTTACACTTCTACTTCCACTTCTACTTACACTTCTACTTACACTTACACTTCTACTTACACTTCTACTTCCACTTATACTTACACTTCCACTTCTACTTACTTACACTTACACTTCTACTTACACTTCTACTTCCACTTCTACTTCAACTTACACTTCTACTTACATACACTTCTACTTCTACTTACACTTCTACTTCAACTTACACTTCTACTTCTACTTACACTTCTACTTACACTTCCCCTTACACTTCTACTTACACTTCCCCTTACACTTCTACTTCTACTTACACTTCCACTTCCACTTCTACTTCTACTTACACTTCTACTTACACTTCCACTTCTACGTACACTTCTACTTCCACTTCTACTTACACTTCCACTTACACTTCTACTTACACTTCTACTTACACTTCTACTTACACTTCTACTTACACTTCTACTTCTACTTACACTTCTACTTCTACTTACACTTCTACTTACACTTCTACTTCCACTTATACTTACACTTCTACTTCTACTTACACTTCTACTTCTACTTACACTTCTACTTACACTTACACCTCTACTTCTACTTCAACTTCTACTTCTACTTCCACTTACACTTCTACTTACACTTCTACTTCTACTTACACTTCTACTTCTACTTACACTTCTACTTCTACTTACACTTCTACTTACACTTACACTTCTACTTACACTTCTACTTCTACTTCTACTTCTACTTACACTTCTACTTCTACTTACACTTCTACTTCTACTTACACTTCTACTTCCACTTCCACTTCTACTTACACTTCTACTTACACTTCTACTTCTACTTACACTTCTACTTCTACTTACACTTCTACTTCTACTTACACTTCTACTTACACTTCTACTTCTACTTACACTTCTACTTCTACTTCCACTTCTACTTCCACTTCTACTTACACTTCTACTTCTACTTACACTTCTACTTACACTTACACTTCTACTTACACTTCTACTTACACTTCTACTTCTACTTACACTTCTACTTACACTTCTACTTACACTTCTACTTCCACTTACACTTCTACTTCTACTTACACTTCTACTTCTACTTACACTTCTACTTACACTTACACTTCTACTTACATACACTTCTACTTCTACTTCCACTTCCACTTCTACTTCCACTTCTACTTCCACTTCTACTTACACTTCTACTTACACTTCTACTTACACTTCTACTTACACTTACACTTCTACTTACACTTCTACTTCTACTTACACTTCTACTTACACTTCTACTTCTACTTACACTTCTACTTCTACTTACACTTCTACTTCTACTTACACTTCAACTTACACTTAACAGAACGTTCAAATACTGGTTTAGAAGACTCTGCAGCGTCTGTATACAACCAGTTTCTTTTGCATTGACTCGATCTAAAAAATACCTATGCGCATCTAATCTATTCTTGAATGCATTAATTGATCCTGCCTCCCCTAATAACAATAGCTGTCCAACTCAAGCGCTGATCACAAGATCAGTCAGCTGTCAACATGTTGTGTTGCACCTCACCAGTGAGTCCGGAGGTGGCTGTATAGTCCAATCCTGGCACGGAAACCCCTTCCACATACGTATCGTTTAATGTCAGAATTGGGCATGTGAGTGTCAGTTGTTTTGTCTTTTCACAAAGTGTGTTTTTTCTGTGCTTCGGAGGTGGTGCGGCGTTCCTCAGCAATGGAGACTCCTCTGATGGTGGCAGAGTTCAGTTCCTCATAGAACGTCTCTTGAAAGCCCCCACTATTTCCTGTGGCAATGCATTCCAATCATTCACCACTCTCTGACTTATAAAATATTTCCTAGTAGCCTCCGCATTGTTACGTCAGATCCAGTTCACGCCAGACCACCGCTAATTGCAAGCTTTTAAGAATGACACAGGATGACCTTCATTGCTACCAAAGCTCCCCTGACGAATATTCTTTCTTCTTTGTGTTCAGGATCTTTAGGTCATGCTATATCTGCAGGCCAATCGCCATGATGAAGTCTGTAGTCTTCACCAGGTCGGAGCGGCTGCCCCACAGCTTTTGTCTCAGCTCCGCACCCTCTGGCCAGGTCTGGCATCTCATTCCCCTATAGACTGGGCATTCCTGTAGAATATGTTCATGGTTCTGGGATCCTGTTCCACATGGGCACTCATCGGTGTGTGAGATCTTCAGTCGGTATAGATGTTCTAGTAGTCTGCAGTGTCCAGTTCTCAGGCGAAATAAGGTAGTTTGTTGATTTCTTTTGAGTTGGTGAATTGGGTCTGGTGTACTGCTTATGTTTCTGTCTTATCTCCATTGGTGTATATACTGATTTCTGATGAAGTTCTTGATTTCTCTGTATGGCACTCGAGGATTAAATTGTGCCTTTTTGCTGCCATCTTATGACAGAGCATCAGCTCTCTCGTTTTCTGTGATTCCGTAATGGGAGGGTAGCCACTGGAGCGCTATTGTTGAGGATCTCTGGAGTTTTCCCAGTTCTGCTCTGATCTCTGATAACAGTGGTTCGTTGTTTTTTGTATTGTCTCTAATAGTACTCCGACGCATAAATCCACACCCCACTTCCTCCACTCTAGCAATCCATGGCGATGATGTGAGATGAGCTTGAAGAGGCAAAAATGACAGAACAAAATTAATAAGGAAATTTTAAAAAAAACAGGTCAAGTCATGTGTCCCTTATAAATTTAATTCGACCTAGATCACACACAAACATGGCCGACAGGTGATGAGGTGGACACGAGAACTGGATGGTTTCTTACTTGCCATCGTAGTTATAAGTCCATGTCTGTAAAAGAGTGGTCTCTTCAAATAAGAATTGATAATATTGATAATGCAGTTAGAGATGTGGAGATACACGTGCATTGAGAGATACACAGATCCACATGGGTAGAGAGACACAAAGATGCATAAAGATAGGTGCACATAAACATATAGATATAGAGATGCACATATGAACATAGGTTTAGAGATTCACAGATATACATAGAGATACACATAGATACAAAGAGATACACAGAGAAACTATACATATAGATATAGAGATGCACATATGAACATAGGTTTAGAGATTCACAGAGATACATAGAGATACACATAGATACAAAGAGATACACAGAGAAACTATACATATAGATATAGAGATGCACATATGAACATAGGTTTAGAGATTCACAGAGATACATAGAGATACACATAGATACAAAGAGATACACAGAGAAACTATACATATAGATATAGAGATGCACATATGAACATAGGTTTAGAGATTCACAGAGATACATAGAGATACACATAGATACAAAGAGATACACAGAGAAACAAATATACATATAGATATAGAGATGCACATATGAACATAGGTTTAGAGATTCACAGAGATACACAGAGATACAAAGAGATACACAGAGAAACTATACATATAGATATAGAGATGCACATATGAACATAGGTTTAGAGATTCACAGAGATACACAGAGATACAAAGAGATACACAGAGAAACTATACATATAGATATAGAGATGCACATATGAACATAGGTTTAGAGATTCACAGAGATACACAGAGATACAAAGAGATACACAGAGAAACTATACATATAGATATAGAGATGCACATATGAACATAGGTTTAGAGATTCACAGAGATACACAGAGATACAAAGAGATACACAGAGAAACTATACATATAGATATAGAGATGCACATATGAACATAGGTTTAGAGATTCACAGAGATACAAAGAGATACACAGAGAAACTATACATATAGATATAGAGATGCACATATGAACATAGGTTTAGAGATTCACAGAGATACAAAGAGATACACAGAGAAACTATACATATAGATATAGAGATGCACATATGAACATAGGTTTAGAGATTCACAGAGATACACAGAGATACACAGAGAAACTATACATATAGATATAGAGATGCACATATGAACATAGGTTTAGAGATTCATAGAGATACACAGAGATACATAGAGATACACATAGATACAAAGAGATATACAGAGAAACAAATATACATATATATATAGGGATACACATAGTGATACACAGAGGACCGGATATAAACAGCCATGTACCAAGATATAGAGATACACAGAGATACATAGAGATACACTCATTCGTAAAGAGACACAGATGTACAGAAATGTACGAAGATTCAGAGATACACATAGTTGTACAGAGATATACAGAGACAGTGATGGGCAGAGATACTTAGAGATACACAAAGACATACATTCACACATATTCAAAGGTACATGTGGATACACACCAAGATACAGAGATATCCAGAGATACAGATATATATAGAGATCATCATCATCATCATGTGTCCTGCAGGTTGACGTTGGCGATCATGGACAACCATCCACTACTATCACGTGTGTCGTTGATCAACTCTGTTGTTTATTGTCGCCCGTGCCATTCTCCCAGGCTGTCCAACATCTTCTCTCTCTCTGCCTTCCTCTGTCTCTCAGGCTGTCCAACATCTTCTCTCTCTCTGCCTTCCTCTGTCTCTCAGGCTGTCCAACATCTTCTCTCTCTCTGCCTTCCTCTGTCTCTCAGGCTGTCCAACATCTTCTCTCTCTCTGCCTTCCTCTGTCTCTCAGGCTGTCCAACATCTTCTCTCTCTCTGCCTTCCTCTGTCTCTCAGGCTGTCCAACATCTTCTCTCTCTCTGCCTTCCTCTGTCTCTCAGGCTGTCCAACATCTTCTCTCTCTCTGCCTTCCTCTGTCTCTCAGGCTGTCCAACATCTTCTCTTTCTGCCTTCCTCTGTCTCTCAGGCTGTCCAACATCTTCTCTTTCTGCCTTCCTCTGTCTCTCAGGCTGTCCAACATCTTCTCTCTCTGCCTTCCTCTGTCTCTCAGGCTGTCCAACATCTTCTCTTTCTGCCTTCCTCTGTCTCTCAGGCTGTCCAACATCTTCTCTATCGGCCTTCCTCTGTCTCTCAGGCTGTTCAACATCTCCTCTCTCTGCCTTCCTCTGTCTCTCAGGCTGTCCAACATCTTCTCTCTCTGCCTTCCTCTGTCTCTCAGGCTGTCCAACATCTTCTCTCTCTGCCTTCCTCTGTCTCTCAGGCTGTCCAACATCTTCTCTCTCTGCCTTCCTCTGTCTCTCAGGCTGTCCAACATCTTCTCTTTCTGCCTTCCTCTGTCTCTCAGGCTGTCCAACATCTTCTCTCTCGGCCTTCCTCTGTCTCTCAGGCTGTTCAACATCTCCTCTCTCTGCCTTCCTCTGTCTCTCAGGCTGTCCAACATCTTCTCTTTCTGCCTTCCTCTGACTCTCAGGCTGCCCAACATCTTCTCTCTCAGGCTGTCCAACATCTTCTCTCTCTGCCTTCCTCTGTCTCTCAGACTGTCCAACATCTTCTCTCTCTGCCTTCCTCTGTCTCTCAGGCTGTCCAACATTTTCTCTCTCTGCCTTCCTCTGTCTCTCAGGCTGCCCAACATCTTCTCTCTCTCTGCCTTCCTTTGTCTCTCAGGCTGTCCAACATCTTCTCTCTCTGCCTTCCTCTGTCTCTCAGGCTGCCCAACATCTTCTCTCTCTCTGCCTTCCTCTGTTCTAAGGGTTTGCTTCCCCGGGGTAACGGCCGGTGCTGTGATGGGGATCGAACCCAGCACCTTCTGGTTGTGAGCCGTGTCACTTAACCACTAGCCCACGCCGACCCCAGACATTGGTTTCATTTGCTTCCTCCACAGCTGTCATCATGTGTTCCTTAATCCTTTTCAGTCCAAGCCAATTTTGCAGAATTCTTTCTTGTAGTTCTGCAACTTTTAAATAGTTTCTATACACGATGCCATGAGGATTTCTGCTAACACTCCCTTCATATTCTCCCATCTGCTCTTCTGTGTACCAGGCAAAGTCTGAATCGGAGATATGTTGAATATCCACGTGTAACACAGATGCGTGATCATTAGTCTGACCAAAAAATAATTTTTCTCGGGTCTTGACATCCCAAATTTCATTGGACGAACTTAAAACATTCACCACACATGTAAATCTCGATGGAATGACATACATTATGCATCATATGAAATACGTATGTGCGTCGAATGTCCAGTTATAAATTAGGTCTTCTAATCAACAAGAATTCGTTGCTGTGTAACAATGGTTAACAGTAGTGTTTTGATTTAGAATTCACCCCAAACAGACAAACTTGTTTTGTGCATGCCCTAATCCTTACTGAACTGGAAGAGGGTAAACATCGTTCCGTGTGGGGGTCCATAACAGTTTGGTTATTAACTTGACATGTATTATAACTGAGCACAATGTTTTACTGCTACGAGTATTGTTCTAGATGTCTCCCTCCATGTCATAGATATAAGTATTGTTCTAGATGTCTCCCTCCATGCCATAGATACGAGTATTGTTCTAGATGTCTCCCTCCATGCCATAGATATAAGTATTGTTCTAGATGTCTCCCTCCATGCCATAGATACGAGTATTGTTCTAGATGTCTCCCTCCATGCCATAGATTGTCAGAGGTCATAATGAACACAAGTCTGTGGGCAATTTAGCTGATGATTGAGGAAGTAGAGATGGATAGGACACACTCTTGCGGGAGGGGGGACAAATTTTTCGAGTATCCCCAAAGGGAGGAAGGAATTCCAGTGTGTCAGTGTCCGGATCGTAATGTCCTGCCATGGACTCACCATGGTCAGCTTTGCCAGTCCATCCAAAGCGAGGTCACGTCTGGTATTCCCCGGCACCTCCTACCAACTGGGAGATCATCACAAAGGGGTTCAGGTGCATTGTCTGCATCACTCCTTCGTCCATGGAGATAATAGATAGAGGACAAACAGGAAAGAACGGGACGAGAATCCATTTAGGAGTGGATGGGTTCAGTCCAGAGTGTGTACCACTCATCGATGCATTCTGCAACTACACCTATAGGGAAACAAATGAAGGATGGGTGTTGTAGTCAGCAGGGGGATCGAGATGCTGCAGCGGTCAGCGACCCATAGCTGCCAAGACCCTTCTACACCTCCACGTGGTGATCCTGGATAACAGGCTGCAGCAGGGCAGACTGGCTAAGGAGAAGGGATTGAAGAGGGAATGCTAAACCGGTACTCAAAAAATGCTTGCTGAAGTCGGATGTGTTGGACCGAAAGGTGCAAATATCGCAGCCAAGCTGTAAACTACGACACAACGCATTCCGTTCTCTGGACCACATTCTGCTACTTAAGCCTTTTCAGGGTTTGGTAGTGGGAGATTAAGAACGAACGAAGAAGAAGTATTCAGCAGGGAGGTATTAGGGAATCGTCATGCACATGCGTGAACTGCCCTCAAATTGGGTCAGTCGCTGGCAGTCAGTCGCTGGCAGTCAGTCACTGGCAGTCAGCCTTTTAGTGTAGTGTGCACCCGTCGGGTTTTCATTCACTGGGTGTGCAGCAATGTCAAAGTCATGTTGACTGTTTTCTTTTACTCCCGTGGGGTTGTGCTCGAAAGAAATCAGAAGAAGACTAGCCCTGGCAAATGCAGAGAATGAACGGCCTGGGGAGGTTATGGCAGGGCGCAACTGAGTGATAAAAGTGGAAGTCTTGAGAGCCTGTGTTTTTTCTGTAGCAGCTTATGGCTGCGAATCATGGATGATTGCCAAAACTTCCAGACAAAGAATCGAATCCTTCGAGTCAAAATGTTACAGAAAGAACCTCAGAATACCCTGGACAGAGAAAAATACAAATGTAGACATTCGGCAAGAGTTGAGCATAGAGGAGTACTGGTTTATCAATTCCATTTTGGCTAGAAAATGCAAATACTTTGGTCACATCAAGAGACACAACGGTCTCGAGAGAACAGTGATGGAAGGTATGGTGCCAGGCAAAAGAGGAAGGGGTAGACCAAGAAGACGATGGCACCAAGATATCCAGGAATGCCTGAGTATGACTGTGGCGGAGGCTGGAGTTTTGGCAAGGGAACGAGTTTCTTTCAGGCAGACTGTGACGGGAGCGACGTTCTACAAAGGAAATGCCACTTGATGATGGGGTTGTGCATCACGAGATCAAAACATGAACCAAAGAGTAACCCGGAGGCCATCCGTCACCTTCGTGATGTTGTTTGACGCAAACAACCGGATCTGTGGACAACGGGAACTTGGTAGCTCCATCAGGACAACCCACCCATCAATTCTTCATATCGGATTCAGACATTCCTGGCCAAACACAACCTTCCTCTGGTTCACCAGGATGTTCCCCAAATTGAACATCCCCCCGCTGAAAGGAACCCGAATCGAGTCACAAGACATTATGCGGAATGTGATGACCACGCTGTGCTCCATTCACAAAGATACCATCCTCAAGGTCACACGGCAGAAAAATTCATCCATCTCGACAGCATCATATCATCAGTTGAACGCAGCAGTCCCGATAAGTCATGGCGGATTGGACTAGCTGCATCGGCTATGCACGACCTCCGACGAATGTGGAGTAACGGAAGGATTTCCCTCGGGACAAAGGTCCGCATCAACCAGTCTTGCGAGGTCACAGTCCTACTTTACGGCTCCGAAACCTGGACACTAGTCTTTAGATTTCATATTTGAGCAGAGACCTTTCATGTGCGCAACCAGCGGCGTATCCGGATATCCCATGGCATGACTACATCCGCAACATGGTCTTTGCTGAAACAGGCCTCCTTCCAGTCTCGGAAACACTGGGCCGCTGCCTCATTTTTTTTCTTCGGTCATGCCATACAGCTGAACCAGGAAACCCCGGCCTGCATACGGCTGGACCAGGAAACCTTGGACCGCATACGGCTGGACCAGGAAACCTTGGACCGCATACGGCTGGGCCAGGAAACCTTGGACAGCATACGGCTGGACCAGGAAACCTTCGACCGCATACGACTGGACCAGGAAACCTTGGACTGCTGTACCAGGAAACCTTGGACCGCATACGGCTGGACCAGGAAACTTTGAACCGCTGAACCAGGAAACCTTGGACCGCATACGGCTGGACCAGGAAACCTTGGACCGTATATGACTGGACCAGGAAACCTAGGACCGCATACGACTGGACCAGGAAACCTTGGACTGCTGTACCAGGAAACCTTGGACCGCATATGGCTGGACCAGGAAACTTTGAACCGCTGAACCAGGAAACCTTGGACTGCATACGGCTGGACCAGGAAACCTTGGACCACATATGACTGGACCAGGAAACCTAGGACCGCATACGACTGGACCAGGAAACCTTGGACTGCTGGACCAGGAAACCTCGGACTGCATATGGCTAGACCAGGAAACTTTGAACCGCTGAACCAGGAAACCTTGGATCGCATACGGCTGAACCAGGAAACTTTGAACTGCTGTGCCAGGAAACCTTGGACCGCATACGGCTGGACCAGGAAACCTTGGACCGCATACGGCTGGACCAGGAATCCTTGGACCGCATACGGCTAGACCAGGAAACTTTGAACCAGGAAACCTTGGACCGCATACAGCTGGACCAGGAAACCTTGGACCGCATACGGCTGGACCAGGAAACTTTGAACCGCTGAACCAGGAAACCTTGAACTGCATACAGCTGGATCAGGAAACTTTGAACCACTGAACCAGGAAACCTTGGACCGCATACAGCTGGACTTGGAAACCTCAGACCGTAAGAATCTTCACAGGTTACTCCTCTGCACCAAATGGCTTCCCCTGACCGGTTGTAGGAGCAGAAGAAGCAGTAACCCCACAGTATGGCTCCAGCCGATAGCAGCCTCCCCATCCGCTCTGGACGAGACCTGGAACCATACCGTACAGATTAGTTACAGATGTGGCCAACTGACTCATCAGACCCCAGATGCACAAGCGAACTTTTTATTATTAATTAAGGAAGATAATAACCACAGCATAAATATCCCACCTCTATACAAACAAGTGAGATGCAGTTAACTACCCCACCTCTGTATAAATATCCCACCTCTATACAAACAAGTGAGATGCAGTTAACTACCCCACCTCTGTATAAATATCCCACCTCTATACAAACAAGTGAGATGCAGTTAACTACCCCACCTCTGTATAAATATCCCACCTCTATACAAACAAGTGAGATGCAGTTAACTACACCACCTCTGTATAAATATCCCACCTCTATACAAACAAGTGAGATGCAGTTAACTACACCACCTCTGTATAAATATCCCACCTCTATACAAACAAGTGAGATGCAGTTAACTACACCACCTCTGTATAAATATCCCACCTCTATACAAACAAGTGAGATGCAGTTAACTACCCCACCTCTGTATAAACATGGAAAATTACCCCACCTATTAACAAATTAGTTAAAATGCCATTCTCTTAACGAAACAAGGGTAATAATTATTCCACCTTTGTAGAAACAGGGGTGGTAACTACCCAGCCTTTGCGCAAAGAAGTGAAATAATTACCTATCTCTGTACAAATAAGGCAATTAAACTATACCAGGTAAGTAAATAAAAAACGAGAAAAAGTCACACAACTCAGCAACCATAGTTCTGTACAAATAATATCAAAATTAAACTATTTATGTACAAGCATAAGATAACATCACTGCTTCTGTACAACTAAGGGAGATAACCACACATTTGTACAATTTCAACAGACTTAGAGGATTCCTTGTCCGAAGTCAACCAAGATCAACTCATCCTCTCTTCTTACCTCATACTCTGTTTCATTCTGCTCTGTCCAACAATCCCAAGCTTACGCAACTTTCACACGTGCCCTCAGGGTGAGGCCCTTCCATGGGGTTGATCTCTGAGACTGGCCTAACTATAGGTACATACAGACGCATCCAAGCACTTGTTAATACGTCCTGATTTCTACTATTTTACTGCAGCCTAGGTCGAAAGGGGCGTGCTTCCACCAGTAGAATACAGAGGCAAACCTTTTTGGACACATATGATTTTACAGGAAATTACAGGATTTCATACCAACATAGCACGTGCCCTACAGCCGTCACCACACACCCACACCAACTTCCATGCAGGACAATGTGAAATGGTTGCAGAAAAGGTTTGGGAGTAACATCAGTTTAGTTTATGTCACCATTCACCTCACATATTGTAATGCCCACCACCAAGTCATGGGAAACTTCCACTTCATTTCACATGAAGATTTCTTTGAAATTTGTTATCATTATGTGCAATAAAAAAATTTCTACCAAACAAAAATGTCAAAATTCATGACAAAATTGCACTTGTACCAACAAAACAAGAAATAGGAGAAAAGGGTGATAATAATATTTCTTGTACAACTAAGGGAGATAATAGCACTTTTTGTACAAACAAGGAAGCTAATCGGGTTACTTGTACCAATATGAGATATAACATCACTGTATCAGCATTACTGCTACCATATGTGTCCTGAAAATAACAAATCACTAGAATGCGCTTGATAACGTCGCATTTTGTACAGATACATCCCATTTAGGGATCCGCGTAGCGCACAGTGGTTAGCGAGCTGGCTTCACATCTGAGTGGTCCTGGGTTTGTTCTCCAGTTGAGGCGTAAATTTTTTTTCCTGACCGCAACAGCACCCAGGTTGAGATGGCTACCATTCTCATATAGCCAAGCCTTTGAAATGTGAGATCGCTAACACCTGACACCCCTACAGCAGTAAGGCTATGGGTTACTTGACTTTACTACATCAGATTTCAGTAAACATTTTTAGATACCAAGTTAGCCTCCACACTGTGATCTCTGTCCCTTAGCCAGACCACAGAAGTGACTAACGCAGCCTGTATCCAGGGCAGCCACTTGGAGATGGAATACGGTCCTAGTCGTCGTTTGCTGACCCTAATGTAAGCAGTTATATACAAGTTGCTTGCTGCTGTCAGCTCATTCACAGCTGTATCTTTGGTCCACATGAAAGGTAACACTTGGGTCGATGCAGACAGACAGATATATTTAAAAGTGAAGATTCGGTTTACCCTCTAATGAACAAGGGAGACATACGAAGAGTCAAAAAGGCTTATTAGAGCTAGATACATGACCAAATGGGAAACCGAACATACTGGCTACACAAAAAACGATGCCTATTACCAGTTGAACAGAAGAGAGCAGGTCGTGGTCTTCAGACTTCGCACTGGCCACAATAGACTGAGGTACCACCTATTCAACAAATTGAAGATAGGTGGCACTGACGAATGCCCGTGTGGTACCGGGAAAATGACCGCTGAGCATTTGCTGCAAAACTGCCCGACATACGAGGACCAGAGAGAGCAGATGTAGCCATCACCAGTGGCAACACTAGACAAGCTCTATGGCAGTGTCGACAGGCTCAGGATGACCGCTGCTTTTTTTGAAAAAATTAAGGTTGACGTCTGACAGCGTAAGAAGAAGAAGAAGAAGAAGAAGAAGAAGGGAGAGACAGAGAGGAAAGTCTATAGACATGTGGTAAACCCTGACCCAATTGACATCAATCAACTCACAATGAGTGATCAGAGCACCATTACCCAGCTGAGAACCCAACACATCCCACCACGGAATCCAACCACAACACACTCCAGATCGCCAGTTGTGTACACACTCAATCAAAGCTGTTAATCATCATCTCTTTGAGAGCTTGGCGCTCAATGATGTAAGGAAAATGCTTCTTCCTCCGAGCCAGATAAATTAAACCCTTAATATGGCATTATATGAATGATTCAGGCATCGATTTGGAATCATGGGAACATGGATCGTGTTACATGGATGGGCAGGATTAAGCATGGAATACAGTCAAAGGAGATACTGATTGCTGATTGGCTAGAGACTCAGCATTTGAGAAGACACGGCACACCATGAGATGCCGCAAACCGTCCTGACTTTCCTTGCACACACTGGACGACGCTTCTCTGCTCGGATTGGTCTTACGAGTCACATTCGTTACCGTCATCGACTGTAGTTACATCCCTTTTTCAAAGCACAATTACTATCGTCTGATACGACGGAAAGAGTCAATGATGATGGCACTAAACAATAACCGACAAACAGATACCGTTACATGGCATTGGGTCTAAGGGCAAGAGCCTAGATACTTCTGGATCTATAAGAACATCATATGTGTGGGTTAAAGGCTTGGCATGTTTTTGTTGGGTCTTATGCTGATGCATGATGATTTTTATAAAGACGAACGGTTGTCCTGAGAAGGATAGTGATGAAATATTGTAGAGTACTGGCACTTGCAGGCTGGACTTGACAAGTTTAAGTTGTGCGCAGTGTCAATAACAGCTCTGCCGCATGGCTGCCACCAAGCACCTTCAAGAGTGGTTTTGTGATCGGAATAAATCCTGCACAAACTAGGGACTCAAACCCGCCTGCTCAGCTGAGAAGCCAGTGCACTATCTATTGCACTACCTTAGTTCGTCCTCTATCATCACCATCATGTGCCTTGCCGGTTAGCGTTGGCGATCATGTACCTCCACCCACTACTATCACGTGTGTCGTTGACCAACTCTGTTGGTTATCGCCCGTGCCATTCTCTCGGGCTGTCCAACATCTTCTCTCTTTCCCGCTATATTTCCCGTTGTCACGACGTGCTCCAAGCGTTCTTCTCATAACATGCCCAAAGAAGGATGACTGCCTTGTTCTGATCCTTTGTATTTGTGTCTCCTCGAGTACTGTATCAATAGTCTTCTTTGTAGTCCATGGGACGCGCAGCATTCTTCTGTAAAACTACATCTCAGTTGCTTCCAAAGATCTATGCGCTTGCTTGCTAATTGTCCATGATTCACTGCCATATGTGAGTACTGGTTCCACGTAGCATCCAAGGAATCTCTTTCTCAGTTCCAGCGACAAGGCTTTGTTGCACAATATTCCCTTCATGGTCTGGAAGACCGATTTTGCTTGGGCTATTTAGAATTTTATTTCGTAATTGCATCTTCCATCTGATGTTATGTATGTGCCCAGGTATTTAAATGTGTTAACTTGTCTCAATTCGGCCCCCTTCGCTTTGACGCAACATTTTGTAGAGTCCAGTTTCTTCGTCCCTACCATCACTTCCTTCTCCACCAAACATAATATACCCAAATCTTGATCTATCTACAAATATTTCAAAATGTTCTATATTATAATTACAACCTCGTAGATCTCTTGTAAACACATCTACATAAATGTTCTAGCTTTTAAATACTGCCATTCAAAAATCCAAATGTTCTAATTTCTTCATCTACTCACAAATACGTTCAAATGCTCCGTCTTGTAAAATCATCTACAAAAACATCCACATAAATGCTCTGTCTTGTAAAAACATCTACAAAAACATCCACACAAATGCTCTGTCTTGTAAAAACATCTACAAAAACATCCACACAAATGCTCTGTCTTGTAAAAACATCTACAAAAACATCCACACAAATGCTCTGTCTTGTAAAAACATTTACAAAAACATCCACATAAATGCTCTGTCTTGTACAAACATCTACAAAAACATCCACACAAATGCTCTGTCTTGTAAAAACATCTACAAAAACATCCACACAAATGCTATCTCGTAAAAACATCCACATAAATGCTCTGTCTTGTAAAAACATCCACATAAATGCTGTCTTGTAAAAACACCTACAAAAACATCCACATAAATGCTCTGTCTTGTAAAAACATCCACATAAATGCTCTGTCTTGTAAAAACATCTACAAAAACATCCACATAAATGCTCTGTCTTGTAAAAAACATCCACATAAATATCCACATAAATGCTCTGTCTTGTAAAAAAAATCTACAGAAATAACCACACAAATGCTCTGTCTTGTAAAAACATTTACAAAAACATCCACATTAATGTTCTGTCTCGTAAAAACATCTACAAAAACACCCACATAAATGCTGTCTTGTAAAAACATCTACAGATGCCTGCCATGTAAATGTATCTACAAAAACATCAAAATACTGTAATATCTTTATCTACTCACAAATACATACAAATGTTCTATTATTTTAACTAGTCCACTAACACATCTAAACCTGGACCACGAGAACATATGTGATATCATCTGGATCCGTCGACTTAGTCCACAATTGAGACTATTGATATCAGTTCAGTTCATCCCATAACCCATCAGGTCTTTGGGGCACACTTGAAGACACTCCCACAATCACACGCCATCTCTCTCTGTCCGCTGCCGCCAGACGTACCTCACCGGGACGAAGGTTTAACTACTCAGTGATGTTGTTTGCCCATCTCTTCCTTGGACGTTCTCACCCTCTCTTTCCTGGTACAGAACCATGCAGTTTCGAATTTGTAATTAAAATTGATAACACTCATGTTATGTCCACAATTGAGACTCCATTGATAACACTCATGTTATGTCCACAATTGAGACTCCATTGATAACACTAATGTTATGTCCACAATTAAGACTCCATTGATAACACTCACGAAGTTATGTCCACAATTGAGACTCCATTGATAACACTCACGAAGTTATGTCCACAATTGAGACTCCATTGATAACACTCACGAAGTTATGTCCACAATTGAGACTCCATTGATAACACTCACGAAGTTATGTCCACAATTGAGACTCCATTGATAACACTCACGAAGTTATGTCCACAATTGAGACTCCATTGATAACACTCACGAAGTTATGTCCACAATTGAGACTCCATTGATAACACTCACGAAGTTATGTCCTACAATTGAGACTCCATTGATAACACTCACGAAGTTATGTCCACAATTGAGACTCCATTGATAACACTCACGAAGATATGTCCACAATTGAGACTCCATTGATAACACTCATGTTATGTCCACAATTGAGACTCCATTGATAACACTCATGTTATGTCCACAATTGAGACTCCATTGATAACACTAATGTTATGTCCACAATTAAGACTCCATTGATAACACTCACGAAGTTATGTCCACAATTGAGACTCCATTGATAACACTCACGAAGTTATGTCCACAATTGAGACTCCATTGATAACACTCACGAAGTTATGTCCACAATTGAGACTCCATTGATAACACTCACGAAGTTATGTCCACAATTGAGACTCCATTGATAACACTCACGAAGTTATGTCCACAATTGAGACTCCATTGATAACACTCACGAAGATATGTCCACAATTGAGACTCCATTGATAACACTCACGAAGTTATGTCCACAATTGAGACTCCATTGATAACACTCACGAAGTTATGTCCACAATTGAGACTCCATTGATAACACTCACGAAGTTATGTCCTACAATTGAGACTCCATTGATAACACTCACGAAGTTATGTCCACAATTGAGACTCCATTGATAACACTCACGAAGATATGTCCACAATTGAGACTCCATTGATAACACTCATGTTATGTCCACAATTGAGACTCCATTGATAACACTAATGTTATGTCCACAATTAAGACTCCATTGATAACACTCACGAAGTTATGTCCACAATTGAGACTCCATTGATAACACTCACGAAGTTATGTCCACAATTGAGACTCCATTGATAACACTCACGAAGTTATGTCCACAATTGAGACTCCATTGATAACACTCACGAAGTTATGTCCACAATTGAGACTCCATTGATAACACTCACGAAGTTATGTCCACAATTGAGACTCCATTGATAACACTCACGAAGATATGTCCACAATTGAGACTCCATTGATAACACTCACGAAGTTATGTCCACAATTGAGACTCCATTGATAACACTCACGAAGTTATGTCCACAATTGAGACTCCATTGATAACACTCACGAAGTTATGTCCTACAATTGAGACTCCATTGATAACACTCACGAAGTTATGTCCACAATTGAGACTCCATTGATAACACTCACGAAGATATGTCCACAATTGAGACTCCATTGATAACACTCATGTTATGTCCACAATTGAGACTCCATTGATAACACTAATGTTATGTCCACAATTAAGACTCCATTGATAACACTCACGAAGATATGTCCACAATTGAGACTCCATTGATAACACTCACGAAGATATGTCCAGCAAGTATCGTCTCACAACAGTGGGCAGAGGCAGGCCACCCACCCTCCTCGCCAGCTGTCTATTAAGAGACTTATAAATAGCCACTCTGGCAATTTCTTTGAGAGACCGAGGCTTGTCACTAATGGCGCTGACCAACATGAGAAAGCTGAAGCTCCCATCACATATGCTGGCGACTGGAACGTCACAGGGCACCTTGGGGCTTGGCTGAAGATGGATGAAGCTTTTCATGGAGCCCAGACTTTCGTGGAGGCTGGTGTGGTCCATGCTGTTGTAGAACAACATCAAAACTCTCTGTACAACCGGGTCGGTTTTCAGGGTCTCTTTGTCTTTGACCTAAAGTGACAGAAAAACTTAACAGTAACATAGACTCAATGGTGGAAGGTCGATGAGTCTCTTTGTCTTTGACTTAAAGTGACAGAAAAACTTAACAGTAACATAGACTCAATGGTAGAAGGTCGATGATTCAGAGTCTCTTTGTCTTTGACTTAAAGTGACAGAAAAACTTAACAGTAACATGAGCTGCAGCGGTCAGGTCGGTTTTCAGAGTCTCTTTGTCTTTGACCTAAAGTGACAGAAAAACTTAACAGTAACATGGACTCAATGGTGGAAGGTCGATGCAACGGTCAGCGGCCAGGTCGGTTTTCAGGGTCTCTTTGTCTTTGACCTAAAGTGACAGAAAAACTTAACAGTAACATGGACTCAATGGTGGAAACGCATCACATGAAGATCGATCAACTGCAGTGGTCAGTGACCCATAGCTGACTGCTAGCGTCAGGGTCAGCAAACCACAGCTGCCAAGACCCTTCTACACCTCCACGGGGTGATCCTGGATAATAGGCTGCAAACAGAGCAGATTGGCTAAGGAGAAGGGAGTGAAGAGGAAATGCTAACCCGGTACTAAAAAAATGATTGCTGAAGTCAGATGTGTTGGACCGAAAGGTGCAAATATCACAGTCATGTAAACTACGACACAACGCATTCCGTTCTCTGGACTCTATTCTGCTACTTAAGCCCTTTCAGGGTTTGGTTTGATTGAGAACAAACGAAGACAGGCCAAGCCAAATGAAGGTTTAACCCAGCATACCTTAACTACGACACAACGCATTCCGTTCTCTGGACTCTATTCTGCTACTTAAGCCCTTTCAGGGTTTGGTTTGATTGAGAACGAACGAAGACAGGCCAAGCCAAATGAAGGTTTAACCCAGCATACCTTAAAATGCCCAATATATATTTGTTTAAGGAACAGTAACTATTGGTTTGTTCCTATTCATGTCTTCTCACTCCCCCGCTACCAAGTCCTGAAAAATGCTTTTGCAAGTAGCAGGATGTTGTCCGGAGAACGGAATGCGTTGTGTCATATTTTACAGCTTGATTGCAATATTTGCACCTTTCGGTACGAAACATCTGACTTTCAGCAGGCAGTTTTTAGTACTAGGTTAGCCTTCCATTTTCAATCCCTTCTCCTTAGCCATTCTGCTCTATTGCAGCCTGTAATCCAGGATCACCACATGGAGGTGTAGAAGGGTCTTGGCAGCTTTGGTTCGCTGGCCCTGATGTAATCTTTCCCTTCTATTTTCACAGGAAGAGCATTTAAATCTCATTTTGTATACAAATAATTTATGAGTGACGGGAACAAATGATGTTATTGTTTGTATGAATAACTATTTCCTGTTTCAAGACATTTTTTTGGCACCAAAAAAAGCCAAAGATAATGTCCATTGGTACACAAACCCCAACCCAAGATGACTATTGGTAATGAAGAAATTGAACACGTGGATTACTTTGAATACGTTGGATCTTTGATGACAAACGATGGGGACCGTGCAAAGGAAGTAAGGAGACGATTGTCCATAGCGATGCAAAAACTGAATAGTATGCAAAATGTGTGGCACAATACTATTATAATTGAAGATCCTCAGAAAATGCGTATCAAATATTAAGACAGAGGATCGGAGCTCTCGAGACAAAATGCTACAGAAGAATCTTCAAAATACCTTGGGTAAAGAAAAAAAAATAAAGTCATCCTGCGAGATCCTGCGGAAGAAGACTAACGTCTGGTCAGGCAAAATGTACTGGCCAATACCCTCATCTCGGTTTCATAGACAGCCTGGCTAACGAGGTGAGGGATCAACGGTATCCCCGTAGTAGTGAGTGACACGCAGATAAAGTCAAGCATAGCCCAAAAGCCTGGAGGACCCCGTCCACCTACATCAGCATGCTCGGGATGTGAGATAAACCAACTGCAACTTACAACTTAACAACCTTGTCAGGGCGCACAAAAGAGTAACCTACTCATTATAGGCATTCGACGACGACGACGACAACAACAACAACAACACTTCATATGTCACTCTGTGTCTGGAGAATTTTCAAAAATCTACAAGGAAGTCAAGGTAAGGGTCTTGGCCAGTATGTTTTGCCTGACCTTGACTAACATGTCTGATCAGTATGTTTTGCCTGACCCTGACTAACATGTCTGACCAGTATGTTTTGCCTGACCCTGACTAACATGTCTGACCAGTATGTTTTGCCTGACCCTGACTAACATGTCTGACCAGTATGTTTTGCCTGACCCTGACTAACATGTCTGACCAGTATGTTTTGCCTGACCCTGACTAACATGTCTGATCAGTATGTTTTGCCTGACCCTGACTAACATGTCTGATCAGTATGTTTTGCCTGACCCTGACTAACATGTCTGACCAGTATGTTTTGCCTGACCCTGACTAACATGTCTGACCAGTATGTTTTGCCTGACCCTGACTAACATGTCTGACCAGTATGTTTTGCCTGACCCTGACTAACATGTCTGACCAGTATGTTTTGTCTGACCCTGACTAACATGTCTGACCAGTATGTTTTGCCTGACCCTGACTAACATGTCTGACCAGTATGTTTTGTCTGACCCTGACTAACATGTCTGACCAGTATGTTTTGTCTGACCCTGACTAACATGTCTGACCAGTATGTTTTGCCTGACCCTGACTAACATGTCTGACCAGTATGTTTTGTCTGACCCTGACTAACATGTCTGACCAGTATGTTTTGTCTGACCCTGACTAACATGTCTGACCAGTATGTTTTGTCTGACCCTGACTAACATGTCTGACCAGTACTGCAGAAAATACAAGGGAGATAATGGAAGGATAAGATCACCAACGTGGGACTGATGGGACAAGATCACCAACGTGGGACTGATGGGGGGAAACGGGACAAATACCAGGTGGAGCATGAAATACGAAGGAGGCGATTGATGTGCACACATTACGGAAACCAGTGGATAACATTACCAGACAAGCTCTGTTCTGGAATCCACAGGGCAAGGGAAGTAGAGGAAGACCAAGACACTCATGGAAGAGTTAACTGGAAGCAAATGTAAAGGGAGTAAATAGGACATGGACAGAGGTGGCTCATGATAGGGAGACTTGGCGAGCATTTGTTGAGGACCTTCACAGAGACCTGGCAGGTTTTTGATTGACCACACAAACATGGGTCTATTCTCTATTCCGCCTCTAAGTGGTGGCCCAGGTAACAGGCTGAGTCTGACTGAGACTCTATTCTGCCTCTAAGCGGTGGCCCAGGTTAACAGGCTGAGTCTGACCAAGACTCTATTCTGCCTCTAAGCAGTGGCCCAGGTTAACAGGCTGAGTCTGACTGAGACTCTATTCCACCTCTAAGTGGTGGCCCAGGTAACAGGCTGAGTCTGACCAAGACTCTATTCCACCTCTAAGTGGTGGCCCAGGTTACAGGCTGAGTCTGACCAAGACTCTATTCCGCCTCTAAGTGGTGGCCCAGGTTACACGCTGAGTCTGACCAAGACTCTATTCCGCCTCTAAGTGGTGGCCCAGGTTACAGGCTGAGTCTGACCAAGACTCTATTCCGCCTCTAAGTGGTGGCCCAGGTTACAGGCTGAGTCTGACCAAGACTCTATTCCGCCTCTAAGTGGTGGCCCAGGTTACAGGCTGAGTCTGACCAAGACTCTATTCCGCCTCTAAGTGGTGGCCCAGGTAACAGGCTGAGTCTGACCAAGACTCTATTCCGCCTCTAAGTGGTGGCCCAGGTTACAGGCTGAGTCTGACCAAGACTCTATTCCGCCTCTAAGTGGTGGCCCAGGTAACAGGCTGAGTCTGACCAAGACTCTATTCCACCTCTAAGTGGTGGCCCAGGTAACAGGCTGAGTCTGACCAAGACTCTATTCCGCCTCTAAGTGGTGGCCCAGGTTACAGGCTGAGTCTGACCAAGACTCTATTCCGCCTCTAAGTGGTGGCCCAGGTAACAGGCTGAGTCTGACCAAGACTCTATTCCGCCTCTAAGTGGTGGCCCAGGTTACAGGCTGTACTAGTTTAGTCTGGCTATGAGAATAGCGGTTGCTGCGAGAAAACAAATCCAGTACGCAAAAAAGTCAGTGGATATCGGATGTGTCGGACCAAAAGGTGCAGATATCACAGCCTTCAAGTAGACGGCCCTGAAAATAGGCTGCACTAGTAAACAGTATATAGAACATGTTCTAAAGGGTTGGCAGCTTCACCTGAGGAGCAGAGTGACAGTATAGCCAACTGATGGATAAACTGTATCAAAGAGAGTGTCTGATTAGTGTAGTGGCAGAGCATTCACTTTTCATGTCAATGGTGTGGAGTTCTTCTCCTTCTTCTTTGCATTCGGTTTCGTTTGCTCGTTTTATGCCACCAGATGGGCTGCCTCCATGAAGTGACACGTCAGTCGCAGGTCCTCAATGGTCCCCCACAGTTTGTCTTGTATGTTTCTCGCCTCAGGCCAGGTCTTCTCACGAGAGCCTTGATCCAGTGGACATGCTTGCAGGATGTGTACTGGAGTCTGGGGGTCCTCTCTGACATGTACAGTGTGTGCTGCTCTCATGTTATGCATGAGTGCATTAAGTCTGCAATGACCTATTCTGAGGCGGAAAATTGTGGTATACTGTTTCCTGTTCAGTCTATTGATTGGGTCCTGTGGGTATTTACTGTTCGTTCTGTATGGAGTTCAACTTCCACTACCAGCGTGCTCCAGTTAACTGAGCTGTAAATTGGTACCTGACTTACTGTTAGGGAAGGGAAGGCAGCAAGGAAGGGAACTGTACATCCTAGCAGCCTACCCTATAAAGGTTGGTCCCATGGCAGCAATTTCCAAATGGAATGAAGACCACTCTTCATGGACTAAGCCACAGCCTAATGAGGTGTGCTGGCCAGTTCCCTTCCTTGCTGTCTATACCTTCCCCAACTCATACATCAGGTACCAATTTACAGCTGGGTCGACTGGAGGAGCGGTCATACCAGGAATGAACTACGCCCAACACTTAAAGAAACCAGAGACAGACCACCAAGTTTATGAGAGAGATATCAAAGCCAAAGAAGAACACAGTGACAGCCGTCAGATCTCACATGTGGCTAGAGATGCAGCAGTGACTGAGTTGACAGCAGCCAGTGACATCAGGGTCAACAAACCACAACTGACCGAGACTCTATTCCACCTCTAAGTGGTGGCCCGGTAAACAGGCTGAGTCTGACCGAGACTCTATTCCACCTATAAGTGCTGGCCCAGTAAACAGGCTGAGTCTGACCGAGACTCTATTCCACCTCTAAGTGCTGGCCTAGTAAACAGGCTGAGTCTGACCGAGACTCTATTCCACCTCTAAGTGGTGGCCCGGTAAACAGGCTGAGTCTGACTGAGACTCTATTCCACCTCTAAGTGGTGGCCCGGTAAACAGGCTGAGTCTGACCGAGACTCTATTCCACCTCTAAGTGGTGGCCCAGTAAACAGGTTGAGTCTGACTGAGACTCTATTCCACCTCTAAATGGTGGCCTAGTAAACAGGCTGAGTCTGACCAAGACTCTATTCCACCTCTAAGTGGTGGCCTAGTAAACAGGCTGAGTCTGACCGAGACTCTATTCCGCCTCTAAATGGTGGCCTAGTAAACAGACTGAGTCTGACCGAGACTCTATTCCACCTCTAAGTGGTGGCCTAGTAAATAGGCTGAGTCTGACCTAGACTCTATTCCGCCTCTAAATGGTGGCCTAGTAAACAGGCTGACTCTGACCGAGACTCTATTCCGCCTCTAAATGGTGGCC
Source organism: Ariolimax columbianus (assembly GCA_036924085.1). Lineage (NCBI taxonomy): Eukaryota > Metazoa > Mollusca > Gastropoda > Stylommatophora > Arionidae > Ariolimax > Ariolimax columbianus. The sequence continues at coordinate 2,484,141 of JAVGWX010000023.1, forward strand.
TAGTAAACAGGCTGACTCTGACCGAGACTCTATTCCGCCTCTAAATGGTGGCCAGGTAAACAGGATGTACTAGTATAGTCTGGCTATGAGAATAGTGATTGCAGTGGTAAAGCCAACCTGGTACCCAAAAACGCTAGCTGAAATCGAATGTGACAGGCCGAAGGGCGCAGCTATCACAGCCCCGCTGTAATCTATGACACATCATTTTCAAGATAAACACCGAAGAAGATCTCACCTCGTGTATGTACAGACCAACAGGTTGTGTTCCGAGCTTCTTAAGGAAGATTGAGCTCTGGCAGTGACAGATGATGGGCTCCGATGGGTAAGGCTCAAGATCTGGATCAGCACCCCATTGGAGAAGAGTTCGAATCCAGTTCTCCACAAGCTCAAATTCAAATGACGATGCAGCTATTCCAGCTAGTTTTACCATCTCTGGACAAATTGTCAAACAAGTAAAAGAATTTACAAAATGTTTTACAAAACAGACGGTTACATTTGGTTGGTTGGTTTAGCGGCTTGTATGCTCCTGCCCTTTAGCCCAATGCCATGTAGTGGTAACTGCAAGTGTTTGTAAGCTGTTGTTTAGTTCCGTACAAAGTGTTCCATTTGTCTGGCCTCGGAGGAAGAAGCTCTTTCCTAACACCGGCAAGGGCCGGACATTCAAAAAGATGATGTGCAACAGTTTCGTAGGGATGTGTGCACAGCCGGCACTCTGGAGTATGTTCTGGTTGGATTCTGTTCAACAGTTTCGTAGGGATGTGTGCACAGCCGGCACTCTGGAGTATGTTCTGGTTGGATTCTGTTCAACAGTTTCGTAGGGATGTGTGCACAGCCGGCACTCTGGAGTATGTTCTGGTTGGATTCTGTTCAACAGTTTCGCAGGGATGTGTGCACAGCCGGCACTCTGGAGTATGTTCTGGTTGGATTCTGTTCAACAGTTTCGTAGGGATGTGTGCACAGCCGGCACTCTGGAGTATGTTCTGGTTGGATTCTGTTCAACAGTTTCGTAGGGATGTGTGCACAGCCGGCACTCTGGAGTATGTTCTGGTTGGATTCTGTTCAACAGTTTCGTAGGGATGTGTGCACAGCCGGCACTCTGGAGTATGTTCTGGTTGGATTCTGTTCAACAGTTTCGTAGGGATGTGTGCACAGCCGGCACTCTGGAGTATGTTCTGGTTGGATTCTGTTAAACAGTTTCGCAGGGATGTGTGCACAGCCGGCACTCTGGAGTATGTTCTGGTTGGATTCTGTTCAACAGTTTCGTAGGGATGTGTGCACAGCCGGCACTCTGGAGTATGTTCTGGTTGGATTCTGTTCAACAGTTTCGTAGGGATGTGTGCACAGCCGGCACTCTGGAGTATGTTCTGGTTGGATTCTGTTCAACAGTTTCGTAGGGATGTGTGCACAGCCGGCACTCTGGAGTATGTTCTGGTTGGATTCTGTTCAACAGTTTCGTAGGGATGTGTGCACAGCCGGCACTCTGGAGTATGTTCTGGTTGGATTCTGTTCAACAGTTTCGTAGGGATGTGTGCACAGCCGGCACTCTGGAGTATGTTCTGGTTGGATTCTGTTCAACAGTTTCGTAGGGATGTGTGCACAGCCGGCACTCTGGAGTATGTTCTGGTTGGATTCTGTTCAACAGTTTCGTAAGGATGTGTGCACAGCTGGCACTCTGGAGTATGTTCTGGTTGGATTCTGTTCAACAGTTTCATAGGGATGTGTGCACAGCTGGCACTCTGGAGTATGTTCTGGTTGGATTCTGTTCAACAGTTTCGTAGGGATGTATGCACAGCCGGCACTCTGAAGTATGTTCTGGTTGAATTCTGTTCAACAGTTTCGTAGGGATGTGTGCACAGCCGGCACTCTGGAGTATGTTCTGGTTGGGTTCTGTACAACAGTTTTATAGGGATGTGTGCACAGCCGGCACTCTGGAGTATGTTCTGGTTGGATTCTGTTCAACAGTTTCATAGGGATGTGTGCACAGCCGGCACTCTGGAGTATGTTCTGGTTGGGTTCTGTTCAACAGTTTTGTAGGGATGTGTGCACAGCCGGCACTCTGGAGTATGTTCTGGTTGGATTCTGTTCAACAGTTTCGTAGGGATGTGTGCACAGCCGGCACTCTGGAGTATGTTCTGGTTGGATTCTGTTCAACAGTTTCGTAGGGATGTGTGCACAGCCGGCACTCTGGAGTATGTTCTGGTTGGATTCTGTTCAACAGTTTCGAAAGGGATGTGTGCACAGCCGGCACTCTGGAGTATGTTCTGGTTGTATTCTGTTCAACAGTTTCGTAGGGATGTGTGCACAGCCGGCACTCTGGAGTATGTTCTGGTTGAATTCTGTTAAAATGTTTCATAGGGATGTGTGCACAGCCGGCACTCTGGAGTATGTTCTGGTTGAATTCTGTTCAACAGTTTCATAGGGATGTGTGCACAGCTGGCACTCTGGAGTATGTTCTGGTTGGATTCTGTTCAACAGTTTCGTAAGGATGTGTGCACAGCCGGCACTCTGGAGTATGTTCTGGTTGAATTCTGTTCAACAGTTTCGTAGGGATGTGTGCACAGCCGGCACTCTGGAGTATGTTCTGGTTGAATTCTGTTCAACAGTTTCGTAGGGTTGTGTGCACAGCCGGCACTCTGGAGTATGTTCTGGTTGGGTTCTGTACAACAGTTTTATAGGGATGTGTGCACAGCCGGCACTCTGGAGTATGTTCTGGTTGGATTCTGTTCAACAGTTTCATAGGGATGTGTGCACAGCCGGCACTCTGGAGTATGTTCTGGTTGGGTTCTGTTCAACAGTTTCGTAGGGATGTGTGCACAGCCGGCACTCTGGAGTATGTTCTGGTTGGATTCTGTTCAACAGTTTCGTAGGGATGTGTGCACAGCCGGCACTCTGGAGTATGTTCTGGTTGGATTCTGTTCAACAATTTCGTAGGGATGTGTATACATCTGGCACTCTGGAGTATGTTCTGGTTGGATTCTGTTCAACAGTTTCGTAGGGATGTGTGCACAGCCGGCACTCTGGAGTATGTTCTGGTTGGATTCTGTTCAACAGTTTCGTAGGGATGTGTGCATAGCCGGCACTCTGGAGTATGTTCTGGTTGGATTCTGTTCAACAGTTTCGTAGGGATGTGTGCACAGCCGGCACTCTGGAGTATGTTCTGGTTGGATTCTGTTCAACAGTTTCGTAGGGATGTGTGCACAGCCGGCACTCTGGAGTATGTTCTAGTTGGATTCTGTTCAACAGTTTCGTAGGGATGTGTGCACAGCCGGCACTCTGGAGTATGTTCTGGTTGGATTCTGTTCAACAGTTTCGTAGGGATGTGTGCACAGCCGGCACTCTGGAGTATGTTCTGGTTGGATTCTGTTCAACAGTTTCATAGGGATGTGTGCACAGCCGGCACTCTGGAGTATGTTCTGGTTGGATTCTGTTCAACAGTTTCATAGGGATGTGTGCACAGCCGGCACTCTGGAGTATGTTCTGGTTGGATTCTGTTCAACAGTTTCGTAGGGATGTGTGCACAGCCGGCACTCTGGAGTATGTTCTGGTTGAATTCTGTTCAACAGTTTCGTAGGGATGTGTGCACAGCCGGCACTCTGGAGTATGTTCTGGTTGAATTCTGTTCAACAGTTTCGTAGGGATGTGTGCACAGCCGGCACTCTGGAGTATGTTCTGGTTGGGTTCTGTACAACAGTTTTATAGGGATGTGTGCACAGCCGGCACTCTGGAGTATGTTCTGGTTGGATTCTGTTCAACAGTTTCATAGGGATGTGTGCACAGCCGGCACTCTGGAGTATGTTCTGGTTGGGTTCTGTTCAACAGTTTCGTAGGGATGTGTGCACAGCCGGCACTCTGGAGTATGTTCTGGTTGGATTCTGTTCAACAGTTTCGTAGGGATGTGTGCACAGCCGGCACTCTGGAGTATGTTCTGGTTGGATTCTGTTCAACAATTTCGTAGGGATGTGTATACATCTGGCACTCTGGAGTATGTTCTGGTTGGATTCTGTTCAACAGTTTCGTAGGGATGTGTGCACAGCCGGCACTCTGGAGTATGTTCTGGTTGGATTCTGTTCAACAGTTTCGTAGGGATGTGTGCATAGCCGGCACTCTGGAGTATGTTCTGGTTGGATTCTGTTCAACAGTTTCGTAGGGATGTGTGCACAGCCGGCACTCTGGAGTATGTTCTGGTTGGATTCTGTTCAACAGTTTCGTAGGGATGTGTGCACAGCCGGCACTCTGGAGTATGTTCTAGTTGGATTCTGTTCAACAGTTTCGTAGGGATGTGTGCACAGCCGGCACTCTGGAGTATGTTCTGGTTGGATTCTGTTCAACAGTTTCGTAGGGATGTGTGCACAGCCGGCACTCTGGAGTATGTTCTGGTTGGATTCTGTTCAACAGTTTCATAGGGATGTGTGCACAGCCGGCACTCTGGAGTATGTTCTGGTTGGATTCTGTTCAACAGTTTCATAGGGATGTGTGCACAGCCGGCACTCTGGAGTATGTTCTGGTTGGATTCTGTTCAACAGTTTCGTAGGGATGTGTGCACAGCCGGCACTCTGGAGTATGTTCTGGTTGGATTCTGTTCAACAGTTTCGCAGGGATGTGTGCACAGCCGGCACTCTGGAGTATGTTCTGGTTGGATTCTGTTCAACAGTTTCGCAGGGATGTGTGCACAGCCGGCACTCTGGAGTATGTTCTGGTTGGATTCTGTTCAACAGTTTCGTAGGGATGTGTGCACAGCCGGCACTCTGGAGTATGTTCTGGTTGGATTCTGTTCAACAGTTTCGTAGGGATGTGTGCACAGCCGGCACTCTGGAGTATGTTCTGGTTGGATTCTGTTCAACAGTTTCGTAGGGATGTGTGCACAGCCGGCACTCTGGAGTATGTTCTGGTTGGATTCTGTTCAACAGTTTCGTCGGGATGTGTGCACTGCCGGCACTCTGGAGTATGTTCTGGTTGGATTCTGTTCAACAGTTTCGTAGGGATGTGTGCACAGCCGGCACTTGGAGTATGTTCTGGTTGGATTCTGTTCAACAGTTTCGTAGGGATGTGTGCACAGCCGGTACTCTGGAGTATGTTCTGGTTGGATTCTGTTCAACAGTTTCATAGGGATGTGTGCACAGCCGGCACTCTGGAGTATGTTCTTTTTGGATTCTGTTCAACAGTTTCGTAGGGATGTGTGCACAGCCGGCACTCTGGAGTATGTTCTGGTTGGATTCTGTTCAACAGTTTCGTAGGGATGTGTGCACAGCCGGCACTCTGGAGTATGTTTTGGTTGGATTCTGTTCAACAGTTTCGTAGGGATGTGTGCACAGCCGGCACTCTGGAGTATGTTCTGGTTGGATTCTGTTCAACAGTTTCGTAGGGATGTGTGCACAGCCGGCACTCTGGAGTATGTTCTGGTTGGATTCTGTTCAACAGTTTCGTAGGGATGTGTGCACAGCCGGCACTTGGAGTATGTTCTGGTTGGATTCTGTTCAACAGTTTCGTAGGGATGTGTGCACAGCCGGCACTCTGGAGTATGTTCTGGTTGGATTCTGTTCAACAGTTTCATAGGGATGTGTGCACAGCCGGCACTCTGGAGTATGTTCTTTTTGGATTCTGTTCAACAGTTTCGTAGGGATGTGTGCACAGCCGGCACTCTGGAGTATGTTCTGGTTGGATTCTGTTCAACAGTTTCGTAGGGATGTGTGCACAGCCGGCACTCTGGAGTATGTTCTGGTTGGATTCTGTTCAACAATTTCGTAGGGATGTGTATACATCTGGCACTCTGGAGTATGTTCTGGTTGGATTCTGTTCAACAGTTTCGTAGGGATGTGTGCACAGCCGGCACTCTGGAGTATGTTCTGGTTGGATTCTGTTCAACAGTTTCGTAGGGATGTGTGCATAGCCGGCACTCTGGAGTATGTTCTGGTTGGATTCTGTTCAACAGTTTCGTAGGGATGTGTGCACAGCCGGCACTCTGGAGTATGTTCTGGTTGGATTCTGTTCAACAGTTTCGTAGGGATGTGTGCACAGCCGGCACTCTGGAGTATGTTCTAGTTGGATTCTGTTCAACAGTTTCGTAGGGATGTGTGCACAGCCGGCACTCTGGAGTATGTTCTGGTTGGATTCTGTTCAACAGTTTCGTAGGGATGTGTGCACAGCCGGCACTCTGGAGTATGTTCTGGTTGGATTCTGTTCAACAGTTTCATAGGGATGTGTGCACAGCCGGCACTCTGGAGTATGTTCTGGTTGGATTCTGTTCAACAGTTTCATAGGGATGTGTGCACAGCCGGCACTCTGGAGTATGTTCTGGTTGGATTCTGTTCAACAGTTTCGTAGGGATGTGTGCACAGCCGGCACTCTGGAGTATGTTCTGGTTGGATTCTGTTCAACAGTTTCGCAGGGATGTGTGCACAGCCGGCACTCTGGAGTATGTTCTGGTTGGATTCTGTTCAACAGTTTCGCAGGGATGTGTGCACAGCCGGCACTCTGGAGTATGTTCTGGTTGGATTCTGTTCAACAGTTTCGTAGGGATGTGTGCACAGCCGGCACTCTGGAGTATGTTCTGGTTGGATTCTGTTCAACAGTTTCGTAGGGATGTGTGCACAGCCGGCACTCTGGAGTATGTTCTGGTTGGATTCTGTTCAACAGTTTCGTAGGGATGTGTGCACAGCCGGCACTCTGGAGTATGTTCTGGTTGGATTCTGTTCAACAGTTTCGTCGGGATGTGTGCACTGCCGGCACTCTGGAGTATGTTCTGGTTGGATTCTGTTCAACAGTTTCGTAGGGATGTGTGCACAGCCGGCACTTGGAGTATGTTCTGGTTGGATTCTGTTCAACAGTTTCGTAGGGATGTGTGCACAGCCGGTACTCTGGAGTATGTTCTGGTTGGATTCTGTTCAACAGTTTCATAGGGATGTGTGCACAGCCGGCACTCTGGAGTATGTTCTTTTTGGATTCTGTTCAACAGTTTCGTAGGGATGTGTGCACAGCCGGCACTCTGGAGTATGTTCTGGTTGGATTCTGTTCAACAGTTTCGTAGGGATGTGTGCACAGCCGGCACTCTGGAGTATGTTTTGGTTGGATTCTGTTCAACAGTTTCGTAGGGATGTGTGCACAGCCGGCACTCTGGAGTATGTTCTGGTTGGATTCTGTTCAACAGTTTCGTAGGGATGTGTGCACAGCCGGCACTCTGGAGTATGTTCTGGTTGGATTCTGTTCAACAGTTTCGTAGGGATGTGTGCACAGCCGGCACTTGGAGTATGTTCTGGTTGGATTCTGTTCAACAGTTTCGTAGGGATGTGTGCACAGCCGGCACTCTGGAGTATGTTCTGGTTGGATTCTGTTCAACAGTTTCATAGGGATGTGTGCACAGCCGGCACTCTGGAGTATGTTCTTTTTGGATTCTGTTCAACAGTTTCGTAGGGATGTGTGCACAGCCGGCACTCTGGAGTATGTTCTGGTTGGATTCTGTTCAAGTGGCTGTTAAATTGTATGTGTTGAGTGGGAAGTCGGAAAATGGTGCTTTGGTCTCTCCTTTTCAGGAGGTTCATGTAGTCTTTGGGATGGCCATATATTTGTAGATTTATCTCCCAGTATTTCCCACCTATTCAGCCAGGCCTCTTTGTTCGCAGTCTTCAGTAGTTGTTTGGATTGTCTGTAGGGTGGTTGACGTGTATTGTTGTTCTTGATTTGATCCCTTCTTAGCCAGTCTGTCTGCCTTGTCATTGCATGTGTATTTGAATGACCAGGGATCCATTGTATAACTATTTTGACTTCATGGGATGTGATAAGTTGGTTGGTATCTAGGGATATTTGTATCTAGGGATATTTGGGTAAGTTCAGGCCTACAGTGACCACCATCTTCCAGAACTTAACGGGCAGATGAGTCTGTAAAGATTACAATGCTTTGGGCTTTTGATGTGAAAGTATCAAATACAGTCCTGCAGTGGTACAGAGCTACAAATAAAATGAAAAATTCTCTGGATTTATCGTTTAGGTGGTGTATACACATAGATAATAATAGCCGTCCATCGCAAGCGACGATGACAACAGCAGTGAGTCCGGAGGTGGCTGTATGGTTCAATTTTGACACGGAAACTCCTTCCACGCATGTAGCATATTTTGTCTTTTTTTGGGGTTGGCCTTATTTTGCTATTCCCGAAGGCGGTGTGCGTTGCACTATGTTATTATTTTGCACCTGTCAGCCCAGTGCATCCAACTTCTGCAAGCATTTTATGTAAGGGTCTGCTTCTTCCTGCATTTTCTAAGGGTTTGCTTCCACGGGGTGCTGTGATTGGGGAGCAAACTCAGCACCTTCGGATTGTAAGCCGTGTCACTTAACCACTAGCCCATACTGTCCTCATATTTAGCATTTAAACTCAGAGTTGGACATGTGAGTGTTAGTTGTTTTGTCTTTTCGCAAAGTGCATTTTCTCTGCGCCTCGGAGTCCCGACGTTCGTTAGCAATGAAGGCGCTTCTGATGGGGGTTCTACGCCATGCCTGGTGGTTCGGTACCAGGCACTCCCACGAGTTTACATCGATGTTGAAGCCAGTCAGAGATATTTGGATGGAGTCTTTGAAGTGATTCTGATGGGGGTTCTACGCCATGCCTGGTGGTCCGGTACCAGGCACTCCCATGAGTTTACATCGATGTTGAAGCCAGTCAGAGATATTTGAATGGAGTCTTTGAAGTGATTCTGATGGGGGTTCTATGCCATGCCTGGTGGTCCGGTACCAGGCACTCCCACGAGTTTACATCAATGTTGAAGCCAATCAGAGATATTTGGATGGAGTCTTTGAAGTGATTCTTTTACCCACCGACCAAACGCAGGCCATCTTTCAGCTCAATATGCATTAGTTATTTGGGAACGTAGTTGTCAGGCATGCGTACAACGTGGTCGGCCCACCTACTCTGGGACTTCTGCAACAGTGTGTGGATGCTCGGCCTAGGGGAGGAATTTCATGGATTTACAAGACAACTGATGCACCCAAAAATGGGTAAGTCTAAATGTTTGTGACATAATCTAAAAATGTGGAAACTAGAAGGATATGGATCTGAAATAACTTTCTTCATCGTAGTCCCACCCTTGTGTCCTGTTCATGCACCAACTGGTTAGATCAAATCAGAAAGACATTTCCTCATTGCATGCAGCTGGGACTCGGCCAGACATATTCATGGACAGTTAGCGTGACGAGCCCTTTTCTGTCACCTAAACGAACTGCCTGCCTACCTACCTGTAAGGAAGCCAGCTGTAGTGCCGGCCCTATGCTAATCATCATAGCCAGGAGGTATTAGCAACTTTATAAACTAATGACAGCTTTTGTCAGGTTGGCAGTACAGTTCCCTTCATTAACTTTGGCAGTCTTGTCGCCCATTTAGTTGGGTGAACTGGATTTGAAACCGTACCTACACAAAAAACGATGCCTATTGCCAATTGAACAGAAGAGAGCAGGTCGTGGTCTTCAGACTTCGCACTGACCACAACAGACTGAGGTATCACCTATTCAACAAATTGAAGATAGGTGGCACCGACGAATGCCCGTGCGGTACCGGGAAAATGACCGCTGAGCATTTGCTGCAAAACTGCCAGACATACGAGGATCAGAGAGAGCAGATGTGGCCATCACCAGTGGCAACACCAGACAAGCTCTATGGCAGTGTCGACAGCCTCAGGATGACCGCTGCTTTTTTCGAAAAAATAAAGGTTGATGTCTGACTGCGTACGATGAAGAAGAAACCGTAGCTGTACAGCTCTGTTGTGAGAGGCAAACATTCTCACCACCCTGCCACTTCTACACATAAGAATATCTCACTTCTAATACAAACTCAGCTTTACATCCATCACTTCTAATACAAACTCAGCTTTACATCCATCACTTCTGATACAAACTCAGCTTTACATCCATCACTTCTAATACAAACTCAGCTTTACATCCATCACTTCTGATGCAAACTCAGCTTTACATCCATCACTTCTAATACAAACTCAGCTTTACATCCATCACTTCTAATACAAACTCAACTTTACATCCATCACATCTGATATCTGATACAGACTCATCTTTACACTCATCACATCTGATATCTGATACAAACTCATCTTCACATACATCAATTAAGACAAACACACCAATCTCATTTTCGGAGAACGTACCTATTAGACCATTTCCTGCCCCACCGCAAAATTGGTGAGCAAGCTTAGTCGTGGTGTAGTTGGGTTCGAGTCCATAATCTAGCAGCAGAATCATAATATCATTGATGACATCAGCAAATTGTTGACGGAGAGACTGAGGTGGGTTGTTGACAGCTGTGGCATCGTCTTGGTACCTGGCTTGAAAGCACCGCTGGCACATCGCAGAAACTGGTCAGTGTTAGGGAAAAAACAAACTAGAATTTGGTCAGTTATAGGGAAAAAACAAACTAGAATTTGGTCAGTTATAGAGAAAAAACAAACTACAATTTGGTCAGTTATAGGGAAAAAACAAACTAGAATTTGGTCAGTTATAGGAAGAAAAAAAACAACTAGAAATTGGTCAGTTAAATGAAAAACAAATAAACTAGAAATTGGTCAGTTATAGGGAAAATTAAACTAGAATTTGGTCAGTTATAGGGAAAAACAAACTAGAATTTGGTCAGTTATAGGGAAAAAACAAAACTAGAAATTGGTCAGTTATATGGAAAAAACAAGCTAGAAATTGGTCAGTTATAGGGAAAAAACAAACTAGAATTTGGTCAGTTATAGGGGAAAAAACAAACTAGAAATTGGTCAGTTATATGAAGAAGAAAAAAGCCAGAAATTGGTCAGTTATATGGAAAAAAACAAACTAGAATTTGGTATGTTATAGGGAAAAAACAAACTAGAAATTGGTCAGTTATAGGGAAAAAACCAACTAGAATTAGGCCAGTTATAGGGAAAAACAAACTAGAAATTGGTATGTTATAGGAAAAAAACAAACTAGAAATTGGTCAGTTATAGGGAAAAAACAAACTAGAATTTGGTCAGTTATAGAGAAAAAACAAACTACAATTTGGTCAGTTATAGGGAAAAATAAACTAGAATTTGGTCAGTTATAGGGAAAAAAAACTAGAATTTGGTCAGTTATAGGGAAAAAAACAAACTAGAAATTGGTCAGTTAAATGAAAAACAAACAAACTAGAAATTGGTCAGTTATAGGGAAAATTAAACTAGAATTTGGTCAGTTATATGGAAAAAACAAGCTAGAAATTGGTCAGTTATAGGGAAAAAACAAACTAGAATTTGGTCAGTTATATGGAAAAAACAAACTAGAATTTGGTCAGTTATATGGAAAAAACAAACTAGAATTTGGTCAGTTATAGGGGGAAAAACAAACTAGAAATTGGTCAGTTATATGAAGAAGAAAAAAGCCAGAAATTGGTCAGTTATATGGAAAAAACAAACTAGAATTTGGTATGTTATGGGGAAAAAACAAACTAGAAATTGGTCAGTTATAGGGAAAAAACCAACTAGAACTAGGCCAGTTATAGGGAAAAACAAACTAGAAATTGGTATGTTATAGGAAAAAAACCAGCTAGAAATTGGTCAGTTATAGGGAAAAAAACCCAGCTAGAAATTGGTCAGTTATAGGGAAAAAAATCCAGCTAGAAATTGGTCAGTTATAGGGAAAAAAGACAACATGGTGAATAAACAAACAAAAATGTTTTCCAATTTTCACTTTCACATTCATACGATTTAACTAAACTTAACGTCTTTATACTGGTTTAGAAGACTCATCTAATCTATTCTTAAATGCATTAATTGTCCTTGCCTCCACTACTTCCTGTGGCAATGCATTTAAAGTATTCACAACTCTCTGACTAAAAAAATATTTTCTAATATCTTTTAATTTGATTTCCCGATTACAAAATTACGTTGATTTCCTGTATTTGCATAATTTTTCCGCACATCATGCCCCGAAGTCATTGTTGATTTTGAGAACTTAATATTTTTTTGTGTGTGGGTGTGTCTAGAGAGAGACATATATTAATAAAGAACTTGTTGACGTTATTGTGTATGTTAGTTTCTGAGATACAAGAAGATGAAGGTGATAGTAGTTACCGTAATGGCTACGTCTGTCACTTTGACTATAAACGTAATTATTGTATCTACATAAACAAACAAATTGATCTACCTCAGAAAAATCCTAAACTTAACTCCCCCATTCTAAATAAAGGGTGAATCTTCAAATCCAAGCAAAATACAAAAGAAATCCTTTCCAAAATCTAAAACAAATTTGAAAATCGTCATTGTTTTCGTCTAACCGTACATGACAGAAGTTGGAACTCTCTACAATCAAAATATCAGTATATTTAGCCATTTCTATGACATTAATCCGGTAATTCATGTACGATAAAGTGATGACCCTAGAGCTGGCGGCGTGCAACGCCAAGTGAAACGGAGCTAACTCGTAATCTCACACCGTTTGAACGGAAAAGGTTAATGTTTAATTATGTCTTACGATGATTGAATCATAATGTTACCCTAATCTATTCAATATACATGAATTTCATCCTTTAGCACTCCACATTTTTTATGACGAAAATTTGACCTAATTAATTAACTTAATTTCTATCGATGGTAGTCGACTTTCAAAATTTGTAACTTTTCTGTTTGTTTGTCAATAAATATGATTTTCTTGTGTGTAGAGACACAATTGAATAAAGAACTTGTGGGTGTTATTGTTTTTGTTGTGTGTTTGTTAGTTTCTGAGATACAAAAAGATAAAGTTGAAAATTTATGTAAATCTGTGAAAAAATTTGGACTCGACCACTAGGCCTAGGTCGCTCCGATAGAAAACCATGGAAACCACAACAACGTATCGATACTGTGTTTAGAATATCAACACAAATGTTAGTTTCCAATTCAAATGTAGTTTTTTCATCTAAACAAACAAAATAAACAGATCTACTCGATAAAGATCTTTCCCAACAACCTACTCCACCTTTCGCAAAAAGTCGGCTAGCTCCAAACGGCGTATACAAACTTAAATTGTTCAAAAGCCATTTTTAATCTAACATACAATACTTTTACCGGCAAAATATCGTGTGTATATGGGGGGCGTATTCAGCAGAAAAAAAAAAAAGGCTTTCAGGAGTGTCTATGTTAAAAAAACAAGTTTTTTCAAATTCCGTTTTGGTAGGCCGAGTTGATCAAGAATCTACAGACCAGAATGTGCTAAAGTTTAATCAAACTTTTTAAGTTCGAAATTTTGGCATTTAACCCAGATGGAAAGACACAAACTGGAAAAATTATCCAGAACTGAAAAGCGATGACACTGACCCAGAAATAAAACCAGGCTGTGATCTCGAAACAAAACTCTTACTTAAACTATAAGCCGTGCCTTGGGCTCCATCACTGATATTTGGCTTGGCTCCGTTTTTCAGCAGCACATCCAAGGCTCCAACTACCTCTTTATGCTGGGAGCAGATCCTGGCCATGTCATCGTACAGCAGCATCTGCAGCAGAAGGATCAGGGAAGTGTGGCCGACCTAGAACAAAAACGGTAGAACTGCCCACATCATGGACAAAGGAAAAGGCATTATTAGACTAACAATTTCTCTCTGCACTACAGATAGTAAATACTCTACTTTCATATTATAATATAAAAACATACAAAACAAACAACAGATTCCATTCAACAGGGGTTCGATGCAGTGCAAAATATCAGTTGAATACTATCTCTCTCTCTCTCTATATCTATATCCTTTAGCATGCCGGACTGTTTTTTGAAAACTTTCACAACTTTATATTTCACTGTACGGTAGTTGAATTTCAAAATTTGTAACAAACTGCATGCAGTCACACAAACCCTTACATTACAAACTCTCAAACTGCATGCAGTCACACAAACCCTTACATTACAAACTCTCAAACTGCATGCAGTCACACAAACCCTTACATTACAAACTCTCAAACTGCATGCAGTCACACAAACCCTTACATTACAAACTCTCAAACTGCATGCAGTCACACAAACCCTTACATTACAAACTCTCAAACTGCATGCAGTCACACAAACCCTTACATTACAAACTCTCAAACTGCATGCAGTCACACAAACCCTTACATTACAAACTCTCACACCGCATACAGTCACACAAACCCTTACATTACAAACTCTCAAACTGCATGCAGTCACACAAACCCTTACATTACAAACTCTCAAACCGCATGCAGTCACACAAACCCTTACATTACAAACTCTCAAACTGCATGCAGTCACACAAACCCTTACATTACAAACTCTCAAACTGCATGCAGTCACACAAACCCTTACATTACAAGTAAAATTAGGCTGTGATCCAAACTTGAACAGAATCTCCATAGCTCTGGCCAGGTTCTTATAGTCGTGTTGGTAGTCACGAATGAACATGCCAGGCTGGGATGTCTGCACACACTCGCAGACATCGTTTTGGTTGACAGCTTTCAGCCCAATGTGCAGCATTCGACTGAGCGAGGTTAGGCCTGGTCGGTTGAGAAGATGAGGGTCAGCATTAAACTCTAGGAGGAGTTGAAGGGCAGCCAAGACCTGGTTGATGAACATTACAGAAACTATAATAAAACACGCAAGGGTCAGTGGATACAACACATGGACACTGTGTATGGATGAGGGTCAGTGGATACAACACATGGACACTGTGTAGATGAGGATCAGTGGATACAACACATGGACACTTTATGGATGAGGGTCAGTGGATACAACACATGGACACTGTGTAGATGAGGATCAGTGGATACAACACATGGACACTGTGTAGATGAGGATCAGTGGATACAACACATGGACACTGTGTAGATGAGGGTCAGTGGATACAACACATGGACACTGTGTATAATCAGGAACCATCCATAAAATACATCCACAGAATTCTGCCATTTCTTTTAGTTTTTATTGTGTTCGCCTTATTTCTCTATTCCCCAAGGCGGTGTGCGTAGCACTATGGTTTTATTTTGCGCCTGTCAGCCCAGTACATCCAACTTCAGCATGCATTTTCTAAGGGTTTGCTTCCCCGGGGTAACATGTGAGGGGAAGCAAACTTAGCACCTTCGGATTATGAGCCGTGTCACTTAACCACTAGCCCACACCATCCCCCGACATTTATTTAACCCTCCCCTTCCCTCTGTCCAGTTTTGATTAACCCTCCCCCATCTTGTGGGCATCTCCCTCTACACAGTTTTAACTAAACACATGTTTTAATGTGGATAACAAGGTGAGGGGTCAATGTGATCTCCGTAGTAGTGAACGACATGCAGATGAAGCCAAGCATAGCACAACAGCCTGGAGGACTCCCTAATGCTCTGTTCAGGGCACACAAGAGCGACAAAGATGATAGTGGGATTCCAGAATTACAGTTATGAGGAACGACTCAGAAAAACCAGCCTACAGTGTCTCGAAGAGAGAAGAATTCGTGGTGACTTAATACAGGTTTATAAGATGATCAGAGGAATCGATAAATTAGACTATAACAAGTTTTTTAAAATACAGCCACCTACAATAACACGAGGACATAGCTACAAGCTGACTAAAGAGAGGTCCAGGTTAGATATTAGGAAATATTTTTTTAGTCAGAGAGTGGTGTCTGCTTGGAATGCATTGCCAGGGGAGGTAGTGGAGGCAGGGACAGTTAATGCATTTAAGAATAAACTGGATGCGCATAGATTTTAGAGCAAGGTGATGTAAATGTAACTGGTTGTATACAGACTCTGCAGGGTCTTCTAAACCAGTATAAAGACGTTAAGTTAAGTTAACAGAGTTATGATAATTCACCAACTGAAACTAAGAACGTTCTATACAATACATCATTTGTATAGTTGGATCTTGATCTTGATGACCTGTTCCTTGGAGTAGCTGCGGGTCCCAACTTAGTCTCCAGCGGACCCTGTCTTGAGCCACCAGTGCGTGGTAAGCCCTCCTCTAGAGGCATCTCAGATGTTGCAGCATACAGCAAGGAAGTCTGACCAACGCATTGGAGGTCTTTCCCGCGGTCTTTTCTTGTCTCGGGGGTACAAGACTGCTGCCGCTGTGCTCCATCGACCAATCGTTTCGTCATAACATTACCTGCCCATCTATAATAGTTTAATCTACTTATGTGAAATACCAGTTACTAAATATCTTTTTCGTATTAGACAGAACAACTCAGGATTGAGACGGGTGTGCATGTGGGAAGCACACCATGACCGTGAGCACAGACCATATTTGCAAGACCATTTCATCTCTATATGTGCCGTACCACCTGAGTTTCTGTCTGTTGACCGTTGCCACGACGTCTTCAAACGGCCATATTGCTGTTGTTATTCTCTCTCGTATTTCCTCATTTGTTACTCGGTCTTTGTACGTGACGTTCAGAAGGCTTCGGAAACATCTCAGGAAGACAGGGAGACACAAAACATAAATCCTATGACAAGACAAGACTTGACCCAACAGAGGAAACTTATGTCTCCCAACAAGGAGACACAAAACATAAATCCTATGACAAGACAAGACTTGACCCAACAGAGGAAACTTATGTCTCCCAACAAGGAGACACAAAACATAAATCCTATGACAAGACAAGACTTGACCCAACAGAGGAAACTTATGTCTCCCAACAAGGAGACACAAAACATAAATCCTATGACAAGACAAGACTTGACCCAACAGAGGAAACTTCTCATAAACAAAGAAACACAAAACATAAATCCTATGACAAGACAAGACTTGACCCAACAGAGGAAACTTCTCCCAACAAGGAGACACAAAACATAAATCCTATGACAAGACAAGACTTGACCCAACAGAGGAAACTTCTCATAAACAAAGAAACACAAAACATAAATCCTATGACAAGACAAGACTTGACCCAACAGAGGAAACTTCTCCCAACAAGGAGACACAAAACATAAATCCTATGACAAGACAAGACTTGACCCAACAGAGGAAACTTCTCATAAACAAAGAAACACAAAACATAAATCCTATGACAAGACAAGACTTGACCCAACAGAGGAAACTTCTCCCAACAAGGAGACACAAAACATAAATCCTATGACAAGACAAGACTTGACCCAACAGAGGAAACTTCTCATAAACAAAGAAACACAAAACATAAATCCTATGACAAGACAAGACTTGACCCAACAGAGGAAACTTCTCCCAACAAGGAGACACAAAACATAAATCCTATGACAAGACAAGACTTGACCCAACAGAGGAAACTTCTCCCAACAAAGAAACACAAAACATAAATCCTATGACAAGACAAGACTTGACCCAACAGAGGAAACTTCTCCCAACAAAGAAACACAAAACATAAATCCTATGACAAGACTTGACCCAACAGAGGAAACTTCTCCCAACAAGGAGACACAAAACATAAATCCTATGACAAGACAAGACTTGACCCAACAGAGGAAACTTCAAGAAGAACACCAACCTGTGACTGATAACTCTCTTGTAGTTCTTCTCTAGAGATCTGCCTCTGAGAGTCCACATAGTTCCCCCCAGTATATGACACATGAGAGACTAGCATATGCAGAGGTGTCTCCCCCAGGTGGGTGTAAGCATTGACCTGCACAACCAAATACACCATTTTATTTCAGTTGTGGTCGGTCTTCTTTCAGGGAAAATAGACAGCTACAATAACTTTGAAGACTCAAACGTTTCAAATTGACAGCTTCAATAACTTTGAAGACTCAAACGTTTCAAATTGACAGCTTCAATAACTTTGAGCACTCAAAAGTCTCAAATTGACAGCTTCAATAACTTTGAACACTCAAAAGTTTCAAATTGACAGCTTCAATAACTTTGAAGACTCAAAAGTTTCAAATTGACAGCTACAATAACTTTGAGCATTCAAAAGTTTCAAATTGACAGCTACAATAACTTTGAGCACTCAAAAGTTTCAAATTGACAGCTACAATAACTTTGAGCATTCAAAAGTTTCAAATTGACAGCTACAATAACTTTGAAGAGTCAAAAGTTTCAGATCTGTAATAACTGAAGAGGTGCACCATGGAAAGTAACACTGATAAAGATGGAAGGTCAGTTCAGGTCATCTCATATTTGGTGAGGTCGTTGGGGCACACATGAAGACAACCCCACGTCATCCCTTTCTGTCAGCAGTCGCTACTTGTGCCTCCTCTGGTTGAAGATTGGTCCAATTTTTTTATGTTTTCCTACCACCTCTTTTTTGGATGACCTCTTCGTCGTCTGCCTTGCACCTTTCCGTGCAGGATCGTATTCGCAAGACCATTTGATCTCGATATGTGGCAGTACCAAGCGAATTTCCGTCTTTTGACAGTTGTCAAGAGGTATTTAAAAGGCCCTATGGCTATTGTAATTCTTCCTCGAATTTCCTCATTTGTAACTCCATTTTTATATGTGACATTTAGAAGTCTTTGGAAACATCTCATCTCCAAGGCTTGTATCCTTCGCTGCAAGTCAGTTGTAATTGTCCGTGTCTCACAAGCATAGAGGAATATTGACAGGACCAATGTACGCATTAATCAGATTTTATGGAAAAGACCAAATGGTGATTAAGATGGAGGGAAAAGAAGTCAAAAAGATAGGGGTCAGCATGAGACGAGAATTTAAAGAAAAAGTATGGAAGATATTAATGCCATGTGGTTAATAGGAATCAGCATGACAGATAAGTACATATCTCTATCCATCGTCGTTCTATCCCCCCCCCCCCCCCCCCCATAACATTTAGTAGATCAGTAAGTTATTCCAATTTATGTTCGTTGTTGTTGACAGACTTTTAGTCGTAACAATGGCTGTTGCTTTTTTGTATGTTTCCAGCCAAATAATGATTACTTGAACACTTAGAATCTTGGTATTCAAACAGACATTTGTATGACCTACGAAGAGTCAAAACGGCTTATTAGAGCTAGAGACATGACCAAATGGGAAACCGAACATACTGGCTACACAAAAAACGATGCCTATTACCAGTTGAACAGAAGAGAGCAGGTCGTGGTCTTCAGACTTCGCACAGGCCACAATAGACTGAGGTACCACCTATTCAATAAACTGAAGATAGGTGGCACTGACGAATGCACGTGTGGTACTGGGAAAATGACCGCTGAACATTTGCTGCAAAACTGCCCGACATACGAGGATCAGAGAGAGCAGATGTGGCCATTACCAGTGACAATGCAAGACAAGCTCTATGGCAGTGTCGACAGCCTCAGGATGACCGCTGCTTTTTTAGAAAAAATGAAAGGTTGACGTCTGATTGCATATGATGAAGAAGAAACATACATTTTAAACTTCCTGTGGCTTACTAGGCCTGGGAGAAGGTACAAATAGTTTTGGATAGATTTTTTATTTGAATTGTGTCCAGGCAGCGGCCGTCAATCCTACCGGTACTCATTTCTATTTCTAACCGCCAAGGGATATTTAACGTGCTCGACACTGAACACGAGAGTAAAATCTCACTACCAAGAGATCAGGGGAATTTTTACTAGAAGATACAGGTGAAAAAATTCCGGTCTCCACCGTGATTCGAACACGCGACCTTTAGCGCCCGAGGCGGACACCTTACCTTGAGACAACTGAGACTTGTTCGTTGTAATTATTTAGGTTTTTTATTTTTGCCTCATTTATGGAAGGTACTCTTCATTCAACTTGAGAGTCCTTCTGGTTATATCAGGACATCTTTATTATCTGAATGATATGGTAGCCAGCGAGAACTTAGCCCTGATATCTGTACTGTAATGCTCACAATAGCTGAGAGATCAGAAGTTCGACTCTCAAGAAACGAAAGCACGAAGTAGTAGGGGGTTCAAATCCTATAAGTTTCATGTGTCCCCTGTCTCCAAGATGGTGTACACATTAAAGAACATTTGACAGTTGAACATCTTCAAAGAACACTTGAGGACAAACATATGTAGGTCTCTGACAGCACAAGCATATCTAGGTCACTGACAGGCAGGACAAGCATATCTAGGTCACTGACAGGCAGGACAAGCATATCTAGGTCACTGACAGGCAGGACAAGCATATCTAGGTCACTGACAGGCCAGACAAGCATATCTAGGTCACTGACAGGCAGGACAATAAACTGACAGAACACTTCAGGACAAGCATATCTAGGTCACTGACAGGCAGGACAGGAACTGACAGAACACTTCAGGACAAGCATATCTAGGTCACTGACAGGCCTGACAAGAACTGGCAGAACACTTGAGGACAAGCATATCTAGGTCACTGACAGGCCAGACAAGCATATCTAGGTCACTGACAGGCAGGACAAAAACTGACAGAACACTTCAGGACAAAACCAGCCACTAACCTCCTGTTCAAGGCCAGTCGTAAGCAAGTACTTGGTGGTGTCATAGATGGTGAACAGCCCATCAATGTTCTGTCGGTACAGTCGATGCAGGGCTGTCTCCTGGATCCCTTCCGACCGCAGGTGGACATCAGCCCCACTGTTTAATAGGATGGTCGCACACCTGGATCAGTCAATGGATAAGTTCAAGATCACTCATGGATTAACTTAACACAAATGAAATAATTCAGCCTAGACACGGCTGTTCTCAGAACTATTCATGTGGCGAAGTGGTTTGTGACACATCTACCAACTCAAATATGACGAGTTCTGACTTTGTAACAGCAAGACCATATCTCGATGGGAAGCAAACCTATTAAAAATATACGAGCTGAAGTCAGATGTATTCAGTCATTAAGTGCAAGACATAATTCAACGCAGACTGTATAAGAATAACAGTTAACTAAATGTAATGTTTTTATACTGGTTTTAGAAGAGGTTTTAGAAGAGGTTTTAGAAGAGGTTTTAGAAAGGAAAGGGACCTAGGTGTTTTAATAGATCATCTCGAGTTGCCTCCAGTCGTCTCGACCAATAGTCTTGTCACTGATACAAGGTAACTCGGGATAAGAGTGAGATAGAATACCAGCGCATAATCTTCCTCACTATAATCCAAATACAGCGCACATCACATTATTAAGACAAAGCCGTCTGATGTTGTGGCCGTCTGATGTTGTGATTACAGGTAAGGTGAGTGAGCAGGTTCAGGTTATAATAGATCATACAGGTAAGGTGAGTGAGCAAGTTCAGGTTATAATAGATCATACAGGTAAGGTGAGTGAGCAAGTTCAGGTTATAATAGATCATACAGGTAAGGTGAGTGAGCAAGTTCAGGTTATAATAGATCATACAGGTAAGGTGAGTGAGCAAGTTCAGGTTATAATAGATAATTCAGGTAAGGTGAGTGAGCAAGTTCAGGTTATAATAGATCATACAGGTAAGGTGAGTGAGCAAGTTCAGGTTATAATAGATCATACAGGTAAGGTGAGTGAGCAAGTTCAGGTTATAATAGATCATACAGGTAAGGTGAGTGAGCAAGTTCAGGTTATAATAGATCATACAGGTAAGGTGAGTGAGCAAGTTCAGGTTATAATAGATCATACAGGTAAGGTGAGTGAGCAAGTTCAGGTTATAATAGATCATACAGGTAAGGTGAGTGAGCAAGTTCAGGTTATAATAGATCATACAGGTAAGGTGAGTGAGCAAGTTCAGGTTATTATAGATCATACAGGTAAGGTGAGTGAGCAAGTTCAGGTTATAATAGATCATACAGGTAAGGTGAGTGAGCAAGTTCAGGTTATTATAGATCATACAGGTAAGGTGAGTGAGCAAGTTCAGGTAGCAGTGAAAAAGGATAAATCCAATGTTAGGTATGATAAAAAGAAATATTAAACATAGAAGCAAGGAAGTGATAGTCAAACTGTATAAAGCATTAGTTAGACCTAGATTGGAGTACTGTGTACAGGTGTGGAGTCCTTATCATAGAGGGGATATAAACATGCTGGAAAGAATACAAAAAAGAGCGACAAAGATGATAGTGAGATTCCAGAATTACAGTTATGAGGAACGACTCAGAAAAACCGGCCTACAGTGTCTAGAAGAGAGAAGAATTCGTGGTGACTTAATACAGGTTTATAAGATGATCAGAGGAATCGATAAATTCGAATTTAACAAGTTTTTTTCAAAATACAACCACCCACAAAAACAAGAGGGCATAGCTACAAATTAAATAAAGAGAGGTCCAGATTAGATATTAGGAAATATTTTTATAGTCAGAGAGTGGTGAATGCTTGGAATGCATTACCCCTGGAGGTAGTGGAGGCAGGGGAACAGTTAATGCATTTAAGAATAAATTGGATGTTGTTAAGTTTAAGAGACAAGGTCTGCAATTAGAGAATATGATGAGATCTCAAAGCCCAGCTCTTTCAGACTCGATCGGAGTAATCTCAACTTCGGTGGTTATATCATATGGAAGATCAGCCACCACTGCAGCCATAGGAAGCAGAAAGTCAGGGATCCAGACCCACAGGATGACCCAAGGTCCACTGGGATGACAACATAAGACAGTCTATAAGAGACCGAAGACTGGACTAGAGCCAGGCCAAGAGGAAGACAGGGATAGAGTGGTCTGGTGATCTTTCTGGTAAACCTCTACACCCCAGGGTAGAAGACTCTACACTCCAGGGTAGAAGAGGAGTGACTAAATAAGGTAGAAGGCTAACTCTAGGGTAGAAGAAGCACGACTTGGTAAAGTAAGGTAAAAGACCCTACAAACTGCGGTAGACGATGAACAATTAGGTAAGGTAGAAGACTCTACACCCCAAGATATAAGAATAACAACATAGTAAGTAGTACTAGGGACAGAAGGTAAAAAAAGTAAGAAGACAGTGAACAGGTTAACATTACGGCATGAGTGAACAGGGGCATTAATGAACAGGACTTGGGAAACAGAAAGTTGTGAATCTACGTGGCATTTCTTATGCCAGGTTGGATGAGACAGATGTAGAAGAGGTGTACTCACTGCTCCCCCCAAGGTACAGCGGCAAGAAGAGGCGTGTCTCCATTTAAATAACTGTTGATACACTCTGGATATTTATCCACAAAGTACTGGATACAATCCGAAGCCCCCTCTGTGCAAGCATACATCAGCAGAACATGTGGAGACAGGCCTTTTTTGTCAACGCCCTCTTTCTTTAATATTGTCTGTGGACGTTTGAGAGAAAAGCATTGGTTATTATTATTGTCCACAACGAGTAGGTTTACTCACATTATGAGCGTGCTGATGAAGGTGGACCGGGTTCCTCGAGGCGGTTGTGATATGCTTGGCTTCATCTGCGTGTCATTCACTACTACAGGGATCACGTCGATCCCTCACATCGTTTGCCAGGCTGCCATTAAAACAGCCCATTTCCAGGAAGGGCTACAAGGAAGCCGAGGTGAGGGTCTTGTCCAGTATGTTTTGCCTGACCCTGACTAACATGTCTGATCAGTATATTTTGCCTGACCCTGACTACTAGTCACAGTTTGATGACACCTTACACTAGTCACAGTTTGATGACACCTTACACTAGTCACAGTTTGATGACACCTTACACTAGTCACAGTTTGATGACACCTTACACTAGTCACAGTTTGATGACACCTTATACTAGTCACAGTTTGATGACACCTTATACTAGTCACAGTTTGATGACACCTTACACTAGTCACAGTTTGATGACACCTTACACTGGTCACAGTTTGATGACACCTTACACTGGTCATAGTTTGATGACACCTTACACTAGTCAGTTTGATGACACCTTATTCTAGTCACAGTTTGATGACACCTTACACTAGTCACAGTTTGATGACACCTTATACTGGTCACAGTTTGATGACACCTTACACTAGTCACAGTTTGATGACACCTTATTCTAGTCACAGTTTGATGACACCTTACACTAGTCACAGTTTGATGACACCTTACACTAGTCACAGTTTGATGACACCTTATACTGGTCACAGTTTGATGACACCTTACACTAGTCAGTTTGATGACACCTTATTCTAGTCACAGTTTGATGACACCTTACACTAGTCACAGTTTGATGACACCTTATTCTAGTCACAGTTTGATGACACCTTACACTAGTCACAGTTTGATGACACCTTATTCTAGTCACAGTTTGATGACACCTTACACTAGTCACAGTTTGATGACACCTTACACTAGTCACAGTTTGATGACACCTTACACTAGTCACAGTTTGATGACACCTTATACTAGTCACAGTTTGATGACACCTTATTCTAGTCACAGTTTGATGACACCTTACACTAGTCAGTTTGATGACACCTTATTCTAGTCACAGTTTGATGACACCTTATTCTAGTCACAGTTTGATGACACCTTATTCTAGTCAGTTTGATGACACCTTATTCTAGTCACAGTTTGATGACACCTTACACTAGTCACAGTTTGATGACACCTTATTCTAGTCACAGTTTGATGACACCTTACACTAGTCACAGTTTGATGACACCTTATTCTAGTCACAGTTTGATGACACCTTACACTAGTCACGGTTTGATGACACCTTATTCTAGTCACAGTTTGATGACACCTTATTCTAGTCACAGTTTGATGACACCTTATTCTAGTCACAGTTTGATGACACCTTATTCTAGTCACAGTTTGATGACACCTTATTCTAGTCACAGTTTGATGACACCTTACACTAGTCACAGTTTGATGACACCTTATTCTAGTCACAGTTTGATGACACCTTACACTAGTCACAGTTTGATGACACCTTATTCTAGTCACAGTTTGATGACACCTTACACTAGTCACAGTTTGATGACACCTTATTCTAGTCACAGTTTGATGACACCTTATTCTAGTCACAGTTTGATGACACCTTATTCTAGTCACAGTTTGATGACACCTTATTCTAGTCACAGTTTGATGACACCTTATTCTCGTCACAGTTTGATGACACCTTACACTAGTCACAGTTTGATGACACCTTATTCTAGTCACAGTTTGATGACACCTTATTCTAGTCACAGTTTGATGACACCTTATTCTCGTCACAGTTTGATGACACCTTACACTAGTCACAGTTTGATGACACCTTATTCTAGTCACAGTTTGATGACACCTTACACTAGTCACAGTTTGATGACACCTTATTCTAGTCACAGTTTGATGACACCTTACACTAGTCACAGTTTGATGACACCTTATTCTAGTCACAGTTTGATGACACCTTATTCTAGTCACAGTTTGATGACACCTTATTCTAGTCACAGTTTGATGACACCTTATTCTCGTCACAAAGTCAACGAAAAAGATGAGCTTGCTTCTTCATCATCAGTTCTTCAAATCTGGGCACAAATTTGCGATTTGAATGTCGTCCTACAAAGACCTATATTTATTGATGGACCTTGGCTCATGATATTGACCCCAAGTCACCACGATACCCCTGGGAGCTGTGACGCACAATTTGAAAACCTCTGGTATATGAGGTAGAGTGATTGGGGGGTATGGTGAAGATGTTGAATATATATTCAATAAATTCGTGGTGACTTAATACAGGTTTATAAGATGATCAGAGGAATCGATAAATTAGACTATAACAAGTTTTTTTAAAATACAGCCACCCACAAGAGGGCATAGCTACAAGCTGACTAAAGAGAGGTCCAGGTTAGATATTAGGAAATACTTTTTTAGTCAGAGAGTGGTGAATGCTTGGAATGCATTGCCAGGGGAGGTAGTGGAGGCAGGGACAGTTAATGCATTTAAGAATAAATTGGATGCGCATAGCTTTTAGAGCAAGGTGATGTAAATGTAACTGGTTGTATACAGACTCTGCAGGGTCTTCTAAACCAGTATAAAGACGTTAAGTTAAGATATGATAGGGGGTGGGGGTATTACGACTTCTGAATTGCTGCAGTGAACAAAACCTTGTCATCACAAAGTTCTCTCACAAGCACACACATAATGCACTCGATGTAAACCAATAAGGAAAGAGGAATCCATCACTGATTATGACATTATGAGGAAAAATTCATTTGAGTATGTGAGAGGACCAGAGATGAAGATAGAACTCACCTGGACACAAGCCAACTTATTCCGGTGGATGGCACACTGGACCGGGGTCAGCTTGTGGGTCCCACACATGAACACAGGCTGGTGGGCGAACCCAAAGTAACGGGTCTCGTAGCAAATGAGAACATGAGGCTTCGGGTAGCAGACTCCACGTTTGAGGTTGGCCTAAGTCAGAGAGATAAATGCTGATTTGTTCATTAATTTTTCATCCACTTGTGCAATTTCTTCTTTTTCTTCTTCTTCTTCTTCTTCGCCCTCAGATTAAGGTCCCGGTTTCTCTTACAAAGGACACCGTTGTTTGTAAGGCTGTTTCATCTCCATACAGCTTTTGTCTCATATCTGTCTCACGAGGCCAGTGTTGTTCTCTCTTTTCCTGCGTGAGCGTGCAGCTTTGCAGGATGTGTTCCACGGTCATGGTATGCTCCCAACATGGACACCTGTCATCTGTCCCAATCCTCATTTTGTTGTAAAGATGACCCTTGAGTCTGTTATACCCAGCTCTCAGTCTGAAGATGATGACTTGCTCTTCTCTAGTTAAGTTATAGTAGCTGTCCTCTTTTCGGAAGTCGAGGTGTTGATCAACCCATTTTACCCTGAAGTTGGCTTTAATTGTGGTCTTGGCCTCATTATATGTGATACTCAGGTCTGTTTGTGGGGATGCTCCTCCACACTTTGCTAGTTTGTCTGCAGCTTCATTGCCTTCAATATTGCAGTGGGATGGGATCCACTGTATGACCAACCTTGGGTGTTCTGCTGAGAGCTGTGTCAGGGAGAACATACATTGCTCGAGATCTTCATCTTTGTGTTGTTTTAGCGCTGCTAATACTGACGCGGCATCAGTTAGGAATTCCATGTTTTCTTGGTGGATATCTTTATCTTGGATTACAAGATTAGCTGCGGCTTTCAGTGCCTCTGCTTCTGCACGGAAATTA
The DNA here is from genome assembly GCA_036924085.1 of Ariolimax columbianus. NCBI lineage: Eukaryota > Metazoa > Mollusca > Gastropoda > Stylommatophora > Arionidae > Ariolimax > Ariolimax columbianus. Next base: position 2,510,981 of record JAVGWX010000023.1, read on the forward strand.
TTGGAATATGTTCCCGTTATTAATACTCGAGTTTTTTTCTTCTCACTTGTGCAATTGAGTGTCATGGGGAGATTAAGTCGTCTGTCCAAGACTAAGTGAACTGCATAGGTTGTTGTAACCCATGTGGATGCAGAATCGTGCGTAGTATGTGGGAGCCTCCTTCATGTCACGTAGCCAGGCATTCTGGCGTTGTAAGCCACCAGTGAAAGTTGATCAGCACACATTCTCATGAGATGACTGAAGGGCAGTATGTCCTGTCTACAAATGTACTCAGCACGAGGGCTCGTTCCAACCAAGTTTCAGATGTTACCCTTTCACAGTCAGTGACACCGATGACCATTCACAAATACTTCATTTCCCACGTATAAATTCAACTCTCACACACCTTGGACAAAGACCAGGTATGGCACTTGTTTCCAGAGTCGGCATAAATATAGTGCTTACTGATTGGCCTGGATTGTGTTGCATGGAGGGGCAGTTTTAAACATGGAGTACAAACAAAGGAGATAGTGATTGTGGTTAAGCTAAGGACTCAGCATTTGAGAAGACACACCACACATGCAATACCACAAGCAGCCCTGATTTTCCTTGCGCACACTGAGGAAGACGCTTGTCTGCTCAGGATGGTCTTACAAGTCACATTTGTTATCGTCATGGACTATATTTACATCCCTTTTTTCTCAAAGCACAACTTACTATCGTCTGACACGACGAAAAGAGCTAATGAATGATTACCAACTGCCACTTTATTGCCAAGCTGATGTTTGAATGCACAGTAAGGGTGACAAATCATCTTCTTCGTTCGTTCTTAAACCCTCACTAGGAAGTCCTGAATAGGGCTTTGCAAGTAGCAGGATGTTGTCTGGGGAACGGAAGGCGTTGAGTCGTAGTTTAAGGCTTGACTGCAATATTTGCACAATCAGCAGGCATTTTTGAGTACCAGGTTAGCCTTCCCTCTTCAATCCCTTCTCCTTAGCCAGTCTGGGTACCGGGTTAGCCTTCCCTCTTCAATCCCTTCTCCTTAGCCAGTCTGTCCTGTTGCAGCCTGTTTTCCAGTATCACTTACTTTTTCCACCATATGTCAGCATGTCAATCCCCCTTTTTTTTCAAAACATGTCAGAATGTTTATTCCCTAACACGGTGCGCGTTGCACTATGGTTTTATGTTGCGCCTGTCGGCCCAGTACATCCGACTTTTGCATGCATTTAATGTAAGGGTCTGTTTCCTCCTGTATATTTTAAGGGTTTGCTTGCCCGGGGTAACGGCCGGTTCTGTGATGAGGAGCGAACCCAGCACCTTCGCATTGTGAGCCGTGTCACTTAACCACTAGCCCACGTCGTCCCCCTTGAAAGGGACTGAGCACATAGGTGGTCGACCAAGTGCAATAAAGTCGGTACAATCTCATTTACAGCAGTCTGGCTAACCAGGTAGGGATCAACACTGTAATCCCCACAGTAGTGAGCTTACTGTGGGGTCTCGCATTTCACTAAACAGTTATTGCCCATCGCAAAGCGAAGATGGTCACAACATCAGATGGCCACAACATCAGATGGTCACAACATCAGATGGTCACAACATCAGATGGTCACAACATCAGATGGCCACAACATCACAACATCAGATGGTCACAACATCAGATGGTCACAACATAGATGGTCACAACATCAAATGGTCACAACATCAGATGGTCACAACATCACAACATCAGATGGTCACAACATCAGATGGTCACAACATCAGATGGTCACAACATCACAACATCAGATGGTCACAACATCAGATGGTCACAACATAGATGGTCACAACATCACAACATCAGATGGTCACAACATCACAACATCAGATGGTCACAACATCAGATGGTCACAACATCACAACATCAGATGGTCACAACATAGATGGCTTTGTCTTAATAATGAGATGTGCACTGTATTTTGATTTTACTGAACGAGAGAATGTGCTGATCATTAATCTCACTCTCTTGTCCCGGGCTACCTTGGATCAGTGGCAAGACTATTGGTTGAGACGACTGGCGGTAACTCGGTATGCAGCTACTCTGGTCTTACCTCCTGTGAGACCAGGGGTCGCTAGAAACTTGCGGGATTCGATTGCCCACTGTTTCCCTTCCTCACTGTGAGAGGCATGTGCCTTAACCTCTTGACTACAGCGACCCCACACTAAAATTCCACTACAGCCAGGAGGACTGCGATCAACTTTCTCAAGTATGTCTCAGAACGTAAGATGATCCACTATAACCTGCTACCTAAAAAACATCACCAATAGTTTTCTCAATTCTGCACGGATAGCTTTGAACATTCACAACTCTCATTAGTCATCTTTTACAGCATGCCTGGAAGGCTACAGTTGTCCTATTCTGTTCAACTCTGGCACACTTTTTGGGGTCATCTCCTTACAGCCAACCACCGATTCAAAGTCTGACAACTGACCTTTGCCCCGGAGTCAATCAACAACTGCATTATGCTGTCCTCTCCAGAGTAGGCTGCCAGGTGCACTGGTGGACTGCACGAGTACCTATCCGGGTCGCATCCACTGGATAACAGAAACTGGATAACATCTTTACGTCTGAAAGTAATTTTGAGGCGTAAAATTACATTTAGTTTGTGTCAGAGGCTATTCAACATAAAGATTTAGTGAGAACATGCTCTAATACATCAATCAATCAATCAATCAATCAATCAATCGCTACAGCTCGCTATGGAGAATAGGTCTTCAGTGTTATCCCTTAACGTCTCTTCGGGGAAGAAAGAATAACGTCTGGTCAGGCAAAACATACTGGTCAGATATGTTAGTCAGGGTCAGGCAAAACATACTGGTCGGACACGTTAGAGTCAGGCAAAAAATACTGGTCAGATATGTTAGCGTCAGGCAAAATATACTGGACAGACATGTTAGGGTCAGGCAAAACATACTGGTCGGACATGTTAGTCAGGGTCAGGCAAAACATACTGGTCGGACATGTTAGGGTTAGGCAAAACATACTGATCAGATATGTTAGTCAGGGTCAGGCAAAACATACTGGTCGGACATGTTAGGGTTAGGCAAAACATACTGATCAGATATGTTAGTCAGGGTCAGGCAAAACATACTGGTCGGACACGTTAGGGTCAGGCAAAACATACTGGTCAGATATGTTAGCGTCAGGCAAAATATACTGGTCAGACATGTTAGGGTCAGGCAAAACATACTGATCAGACATATCAGGGTCAGGCAAAACATACTGATCAGACATGTTAGTCAGGGTCAGGCAAAACATACTGGTCAGACAAGTTAGTCAGGGTCAGGCAAAACATACTGATCAGACAATGCTAGTCAGGGTCAGGCAAAACATACTGATCACACAAAGTTAGTCAGGGTCAGGCCTTCCCTGATAGCTCTTCCTGGAAACGGGCTATTTTCATCGCAGACTGGCTAACGAGGTGATGGGGGTCCACATGATCCCGGTAGCAGTGAACGACGCGCAGATGAAGCCAAGCATAGCACAACCGGTGGAAACACCCAGGTCCACCTTCATCAGCACACTCGGGATGTGAGGAAAGCTACAACAAATTGCCACTAAACATCCTTTTTAGGGTGCACAAGAGGGATATAATTCATAGTTGTTACATAAATATAAAAAACGTCAAAATTTGATTTCAAATTTTATTTGTCAAATATAAAAACTAGTTTTCTTACAGAAATACACATTCAAGGCGTCTTGTCTTAACGTCTTAAGCACGAAGTCATCAAAGATGGCGTGTGGCCCACGGATTATGTACCTGGTTCAGCTCAGATCTCGCGCTAAAATATGTGAGCTAGGTGGGTTTTTGTATTGGTATGACCGTTTCACCCAGTCGACCCAGTTGTTAAGGGGTACCTGACAAAGTCAGGGTAAAATTTGGAGCCGTAAACAGGAGATACAACGTTCGTGCTCTGTCGTCGGTAAACTCAGCAATGAAAGGGACGAAGCATACAGGGACGCCTCAAGCCCTCCTCTGTCGGGAAGGAGAGCATACAGGGACGACTCAAGCCCTCCTCTGTCGGGAAGGAGAGCATACAGGGACGACTCAAGCCCTCCTCTGTCGGGAAGGAGAGCATACAGGGACGACTCAAGCCCTCCTCTGTCGGGAAGGAGAGCATACAGGGACGACTAAAGCCCTCCTCTGTCGGGAAGGAGAGCATACAGGGGCGCCTCAAGCCCTCCTCTGTCGGGAAAGAGAGCATACAGGGGCGCCTCAAGCCCTCCTCTGTCGGGAAGGAGAGCATACAGGGGCGCCTCAAGCCCTCCTCTGTCAGGAAGGAGACGGGTACATTTCTAGGTTCTGTCTGATGTGAGAAAGACAGATCAGCAGAGACCAGCAGAGCTTGTCAGATCTTGAGACCAGCAGAGCTTGTCAGATCTTGAGACCAGCAATATACAAACAGAATGATCTAGCTATAGGCCCTGCTCGAACCTTGTAGATTAGTGCCTTGCCTCACAGGGATGTCCTGCCGACATCTCCATCTACCCTGTCGTTCAGTCAAGGACAGCACCATCATATGGTTGTTACTGCATCGTCTGACAGCATGGATAATGTAATGACAGCATGGATAATGCCATACTGCTGTAGAAACTGGATGCTACTCTCCTTATCATGAACCAACGTTGTTGTTGTTTGTGGGTTACTCTTCTGTGCGCCCTGACAAGGACGTTAAGTTGCGGTTGCTATCCTCGGATTCCAAGCGTGCTGATGAAGGTGGACCGGGGTTCTCCAGGCGGTTGTGCTAAGATTGGCTTCATCTGCGTGTCACTCATTACTACGGGGATCATGACGATCCCTCACATAGTTAGCCAGGCTACCATGAAAACAGCCCATTTCCAGGGAGGGCTACTAGGAAGCCGAGGTAAGTGTCTTGGCCAGTATATTTTGCCGACCAGACGTTAGCCTTCCTCAGCGTGGACCAAAGTTGACAAATTCAAGAAATTCATTGCTGGTTTTCAAATAAGATGGCAGGAACAAGCGAAAGCAGAATGTTTGACACCCCAAACAGTTAAAAGTGGACTATTGTGACGTCACTATATCCAAATCCAGTACTAAAAATAGATACCCGGTGCTAAAATACATATTGTTTATTTGGGGTGAGTTAAGGGACATGTAGACGGACTTTATTACATCCTGGTAGATTCACTATTCTTTCATTCTGACCAGTCGTGAGTTTGCACGCAGGATGCGCCAGTCGTGTGAGAGTGTCTCATCCATCCTTCGGTGGGTAACAGTTTTCTTGGAAGAACTAACCAAATCAACATGCCACACTCTTCAGCCACAAGCATCCCTCAAACTGAGTGAAGTGTGTAGTTCTCAGATTTCAAATCAGCTGCAGAGGTCAGCGACCCATAGCCGACTGCTAGCGTCAGGGTCAGCGACCCATAGCTGACTGCTAGCGTCAGGGTCAGCGCCCCATAGCTGACTGCTAGTGTCAGGGTCAGCGACCCATAGCTGACTGCTAGTGTCAGGGTCAGCGACCCATAGCTGACTGCTAGCGTCAGGGTCAGCGACCCATAGCTGACTGCTAGCGTCAGGGTCAGCGACCCATAGCTGACTGCTAGCGTCAGGGTCAGCGACCCATAGCTGACTGCTAGCGTCAGGGTCAGCGACCCATAGCTGACTGCTAGCGTCAGGGTCAGCGACCCATAGCTGACTGCTAGCGTCAGGGTCAGCGACCCATAGCTGACTGCTAGTGTCAGGGTCAGCGACCCATAGCTGACTGCTAGTGTCAGGGTCAGCGAACTAGACTGCCAAGACCCTTCTACACCTCCACGCGGTGATCCTGGATAACAGGCTGCAGCAGGGCAGACTGGCTAAGGAGAAGGGATCGAAGAGTGAATACTTACCCGGTACTCAAAACATGATTGCTGAAGTCGGATGTGTTGGACCAAAAGGTGCAAATATCGCAGTCAAGCTGTAAACTATGACACAACGCATTCTGTTCTCTGGACTACATTCTGCTACTTAAGCCCTTTCAGGGTTTGGAGGATTGAGAACAAAAACCAAGCCTAATCATGTGCATGTGTGTGTGCGTGCCTCACCACTGCGCAATCATCGCCTCTAAATGATTATCTTTTTGATGTGAACCATTACCTGACAGCTTCTAGGAAAGTGCTAATCTTTCCTGTTTGGTTAGAGGGATCGTCACATCCTGCATCTAGGTAGGGGCACGGCCAACCTTAGGTGTCAGGTCACCTTACATTTCAAAACCAGTGTCCTATACTCAAGTATGCCTTCTTCCCCCCTTATGGGATAGGCTTGTTTTGTGTGTCCTTATTTACTTGTATTCTGCTGAGTCAGACTACCGTCGCCGTGCTATGCCACTGCTAAGGCATTAGTCAGATAAGTAATAGCATACACAAGTCAGTATTACTTTCAGACTTCTGTCGCCGTGCTATGCCACTGCTAAGGTATAAGTCAGATAAGTAATAGCATACACAAGTCAGTATTACTTTGAAGAAAAAAATCTTACATTTACACATTCTTCTTAGTCAACCTGTACTTCTACAGGGACATGTCTTAGTCGACCTGTACTTCTACAAGGGCATGTCTTAGTCGACCTGTACTTCTACAGGGGCATGTCTTAGTCGACCTGTACTTCTACAAGGGCATGTCTTAGTCGACCTGTACTTCTACATGGATGGATGTGCAGGTCTCATCTCTGGTATGAGCTGGATGTAGCCGGGAGGAGGATTTTCTGCTTAGCATTCTAGGCTCGAGCAGCTTATTACTCTGCTGCGTTGGGACAAGTGCCGTGGAGGGTGGTTAACCGATGTGCGAATCCATATTAATAGATTCAAACACTACTCTAGTCTAGAGCAAAGTAGACCCGCAGCCTGTTAGGCGCCATCTATGCTGCTATAAACAAACCACCTAATCATGACCGGTGTTATGCCATGTCACACAGATAGTCGCCTCTTATCTCTCTGTGGGGCAGTGGTGCTATTATTGTCTGTCATATACAAAGACACCGGCAGAGCACTCGGGATTTACATATTTAGAGTTCATATTTTCAAAAACATTCCCTCATACCCTCCGGCATGTTACACAACTTTTCGCGAAACTTTTGATCCAGCACTATGCCAGGCTCCTAGATTTGTGTCCCTTGCTCCTAGATTTGTATCCCTTGCTCCCAGGTTTGTGTCCCTTGCTCCCAAATGTGTGTCCCTTGCTCCTACATTTGTGTCCCTTGCTCCTAGATTTGTGTCCCTTGCTCCTAGATTTGTGTCCCTTGCTCCCAGATGTGTGTCCCTTGCTCCCAGATGTGTGTCCCTTGCTCCCAGATTTGTGTCCCTTGCTCCTAGATTTGTGTCCCTTGCTCCAAGATTTGTGTCCCATGCTCCTAGATTTGTGTCCCATGCTCCTAGATTTGTGTCCCTTGCTCCCAGATTTGTGTCCCTTGCTCGAAGTACCCTGGCAAATAGCTCTCCACGACTAACCTAAAGGACGTGTATCAACAAGTGGGGCCTTTTACTCAGCTGTTATGGAAAATGGGGAGGAAGAGCCATTACTAGGGCACACAGCATTGTCTGGAAATGTTCAGACTATGAGCAGGGCACTGCTTACTCAACTCCCAAGGAAATAGAACAGACACAATGAATAATTCGGGGATCAAGATGCTGAGCAGCGCATGAGCTACTGCGGTAGGCGACCCAAAGCTGGATGTTAGCGTCAGCGACCCAGAGCTGGGATCAAGATGCTGAGCAGCGCATCAGCTACTGGGGTCGGCGACCCAGAGCTGGGAGCAAGATGCCGAGCAGCGCATGAGCTGCAGCGGTCGGCCACCCAGAGCTGGGATCAAGATGCTGAGCAGCGCATGAGCTGCAGCGGTAGGCGACCCAGAGCTGGCTGTTAGTGTCAGGGACATCGACCCAGAGCTGCCAAGACCCGTCCCCCACCTCCACGTGGTGATCCTGGATAACAGGACAGACTGGCTAAGTAGATGGTGTTACAGCGGGAAGGATAATTCAGTACTCAAAAATGCAATAATGCAATGCTCAAGTCGTGTGTGTTGGACCGAAAAGAACAAATATCGCAGTAAAGCTGTAAATTACGACATAACGCATTCAGTTATTCGGACTACAACCTGCTACTTGCAAGGCCCCTTTCGCGGAATAGTAGCGGGAGATTGAGAACGAACAAAGAATAAGAAAAATGATGTGGTAATTGCGGGTTTTCCCGATCCTAACAGAATAGAGTGAGAGGATATATTTTCACAGAACAAGCAACGGGAATTCCCTGTACGTGATTGTTGGGGGGGGGGGGGGGGGGGGGGGGGGGGGGGGGGGGGGGAATCTGTGGAAACGCAGTTTGTGCTCCAACAGTTTCAGTCTGGGCCACGTCTCGCATTGTAACATTAACATTCCTCGTCACACTGTCTTCATTAACTGAAGTCAAGTACCGGTACTATTCACAGCTAAGTAGACTGGAGCGTGTCGAGACCGGGGAATGAACAGAGACGTCAGAATCATGAAATTCTCCGAAAATGAAATGGAAAATATGTGATTGTGTTCCAGTGTGTAACAAGTCTGGCCAAGTAGCGAATTCTAACTAATAGGTTTTTACATGTTTAGGATACATTTTCACTACTTCAAGAATATGGCATTTGGAGGTGGTGGGTGGTGGGGAGAAGGTGTGCTTCACTTGTCACGACACGCCTCTACTGAGATCTGAGTCCATAGCCCATTCAGACACAACACACTGACCTGGACGACACGTCAGGGTCAGACACAACACACTGACCTGGACGACACGTCAGGGTCAGACACAACACACTGACCTGGACGACACGTCTCTACGGAGATCTGAGACCCTAGCCCATTCAGACACAACACACTGACCTGGACATCACGTCAGGGCCAGACACAACACAC
>JAVGWX010000023.1:2519976-2769976 GCA_036924085.1 Ariolimax columbianus
AAGAGAGAAAGTGAGACAGATAATAAGAGACAGAGAGTGATTGAAACACTGAAGGAAAGAGAGAAAGTGAGATAGATAATAAGAGACAGAGAGTGATTGAAACACTGAAGGAAAGAGAGAAAGTGAGATAGATAATAAGAGACAGAGAGTGATTGAAACACTGAAGGAAAGAGAGAAAGTGAAACAGATAATAAGAGACAGAGAGTGATTGAAACACTGAAGGAAAGAGAGAAAGTGAGATAGATAATAAGAGACAGAGAGTGATTGAAACACTGAAGGAAAGAGAGAAAGTGAGATAGATAATAAGAGACAGAGAGTGATTGAAACACTGAAGGAAAGAGAGAAAGTGAGATAGATAATAAGAGACAGAGAGTGATTGAAACACTGAAGGAAAGAGAGAAAGTGAGATAGATAATAAGAGACAGAGAGTGATTGAAACACTGAAGGAAAGAGAGAAAGTGAGATAGATAATAAGAGACAGAGAGTGATTGAAACACTGAAGGAAAGAGAGAAAGTGAGACAGATAATAAGAGACAGAGAGTGATTGAAACACTGAAGGAAAGAGAGAAAGTGAGATAGATAATAAGAGACAGAGAGTGATTGAAACACTGAAGGAAAGAGAGAAAGTGAGATAGATAATAAGAGACAGAGAGTGATTGAAACACTGAAGGAAAGAGAGAAAGTGAGATAGATAATAAGAGACAGAGAGTGATTGAAACACTGAAGGAAAGAGAGAAAGTGAGACAGATAATAAGAGACAGAGAATGATTGAAACACTGAAGGAAAGAGAGAAAGTGAGACAGATAATAAGAGACAGAGAGTGATTGAAACACTGAAGGAAAGAGAGAAAGTGAGATAGATAATAAGAGACAGAGAGTGATTGAAACACTGAAGGAAAGAGAGAAAGTGAGATAGATAATAAGAGACAGAGAGTGATTGAAACACTGAGGAAGAGAGAAAGTGAAACAGATAATAAGAGACAGAGGAGTGATTGAAACACTGAAGGAAAGAGAGACAAGTGAGATAGATAATAAGAGACAGAGAGTGATTGAAACACTGAAGGAAAGAGAGAAAGTGAGATAGATAATAAGAGACAGAGAGTGATTGAAACACTGAAGGAAAGAGAGAAAGTGAGATAGATAATAAGAGACAGAGAGTGATTGAAACACTGAAGGAAAGAGAGAAAGTGAGATAGATAATAAGAGACAGAGAGTGATTGAAACACTGAAGGAAAGAGAGAAAGTGAGATAGATAATAAGAGACAGAGAGTGATTGAAACACTGAAGGAAAGAGAGAAAGTGAGACAGATAATAAGAGACAGAGAGTGATTGAAACACTGAAGGAAAGAGAGAAAGTGAGATAGATAATAAGAGACAGAGAGTGATTGAAACACTGAAGGAAAGAGAGAAAGTGAGATAGATAATAAGAGACAGAGAGTGATTGAAACACTGAAGGAAAGAGAGAAAGTGAGATAGATAATAAGAGACAGAGAGTGATTGAAACATATTTAGAGAGATTATAAGTGCAGGAAAGAGAGAGATAAAAAAAGAGAATAAGACTGGGAAAGAAAGAAAGGGTGAAGAAAAAACTGAAAGACAGATAGATAATAAAAGCAAGACCAAAGAAAGCGAAAAAAAGACAAAACGATAAAATATTAAAAGATAGAGATAACGAATTTTAGAAATCGTGTGAAATACAAAGAGGAAGGAAAGGAGAGAGAGAAATAGAAAGAAAGAGAAAGAGAGAGAGAGAGAAAGAAGCTAGAAAGTTTCTTGTAAATCATTGGGCAAAGAGTTTGTTGTAAAAGTAGCTAAATAACAAAGTACCTGCAGACGTGTGCAGTATATTTGCCAGACAGTCGAACAATATGAACAAATTAGCAGAAGATTAATAGTTAAATGTTCTTACTTCTCGCACCCATCCCCTGCCTTACATCCCCGTTAGACTTTCCTGGCGCCCCCAAACTAGTCCATCTCTACCCCCTCAACCTGCGGTTGTCATTAACCCCCCCCCCCCCCCCCCCCACTAATCATTATCTCTATCGTACACCAGAAGTGTTTTATTTTTTTCTATTTAATTTTTAATTTCTGAAGTCATCATGTGATGACGCCACTGTAAAATGGAAAGCATTGATAACAGTTAAAATCTGATGGCATACAGAAAATGAGAAGAGAAAACAAAACCGGATCATCCAGGATTTGGACCACATATACCTAGGACTAGGCGAGGATCACATACTTGGAAATGCAGGAACATATGCTGTAGAAGTCTTTCTGGGGTCACCAATAATTGGGCATTGTTTTTAAAGGTTTTGGTTGCATAGTTTGTGAGTGACTTGTTTCGATGTCAATTAATGACGTCATGTTGGTGGATGTCAATATATGACGTCATGTTAGTGGATGTCAATATATGACTCATGTTGATGGATGTCAATATATGACGTCATGTTGGTGGATGTCAATATATGACGTCATGTTGGTGGATGTCAATATATGACGTCATGTTGGTGGATGTCAATATGTGACTCATGTTGGTGGATGTCAATATATGATGTCATGTTGGTGGATGTCAATATATGACTCATGTTGGTGGATGTCAATATATGACTCATGTTGGTGGATGTCAATATATGACTCATGTTAGTGGATGTCAATATATGACTCATGTTGGTGGATGTCAATATATGACTCATGTTGGTGGATGTCAATAAATGACTCATGTTGATGGATGTCAATATATGACGTCATGTTGGTGGATGTCAATATATGACTCAAGTTGGTGGATGTCAATATATGACTCATGTTAGTGGATGTCAATATATGACGTCATTTTGGTGGATGTCAATATATGACGTCATGTTGGTGGATGTCAATATATGACTCATGTTGATGGATGTCAATATATGACTCATGTTAGTGGATGTCAATATATGAGGTCATGTTGGTGGATGTCAATATATGACGTCATGTTGGTGGATGTCAATATATGACTCATGTTGGTGGATGTCAATATATGACGTCATGTTGGTGGATGTAAATATATGACTCATGTTGGTGGATGTAAATATATGACTCAAGTTGGTGGATGTCAATATATGACTCATGTTGGTAAAAATAGATTCCCTCATCCATTTTCTATTCTTGTCTCCCATTTAGCATCCTCCATTTTCCGTTATCACTTTTCCTGTTACAGTAATTAACCATCTTTTTTTGTATCCGTAAAGTAAATTCTTAGTCTACGCTGCTAATTGTCGAAGTTAACACTTTCTCCGTCTTAATGTCAAATCCAAATTCCCGACTTTACGTTCTGTACTTAAATCTACAACCATTAGCTTCCTTGTTCGTTCTCTGCTACCAGAACGTTCTTAACCACACATATGAGATTATTTATTGGCATACCACTGATAATTGTGCTGGCATTTCTTGTATCTGTTTATAAATTTGTTGTGTTTAAATGTTAAATATACAAAATAATTGTCCGTATCCTTATTGTTTCCCTATTTTTACATTTAAACACGGTGAGAAACAACTATATGCATTCACAACTAACAGGTGAATAATGTCACGTACCTGGGTAACATAATCAGTAGAAGAAAAGAAAGCTACACTGAAATCCAAAACAGATGTAATAAAGCAAGTAAAATCATTGTGTAGGGGACGGCGTGGCCTAGTTGGCTAAGTGGCACGGCGGTACACAATCCGTAGGTCCTGGGTTCGCTTCCAGTCGCGGCACCTACTGTTACCCAGAGGAAGCAAAACCCTTAGAAAAAGAAGGAGGCAGACCCTTACATAGAATGTATGCTGACGTGAGATGCACTGGGACGACAGCCGCAAAATAAAAACAAAATGCAACGCACACCGGGTTGAGGGAATATCATCATGTGGCATGCCCTTTATAGAACGTCGCTCCCATCACTGTCTGAAAGAAACTCGTTCCCTTGCCAAAACTCCAGCCTCCGCTACAGTCATACTCAGGCCTTCCTGGATATATTGGTGCCATCGTCTTCTTGGTCTACCTCTTCCTCTTTTGCCTGGCACCATACCTTCCATCACCGTTCTCTCAAGACCGTTGTGTCTCTTGATGTGACCAAAGTATTTGCATTTTCTAGCCAAAATGGAATTGATAAACCAGTTCTCCTCTCTGCTCAACTCTTGCCGAATGTCTACATTTGTTCTTTTCTCTGTCCAGGGTATTCTGGGGATCTTTCTGTAACATTTTGACTCTAAGGACTCGATTCTCTGTCTGGAAGTTTTGGTAATCGTCCATGATTCAGAGCCATAAGATGCCACAGGAGAAACACAGGCTCTCAAGACTTTTATCATTTTGTTGGTGCCCTGCCATAATTTCTTCAGGCTGTTCAGTCTCTGCATTGCCATAGCTAGTCTTCTTCTGATTTCTTTCAAGCAGTCGCCATTTTTGTCAAATCTGGAGCCCAGATATTCAAAATGTGTGACCTGATCTATTTCCTCACCACCAACTGTAAATTTATGCTGACATTGTGTTTTATCGGTGGTCATTATCTTTGTTTTGTTTATGTTTATGAACAGATTTTGATCTTTACTATGTCCATTAACGGCTGAAAGTAGCTGCTCTAGCCCTTCTGCACTTCTTGATAGTATCACTGTGTCATCTGCATATCGTAACTCTGGAATCTCGTACCCCCCAATCGTAAATGGGTCGAAACTTTCAATGTTCTCATCTTCTCGTACATTTCTCATTATACATTCCACATATATGTTGTACAGATAAGGTGAGAGGATACATCCCTGTCGGACTCCCTTTTGTACTGCAAACCAATCTGATGTTTGCCCAGATACTCGGACAGCGGCTTGTTGATCTTGGTATAATGTTTCAATGAGATGGACTATATGCAAAGGAAACCCCATTTCCTTCATGATTCTCCACAGATTTTGATGTTTTACCGTGTCGAAGGCCTTGGTGTAATCGATGAAACATGTGTACAGGTCTACATTAAACTCTCTACATTTTTTGTAGATATTCCTTAAATTGAATATGTGGTCCCTGGTCCCCCTGTCTTTCATAAGACCTGCCTGGACTACGTGAATGGGATCGAAGAGGAAATTTTAACCCGGTACTAAAAAATGCTTGCTGAAGTCGGATGTGTTGGACCGAAAGGTGCAAATATCGCAATCAAGCTGTAAACTACGACACAACGCATTCCGTTCTCTGGACTACATACTGCAACTTAAGCCCTTTCATGGTTTGGTAGCGGGAGATTAAGAAAGAAAGAAAGAAAGAAAGAACGAAAGAAAGAAAGAAGAAGAAGAAGAAGAAGAAGAAGAAGAAGGATACAAAAAGAACGCTATACACCACGATATTCCTACCCATATTGTGCTATCAGTGCCAGAAGTGGACATTGACAAACAAAGATAAAAGAAACATTCTAACAACAGAGATGAAATGTCTGCACAGAATGTTTGGAGTAACAAGAATGGATAGAATCAGAAACGAAGATATTAGGAGACAAGTAGGTAAAACACCAGCGCTAGACCTCATCAAGAGACAGCAAACCAAATGGTTCAGTCACGTGACACGACAAACACCAGATAGTATCCCCAGAAAACAATGATACACATATACTATGGATACAAAGCCAAGGGCCAACTACGCAAAAGATGGATAGCAGAAATAACAGAAGCAGTAAAGCTTCCCGTGTACGAAGCACATACTAGGGCCCGGTCAAGAAACCTCTTCATAACCTGACGCTGAAAGGCACAAGCACATACTAGGGCCCGGACAAACATCACTACGGGGATCACGTCGACCCCCCCCCCGCCCCCCCCCCCCTCTCACCACGTTAGACAGGCTGTCATTAAAACAGCCCGTTTCCAGTGAGACCTGCACAGAAGTGAAGTGGGGGGTCTTGGTCAATATATTTGACCTGGTCGGGACTAACATAGTCCGATCAGTATGTTTTGACCAGACGTTAGTCTCCCTCTCCCCAAAGTTCTGTTTATGTCCCATTTCGTGGAAGTGAGGATGTCACAAACTACAGACTGTTGGAGAGACTTGGTCGAGGTCAATTGGAACAGGAAATCTTAGGAAGATAGTGGAGATGGATGGGTCATACATTAAGAAGGCCCCAGGTCAGTATCACCAGACAATCCCTGTCATGGAACACCCAGGGAAGGCGTGGTAGAGGCAGACTAAGGAATACATCGAGACGAGATCTGGAGGCGGAAGTAAAGAAAACAGGAAACAGATGGAAGAAAATGGAAAAGATTGCACAGGACAGAGCTGCTTGGTGAGGGTTGGTTGAGGGCATATGGGCCCCTGGGTGGTAGAAGGCACAGGACAGAGCTGCTTGGTGAGGGTTGGTTGATGGCTTATGGGCCCCTGGGTGGTAGAAGGCACAGGACAGAGCTGCTTGGTGAGGGTTGGTTGAGGGCATATGGGCCCCTGGGTGGTAGAAGGCACAGGACAGAGCTGCTTGGTGAGGGTTGGTTGATGGCTTATGGGCCCCTGGGTGATAAAAGGCGAAAGAGAGAGAAAGAGAGAGAAGGTAAAAGATAGAGAGAGAAGGTGAAAGAGAGAGAGAGAGAGAGAAGGTGAAAGAGAGATAGAGAGAGAAGGTGAAAGAGAGAGAGAGAAGGTGAAAGAGAGAAGGCGAAAGACAGAGAAAGAAGGTGAAAGAGAGAGAGAAGGTGAAAGAGAGAGAGAGAAGGTGAAAGAGAGAGAGAAGGTGAAAGAGAGGGAGAGAAGGTGAAAGAGAGAGAGAGAAGGTAAAAGAGAGAGAGAGAAGGTGAAAGAGAGAGAGAGAAGGTGAAAGAGAGAGAGAGAAGGTGAAAGAGAGAGATAGAAGGTGAAAGAGAGAGAGAGAAGGTGAAAGAGAGAGAGAGAAGGTAAAAGAGAGAGAGAGAAGGTGAAAGAGAGAGAGAGAAGGTAAAAGAGAGAGAGAGAAGGTGAAAGAGAGAGAGAGAAGGTGAAAGAGAGAGAGAGAAGGTGAAAGAGAGAGAGAGAAGGTGAAAGAGAGAGATAGAAGGTGAAAGTTAGAGAGAGAAGGTGAAAGTTAGAGAGAGAAGGTGAAAGAGAGAGAGAGAGAAGGTGAAAGAGAGAGAGAGAGAAGGTGAAAGAGAGAGAGAGAAGGTGAAAGTTAGAGAGAGAAGGTGAAAGAGAGAGAGAAGGTGAAAGAGAGAGAGAAAAGGTGAAAGAGAGAGAGAGAGAAGGTGAAAGAGAGAGAGAAAGAGAGAGAGAAGGTGAAAGAGAGAGAGAGAGAGTAGTGAAAGAGAGATAGAAAGTGAAAGAAGGAGATAGAGAGAGAAGAGAGAGAAGGTGAAAGAGAGAGAGAGAGATCGTGGAAGTGGTTCAGAGCTTCTATCTCCACTGAATCTCTCCAGACCAGGAAACTCAAACTTTCATGTGACGCGAGTCACCTTGAAATCCTTGAAAACGAGAGACCAGAGGAGCTCACAAAAGCTGGAAATGGTGGCCCACGATTTTGACTGACTGATTGAAGCCGATGAGTTCAAGTATCTATAAAGGCAATATTGTTATCCACGGATGTAAGGCTTGATGGGTGAATCTGGATTAGAAGTCAGAAGGCATTTGGCGAGACGTCCAATATCGCTTATACATTCCAGTATCTCCATGGCTACAATGCAACATATGATAAACAATATAATTCTAGCGATTCTGCGCTACAAGTGCGAGGCGGCCTTCCTGTTCAATACGCATGAGAGAGGATTTTCTACGTGTGAAATGGAGTGCGAGGAAGGTCATCGGAGTCACCAGGAGAGACTGACTGTGAAATGAGGACAGTCGAAATAATGGAGTACCGATTGCGCTGAATAAATTTACCGAGAGAAAATTCAGTTCTTCCGTCATCAGCAATATCGACTTCGGTTGATGTTTTACAACGCAATAGTCTAGCTACTGGGCATGAGGGATGTACGTTGGAGATGGATAGGGGACATAACAATTATCCTGCATTAACACAAGCTTGCGACAACTCACCGAACACATTTAGCCATGATAAGACGGGTTAAGCTGGTTACGCGACCTTGGGACTGAAAGTCATGGACATGCGACCGTCCGAACGACCCGACTCCACCTGACCGAATGACATGACATATGACAATTAAATAAAAGAATAACTTAGATTCAAAACTGACATTTAGTTTCGAATTTTTTTGCAAGGCCTATAATATGTTTACATCAAATGTTGGACCAAAACCAGCATTTTGTCTTGGCTTGGCTTGGCTTCGTTCGTTCGTTCTCAATCTCCCGCTACCAAACCATGAACGGGCTTAAGTTGCAGAATGTAGTCCAGGGAACGGAATGCGTTGTGTCGTAGTTTACAGCTTGACTGCGATATTTGCACTTTTCGGTCCAACACATCCGACTTCAGCAAGCATATTTTGTAGTACCGGGTTAGCATTCCCTCTTCGATCCCTTTCCCGTAGCCAGTCTGCCCTGCTGCAGCCTGTTATCCAGGATCACCGCGTGGAGGTGTAGAAGGGTCTTGGCAGCTTTTGTTCGCTGGCTCTGACGCTAGCAGTCAGCTATGGGTCACTGACCACTGCAGCTCATGCGCTGCTCAGCATCTTGATCCCAAACTAGCATCTTGATCCCAAACCGATCCCAAACCAGCATCTTGATCCCAAACCGATCCCAAACCAACATCTTGATCCCAAACCAACATCTTGATCCCAAACCAGCATCTTGATCCCAAACCAGCATCTTGATCCCAAACCAGGTTTTCCACTGCCCAGTAGCCGAACTGGGTGTAGCCACCAAAATCGATTCTCCACGTAATAAATCAGCTTTGATCGTTGCCACGGTTTGTGAAGGGTGTCGCAGCCACCCCAACGCGCCCCCGGGCGTCGTTTGAAACGCGCTTTAGGAATTCATTCCGGTTACGGAAACACGCGCCATGATTATTGATCGGAACTTTTCCTGTGCGTGAGGCCAGATTCGGTAAAACATCGTGTTTTCTCTGACCGCCAGTAGGAAGATGTTCCAGGCTTGGTCTACTTGTACGACCTTTCCAATTGGTCATTGCATAATACATTCAACTGTAGGAGTTCTCCAAGATTACTGGTGTCTGCAACGCGGGTTTTGTCAGAATTTGTAATAGAAATCTGGAGTTCTCAAACAGAGCAGTTCTCCGTTACCTCTTGTCGCTTGTTAAACTGTATTATACATGTCGTAAGAGGCGACTAACTGTATGACATGGCATAATACCAGGCATGGCTAGATGGTTAGATTAGAGCAGAATAGATGTCGCCTAACAGGTTCCGGGTCTATTTTGCTCTAGTGTTTGTGTCTATTAAGATGGACTCGTACATTGGCCTCTAGCACATAATATTTTTGTTTGCGCAAATTTTCACAACTTTATATTTTGCTTTGGTAGTTGACTTTCAAAGCTTGTAACTTTTCTGTTTGTTTGTAAATAAATATGATTTTCTTGTGTGTAGAGACACAACTAAATAAAGAACTTGTGGGTGTTATTGTTTTTGTTGTGTGTTTGTTAGTTTCTGAGATACAAGAAGATGAAGGTGAAAGTTTATGGAAAACCAATGCAAATTTTGGACTCGACGGCTTGACCTAGTCGCTCCGGTAGAAATCCATGGAAACCACAGCATCGTATCGATACTCTGTTTACAATTTCGAATAAACTGGTAGTTTCAAATTCAAACGTAGTTCTTTTATCTAAACAAACAAAATAAACAGATCTACTTGATAAAGATCTTTCCCAACAACCTACTTCACCTTTCGCAAAATGTCAGCTTGCTCTAAATGCCGTATAAGAAGAAAAATTGTTCAAAATCTATTTGTAATCTCTAACATACGATACTTTTACCGGCAAAATATCGCGTGTAGATGGATGACGTATTCAGCATTTTTTTTTAAAAATGACTATGGGTAGGGTCTCCGTGCAAAAATAAACATTTCTTCTGAATTTCGATTTTGTAGGTCGAGTTGGTCAAAGCAGGCCAGACCAGGGTCTGCAAAAGATTAACAACCCTCCGCGGCACTTGTCCCAACACATTGGAGTAATATGCTGCTCAAGCCTAGCCAGCTCAGCAGAAAATCCTCATCCCGCCTACATCCAGGTCACGCCAGAGCTGGGACCTGCACAGGAGCATCCAGCCCTGTAGAGGTACAGGTCCACTAAGACTAAGACCATATATTTGGGCTTTCTGTGTTAACTGTACTATACATTTGGGCTTTCTGTGTAAATTGTACTATACATTTGGGCTTTCTATGTAAACTGTACCATGCATTTGGTCTATCTGTATAAACTGTACTCTACATTTGGCTCGTAGAAAACTGTACTCTACATTGGGCATCTAGTATACATTTGAGCTTTCTGTGTAAGCTGTACTTTATATTTGACCCTTAGTAAACACCATTGTTTTCTCTATACATATGATCATGATCTCAGTGTCTCCTGTCAGGACCTTTATATTCACTTCCAAAACCACTACCAAACTCCAAGTATCCACTACCAGAACTCTAGCATTCACTACCAGAACTCTAGCATTCACTACCAGAACCCTAGCATTCACTACCAGAACTCTAGCATTCACTACCAGAACTCTAGCATTCACTACCAGAACTCTAGCATTCACTACCAGAACTCTAGCATTCACTACCAGAACTCTAGCATTCACTACCAGAACTCTAGCATTCACTACCAGAACTCTAGCATTCACTACCAGAACTCTAGCATTCACTATCAGAACTCTAGCATTCACTACCAGAACTCTAGCATTCACTACCAGAACTCTAGCATTCACTACCAGACCCCTAACATCCACTACCAGAACTCTAGCATTCACTACCAGAACCCTAGCATTCACTACCAGACCCCTAGCATCTATTGGCAGGGCACTCTTGGCATCCTGGTATCCCATTTCGAGACAATAATATCCGGCGGACAGGACCTACTATTCACTGCTAGGGCCCGTTTGCACCTGTTCGCTATGTGGAAGCGAAAGGCTTTTCGGTTGAGTAGTTTACTTATCTAAAGAGTTCCAACATATATCTACACCAGGACACGACTTCAGCACAGTCAAACACTATCCTGACCATAACATAAAACAATTTCATTTATTACAATAATAAACGTTGCACAATATCAACAAAAAGCAAACAACTTCTAAACTAAATAACCATAATATATATATTTATGTATTTAACTTCCACAGAATATATAAGATATAGCTATTGATATGCTGTCTGTAATCACCAACAAACCCAGGTCCTTTGTTCAACCTGCAACAATAGAGCTGCACAACCTCAAGAAATATTTTAACCCAAACTTAATGGCCCTAGTTAGCTCGCCATCTTTCTTCTGCACCCTCAACACACAATCACAAACTCGTCCCTACGATCGGATTACGTACTCAGGCGATCTGTGCGTTCACATATAATCGAAGAGGGAATGCTAACCCGGTACTCAAAAAATGTTTGCTGAAGTCGGATGTGTTGGACCGAAAGGTGCAAATATCGCAGTCAAGCTGTACAGCTACGACACATTCCGTTCTCTGGACTACATTCTGCTACTTAAACCCTTTCAGGGTTTGGTTGTGGGAGATTGAGAACGAACGAAGAAGAAGAAGATGAAGAAGAAGAAACCGTAGGGTCCCCTATTTGAAACAATCCATAAATAGACAAGGACATGGTCTGGGCCAATGCGATCCTGTCTCGATTGAACCAGCCCTTAGAGCCAATCTCTCCTGTCGTAACGGATCCAGTTTATCGACTACCCTTATCTGTATTGTGTTATCGACTAGACGATATGTAAACACTCACAGCGATAACAAGCTGGCCATGTTTGATAACTTGCCCATTATCATCTGTTACATCTGCTCGTTCAATCTGACGCATACAGATGACTCTCGCAAGGATCATCACCAAATGGGGATCGTCGTCGTCATCATCATCATCATCATCACCCTCACCCCCATCACCACCTGATCATCACCACCATCACCATCAACATCATCACCATCACCATCACCACCATCATCACCATCACCACCATCATCACCATCACCACCATCACCATCACCACCATCACCATCACCATCAACATCACCACCATCAACATCACCATCCCCACCATCACCATCACCATCAACATCACCACCATCATCACCACCATCATCACCATCACCATCACCACCATCACCATCACCACCATCACCATCACCATCACCACCATCATCACCATCACCATCACCACCATCACCATCACCACCATCACCATCAACATCACCACCATCAACATCATCCCCATTATCACCATCACCACCATCAACATCATCACCATCACCACTATCACCCTCACCATCACCACCATCACCATCACCATCATCACCATCAACATCATCACCATCACCATCACCATCACCATCAACTGGTTGGTCAGTCCTAAGACTGGTTGTGAGGTTGTCTGAGCATGTCTCTCCATTTGACCCTATCCTCTGGTTGGTCAGTCCTAAGACTGGTTGTAAGGTTGTCTGAGCATGTCTCTCCATTTGACCCTATCCTCTGGTTTATCAGTCCTAAGACTGGTTGTAAGGTTGTCGATTTTGGGTTACGGGGGTGAACAGGTCGATCTAATTTAAAATTTAAAAAAAAAAAGTTGAAACTTAGATAACGATAAACGTTCAGAAGAAATGGTTTTGCTCAGTTCTGCGACAAAACTTCTGGAAGAATGTAGGGTCCTAACAAAGGAGCAGAAGGAAATGTCATGGCACGCGGATTGAAATAATTGGTCGACAAAACACCAGCATTTTAATTATTTAGGTGTCCAGAATAGAACAATGTCGGCTAGATTGGGGCTGAAAGCGTTCAAGCCACTTGACTTGACTTGACTTGACTTGACTTGACTTGACTTAACTTAACGTTTTTATACTGGTTTAAGAGACCCTGCAGAGTCTGTATAGAACCAGTTACATTTACATCACCTTGCTCTAAAAGCTATGCGCATCCAGTTTATTCTTAAATGCATTAACTGTCCCTGCCTCCACTACCTCCCCTGGCAATGCATTCCAAGCAGACACCACTCTCTGACTAAAAAACATATTTCCTAATATCTAACCTGGACCTCTCTTTAGTCAGCTTGTAGCTATGCCCTCGTGTTATTGTAGGTGGCTGTATTTTAAAAAAACTTGTTATAGTCTAATTTATCCATTCCTCTGATCATCTTATAAACCTGTATTAAGTCACCACGAATTCTTCTCTCTTCGAGACACAGAAGGCCGGTTTTTCTGAGTCGTTCCTCATAACTGTAATTCTGGAATCCCACTATCAGCTTTGTCGCTCTTTTTTGTGTCCTTTCTAGCATGTTTATGTCCCCTCTATGATAAGGACTCCACACCTGTACACAGTACTCCAATCTAGGTCTAACTAAAGCTTTATACAGTTTGACGATCACTTCCTTGCTCCTATGTTTAATATTTCTTTTTACCATACCTAACATTGCATTTGCCTTTTTCACTGCTACCTTAACTTGCTCACTCACCTTTCCTGTATGATCTATTATAACCCCTAGGTCCCTTTCCTTATCTATCTTTCTAATATTGTTTTCTCCCATTCTGTAATTATGTTCCATATTGGATCTGCCCATGTGGATGACTGTACATTTATATACATTAAACTCCATTTGCCAGCTTACAGACCATTCTCGAATTTTATCTAAATCCGACATCAATATATCCACTTCCGCTTTAGATGAGACACTACTGCATAGTTTTGTGTCATCAGCAAATTTTGCAATCATGGATCCCATATCAATGTCCAAATCATGTATATATATCAAGAACAAAATTGGTCCCAAAACTGAGCCCTGTGGCACACCACTTTTCACTTCACACCACTCAGAGTACTCCTTATTTATACCCACTCTCTGCCTTCTTCCCGTTAACCAATTTTCAATCCATTTGGCAACTTCCCCACCTATTCCATGGGATTTTAACTTTCGAAATAATCTTTGATGAGGTACTCTATCAAAGGCCTTAGTTTAATGCGTCGACGGCTCATGAACTCGCCCAAGTACGGACCTAGCATATGTTTGTGTGTGCCTTGTTTCTCTCCTGTGATGTTTTCCAAGAACGTTCGATGGATGTATTGAGTATGTGCATCTGTGGCAGGGTCAACAAGGTAGAATGACTCATTTACTGTTTGATGATTAAATCTAGGTTTGACTTGGCTTGGCTTCGTTCGTTCTCAATCTCCAACTACCAACCCCTAAAAGGGCTGAAGTAGCAGAATGTAGTTCAGAGAACGGAATGGGTTGTGTCGTAGTTTATAACTTGACTGCGATATTACACCTTTCGGTCCAACACATCCGACTTCAAGAAGCATTTTTTAAGTACCGGGCTAGCATTCCCTCTTCGATCCAGTCTTCTTTGCAAGTCTGCCCTGCTGCATCCTTATCCAGGATCACCGAGTGGAGTTGTAGAAGGGTCTTGGCAGCTCTGTTCCGCTGGCCCTGACGCTAGTAGTCAGATATGGGTCGTGACCATTGCAGCTCATGCGCTGCTCAGCATCTTGATCCCTAAATCTAGGTTTATTGGCCAGTCCGTTTTAGGCGCGATGTTTGAAACTCATCAGTTAAAAGATGCACTATTATGTGACGTCATAATGGGATCTCGAAAGCATGGGAAGGCAGTTCATCTAGGAGAAGGAAAACTGTGATTTCAAACCATCTGAAGTCTTGCAGATAAGATACTGGCGTATCTTGTCGGGTTTTGTCAGATGTGGCTGTGCAACCTGTTTTCTGATAACTCTAAAAGTTGGTCAGCGTCTACCAAACCTGACAACTGACGATGTGCGAAGCAGCACACAAGAAGATACAATGCCTTATCCTAGAGCGAGGAACTACAACCTCGACTGAGTCTTGTGGCAGAGGCGACCAGGCCCTTAGCCTTGTTTGACGGCTGGTCTAGGAGTGAAGCCCTGACAAGCGAACAGTTATATCATTGCTCTGCTGACCCGGCAGCTTCTGTAGCTTGCCTTGTTCCAAATGTTTTGGTATCATCTTTCCCTTGGAGTAAACAAGGCAGGCCGAGAGAGGGACCATACTGCGTGGGCAACATATGGCCTCTATATTTCTGTTCGGACTTTCTGCTAAAAGCACAATCACTCTCGTCTGAAAAGATGAAAAGAGCCAATGCTGATGTGACGTCACTACCACAATATCCGGTGCTAAAAATATATATTAATATTTATTTGTGGTGAAATAATGGATTTGTACCGAGCAGCCTACCACAGCGGTAATAAGACGCTCACATTTATATATTATGTCGCATTTCTGAGACAAATACATGAACCGCCTTTCACATTTAGTTTGAAGAGTTTACCTTACCTCTCCCCCAGCAGTATGTCTTCCAGACTATACGATCTTCGATACGTTTGAAAGAAATTGCTCATAAATGCCAAGGTAGCTTTTAGAGATTTTACGATAGTCTGGGAGCAACATTTATCCCATTTTCTAAATCGCCATAGCGGAATTTCCAATTCTGGGCTTACGGGGAAGAGAGAAAATTGAGAATCGAGATTCTTGGAAATATGTCTATATTTGGATCAAGGTCATTAGACCGGTAGAAGCTGTGTAGACCGGGGGAGTGTAAATAGGGGAGGGAATAAGTGGGTGTAAATAGGAGGGGGGTGGATAAGTGGGTGTAATTAGGGGGAGGGAATAAGTGGGTGTAAATAGGGGAGGGAATAAGTGGGTGTAAGTAGGGGGAGGAAATAAGTGAGTGTAAATAGGGGAGGGAATAAGTGGGTGTAAGTAGGGGGGGGGGAATAAGTAGGTGTAAATAGGGGGAGAGAATAGGTGGGTGTAAATAGAGGGTGAGGGGGATAAGTGGCTATAAGTAGAGGGAGAGAATAAGTGGGTGTAAATAGGGGGGATAAGTGGGTGTAAATAGGAGGTGGGGGATATGTGGGGGTAAGTAGGGGGAGGGAATAACTGGGTGTAAGTAGGGGGCGGGAATAAGTGGGTGTAAATAGAGAGAGAGATGAATGGGTGTAAGTAGGGGAAGTTATAAGTGGGTATAAGTAGGGGGAGGGAATAAGTGGGTGTAAATAAGGAGAGAGAAAGAGTGGGCGTAAATAGGGGAGGAAATAAGGGAGAGAATAAATGGGTATAAATAGGGGGAGACAGTAAGTAGGTGTAAATAGGGAAAGAAAATAAGTTGGTGTAAATTACCGGAGAAAATAAGTTGGTATAAATAGGGGGAGAAAATAAGTTTGTGTAAATAGGTGGAGAAAATAAGGTTGTGTAAATAGGGAGAAAAAATAAGTTGGTGTAAATAGGGGGATAAAATAAATTGGTGTAAATATGGAGAGAAAATAAGTGGATGTAATTAGGGGGAGAAAATAAGTTGGTGTAAATAGCCTTTTCACGTCTATCTGCCTTCCAGTTACACCCAGAGAGGATTGGTAGCCGCTGAAGCATGGTTCGCTTTCCGGCAGCTACGTTATTAGCTCATTTCTCATTAGTAGACATTTGTCACCCTGAACCACATAAACGACGGATATTGAATCTATGAAGATGGCTACCTCATGACAGTCAGGCAGAACTGTCATTACATCTGTAAGGAATAGAACCTGCTGACAGAACTGACATTACATCTGTAAGGAATAGAACCTGCTGACATTGATTTGTTGTGTGGCTAATCATTTCTGCAACAATAATGCGTGCCTGTACTTCAGACGAGTAGTTTGACAGAATGTTCCAGTGGATGAACTAGTGTTTTCTTTTTATGGGTAGACAACAAAGATTCCTGCGCCTCCATTTTTCCCCTCTCTTGTTGCTGACCCATTGAGAGTAGACAAGACGATCCATCATCATCATAGGCGTCTCAGCCTCTGTAGACTTTGCGACCTGTGAATGCCCAGCTCTGTCTCCTGTATTTCGACACTGCCATGCAATGACTGCAAAGGCCAACCCGCGAATGATAGTCCCTCCACCGAAAGTACTACAATGGTGAGGAGGCTGGCTGGGTGTTCGTTGATCTCTTCAGTCATTCTCTTTTCTCTGCAGCCAGAAAGCCTTTACGAGCATCGGCAGCTACTGTGCCCTTTCCAACCAACTTGTTTCCAAATAGCTCGATCCTGAGTAATTGTTTCCCAGCCCTCGCATGGGAAGCCGCGCGATGTTCCTCTTTCACACGTCCTTGAATCGATGTGTGAGATGTCCGATTCTGCTAGCTACAAAGGCCATAGAGGACGGACCAAGAAGGATGAGTTAAAAAAGTGGAAGCAAGAAGCAAGACATAAAAATGATTGTAGGCAAACGCTGGAAACTGACAGCGTAAACAAGGGAGAGCAATGTGTAGTGATAACAAGGGAAGGTAATCAATAAGGACTAAGGGGAGATAATTAACTTATATTTGGACAACCAGGCACATTAATTTTACAATTGTTGGTAGGAAGTACAGGCCAATGTATACATTGTAGGAAACTTGGTACTGAGAAACATTTAAATATTTGAATGGCAATTGTTCAGGCCAATATATCAGCTTTATGACATTTTAAGATATTTTGTTAGCCGATGTCTCGGCTCTGCGGTGGGAATCAGTTAAAAAATATAAATAAGGGGACGTAACTTGTTTGTGAACAAGGGGAGGTAATTGCCAATAAGGATTGAAATACACTAGAGACAATGTTTGATACATCAGCCGTGGTTTTGATAGCTGTTGGATATGCGTCACTTGATGAAATGATAGTAGTGCTGTCTAGACTTGTACCTCTATTTCTGTTCCCGAATTTCATCAATCTATCTCTCAGATTCTTCCATCTGTCACGTTCCTTATTTTGTTTCTCTATTCTCTTCGCTAAACTTTGGCTTTTTATCTCTCCTCTAACATTATCACCTCCCAGGGGATTCACAAAAACAGGGGCCTCCAAACAATTGGTTAGACCACTCAGTAAAACGAATTATTAATACTCAGGAAATCTGGTAGACAGGTGGGTGACGGGAACAACAGGTCACAGTGTGTTTAACGAAATGTCACAGCCAAAAAGTAACGATGACATAAATAAACTACATAGAAGAGATCAAAGTCTCATCTTTCAGTTCCGAACATGACACACCAAAGTCAATAGCCACTTGAACGGCATCAACCCCCAGCGCCTGCCCTTGTGCAGACATTGCTCTCATCCTGATGAAACAGTTCGACATCTACTCATTGAGTGCAAGACGCTTGCGGACATGAGGAAAAGATTCTTACACGCACTGCCGACAATTACCAACACACTGTACGGAGCAGTGACACAGCTGAAGAAGACCTGTATAAGAATGGCATTGGGCTGCCAAGAGTAGGCTTGCTCAGCAGCTATCGGATAACAACATCTCTGCCTCTAGTCTCTGTTTTCTCTGTCATCACCTCACCTCACCTCACCTCACCTCATCTTACCTCCCCTCACCTCATCTCACCTCATCTATCCTAACCTCACATCACCTCTCCTCACCTGATCTCCCATCCCCTCATCTTCCCTCACCTCACCTCTCATCATCTCACCTCATCTCATCTCACCTCATCTATCCTAACCTCACATCACCTCATCTCATCTCATCTCACCTCATCTATCCTAACCTCACATCACCTCATCTCATCTCATCTCACCTCACCTCACCTCACCTCATCTTACCTCACCTCACCTCACCTCATCTTACCTCCCCTCACCTCATCTCATCTCACCTCACCTCATCTATCCTAACCTCACATCACCTCTCCTCACCTGATCTCCCATCCCCTCATCTTCCCTCACCTCACCTCACATCATCTCACCACACCTCACCTCACCTCCCCTCACCTCATCTCCCCTCCCACCTTCCCTCCCCTCATCGCACCTCACGTCACCTCACCTCACTTCACCGCACCTCACCTTACCTCACCGCATCTCACCTCACCGCATCTCACCTCACCTCACCGCATCTCACCTCACCTCACCTCACCTCCCCTCATCGCACCTCACGTCACCTCACCTCACTTCACCGCACCTCACCTCACCGCATCTCACCTCACCGCATCTCACCTCACCTCACCTCACCTCACCTCCCCTCCATGCCCTCTCCCCCTTACTCCGTCTATCCTCACTCCGTTCCTCTCTTCTACCTCAGCCCACAACCTTCCTACCCCACCTTGTCGGCCCCTGTGCCTCCTCTCTCCAAACCTACTCAGCATTACCTTCCATTGTTCTATATCTATTATTCTTCTAATAGACAGATTTACATACACAGACATCCACCGCCGTCCCACACGCCCACCCACACTCAGACACCCACAGACGGGTAGATACTGACACAAACCTTTTCTTTCACAATCCCCCTATTCACACAAAGCCGCACACACACACAGACACATACGCAGATAGACGCAAGTACGCATGCACATACACACACGCAGTACATATGTATAACCCATTAAACAATGTGGAATGTTCTCCACAACGCGCTCGCCACAGCCGCCCTGCAAGACTCTCGCCTAATCACCAGCCCCCTCACTTTTAGAACATCTTCTCGCCGGTCCGCCTCTGCCTCGCTGTCCAGATCTCGTACCCTTCAGTCTAGTTCTGTCCAGACTATTATGTGACCGAGGTAGTTTGGTTTCCCAGACGTAAAATTGTTTTCTGGGCTATCTATACCAAGCTAGTCTGGATCTTTACACAGATCCTAATCTTCATCTTTACACATCTCCTAGTCTTTCTCTTTACACAGCTCTTTGATCTTTACACAGCTCTTAATCTTCATCTTTACACTGCTCCTAATCTTCATCTTTACACAGCTCCTAATCTTCATCTTTACACAGCTCCTAATCTTCATCTTTACACAGCTCCTTCCTAATCTTCATCTTTACACAGCTCCTAATCTTTATCTTTACACAGCTCTTTGATCTTTACACAGCTCCTAATCTTCATCTTTACACAGCTCCTAATCTTCATCTTTACACATCTCCTAATCTTCATCTTTACACTGCTCCTAATCTTCATCTTTACACTGCTCCTAATCTTCATCTTTACACATCTCCTAATCTTCATCTTTACACAGCTCCTAATCTTCATCTTTACACATCTCCTAATCTTCATCTTTACACTGCTCCTAATCTTCATCTTTACACTGCTCCTAATCTTCATCTTTACACATCTCCTAATCTTCATCTTTACACAGCTCCTAATCTTCATCTTTACACAGCTCCTAATCTTCATCTTTACACAGCTCCTAATCTTCATCTTTACACTGCTCCTAATCTTCATCTTTACACTGCTCCTAATCTTCATCTTTACACATCTCCTAATCTTCATCTTTACACAGCTCCTAATCTTCATCTTTACACAGCTCCTAATCTTCATCTTTACACAGCTCCTAATCTTCATCTTTACACTGCTCCTAATCTTCATCTTTACACTGCTCCTAATCTTCATCTTTACACATCTCCTAATCTTCATCTTTACACTGCTCCTAATCTTCATCTTTACACTGCTCCTAATCTTCATCTTTACACAGCTCCTAATCTTCATCTTTACACTGCTCCTAATCTTCATCTTTACACAGCTCCTAATCTTCATCTTTACACTGCTCCTAATCTTCATCTTTACACAGCTCCTAATCTTCATCTTTACACTGCTCCTAATCTTCATCTTTACACTGCTCCTAATCTTCATCTTTACACAGCTCTTTGATCTTTACACATGCCCTAGTCTTCATATTTACACATCTCCTAGTCTTCATATTTATACAGCTCCTAGATCTATACCCAACTCCTTGCCCTAATCTATACCCAGCTCCTTGCCCTAATCTATACCCAGGTCCTTGCCCTAATCTATACCCAGCTCCTTGCCCTAATCTATACCCAGGTCCTTGCCCTAATCTATACCCAGCTCCTTGCCCTAATCTATACCCAGGTCCTTGCCCTAATCTATACCCAGCTCCTTGCCCTAATCTATACCCAGGTCCTTGCCCTAATCTATACCCAGGTCCTTGCCCTAATCTATACCCATCTCCTTGCCCTAATCTATACCCAGGTCCTTGCCCTAATCTATACCCAGGTCCTTGCCCTAATCTATACCCAGGTCCTTGCTCTGATCTATCCTAGCTCCCTCACGTCTTCTATCTATCACTGGCCTCGGTATTCTGAGCGCCTTCTAGCAGATTGTAGCTTCAAAAATTCAATGTTATCCTCCAGTCCTTGTAGGAACGTTCATGTTTGGCATCCTCTATCCGACAATGAACATTGAATGTCATCTTGTTATGTTAGTTGCTTTGTTCGCATTCTGCCATTAGTTTCTCATGTTATCTATCCTCTGGATTTTCCTTTCTTCTTTTGATTTCCCGTTGGCAGTCTCCGTTGTTGCTGATAATAAAGCCGAGATATTTGAAACGTGTCATTTTCCATTTCCTCATATATCCAGTAAGTATAGCCCTGTTTTTCTTGTTGTATCCATTATCTTGGATATATCCACCTTCTGTTTCTCTCATCGACCTGTTTTCGCCCCCTATCTTGTCTCTCCATCACCGCCTGTGTTGTATATCTCTTTTAACTCCTCTAATTCCTTCGGGTTTGATATCTCTCGTCGTTTCCCTTTCTTTAATGCCTCAATTTCTCCCCTCGTTGCTTTTATCTTCTCGCCCTCTCCACATCCTAGCCCTCAATCAACACCCCACCTCATCGAGCGACCACACTCTCTCATCACTCACAAATGTAACTCCGAGGATAATTTATCGCTCAACTAGGAACCACCCAAATTCTGGACCACATCAAAGGCCCGGGGAAATAAACTGACTTAGGACCCCAGACGCAGACGGCCCACAGAGCCCACATGAACTTTACCGTGCCCCTCAAACCGGCTTACCTCACAAACATAAACCTTACGCCTACAAACTAGCTTACCTCACAAACATAAACCTTACGCCTACAAACTAGCTTACCTCACAAACATAAACCTTACGCCTACAAACTAGCTTACCTCACAAACATAAACCTTACGCCTACAAACTAGCTTACCTCACAAACATAAACCTTACGCCTACAAACTAGCTTACCACGCAAACCTAAACTTAACGCTTACAAACTGGATTACCTCACAAACCTTCTACATACCACCATTACAAACAAATGTACGTCACAAAGCCACCTGAATCTCAACTTCTTCCACAAAGCAAACATCCATCTAAAAAATCCACAAATAGGTTCACCCAAGAATCCACAAATAGGTTCACCCAAGAATCCACAAACAGGTTCACCCAAGAATCCACAAATAGGTTCACCCAAGAATCCACAAATAGGTTGACCCAAGATCCCACAAATAGGTTGACCCAAGAACCCACAAATTATTTTGACGCAAGATCCTACAAATAGGTTGACCCAAGAACCCACAAATAGGTTGACCCAAGAACCCCCAAATAGATTATCAAAAAAACCCACACATAGGTTGACCCAAGAACCCACAAATAGGTTGACCAAAGAACACACTATTAGGTTGACCGAAGAGCTCACAAATAGGTTGACCCAAGAACCCACAAATAGGTTGACCCAAGAACCCACAAATAGGTTGACCCAAGAACCCACAAATAGGTTGATCCACAGAACCCATATAAACGTTAACATCAATCCCAAACTCACGGACCACAGAATCCACGCAGTAGTTAACCCAGAACCCACCAAAACGACCCCATCTTCCACAAACTGGCTGATCCCAGAACCCACCAAAACGACCCCATCTTCCACAAACTGGCTGATCCCAAAACCCACCAAAACGACCCCATCTCCCACAAACTGGCTGACCAAGTACCCACCAAAACGCCCACTATCTCCGACAAATTGGCTGACCCCAAATCCCACAAATAAGCTGACACGAATACCCACCTAAACGACCCAATCTCCCACAAATTGGCTGACCCCAGATCCCACAAATTAGCCGACACGAATACCCACCAAAACGACCCCATCTCCCACAAACTTGCTGACACAGAACCCACCAAAACGACCCCATCTCCCCCAAACTGTAGCGTCTCCATAACTATTTACCCGTACGCCAATGTGAACCGCCCCTGTTCCATCACGTTAGATTTCTGGACAAGATGGCTGAAGAAAATGAGTTTGCCTTGGGTCAGAAGATCGAGCTATAGATACAACGACAGAAATTAATCTAAGACTAAGAGATAAAGATAAGAGAAGCTGTCAAACTTTGCAGCCTAACCGTCTTCTATTTGTTTCTAAGAATCGACGTCACTGCACTCCAGGCATACACATAGGTGCTCGGTCTCTCTCAGCAAATGAAGTAGCGCCTTGATGCTGATGGTCCCTGTAGCTCGCTGGTTGTACACTCTCCTGCTCCGTCCTCTCATGCGCTCCACTCCGCTCGAACCTCGTTTAATGTCGAAACTTTGCAGCCCGTGGATTGCTGCTTCATCTATTGCGGTGTTCTCATCTACCAGGCGGTCATTGATAGTTTTCAAAATGTCACTTCTATCCATCACTAATGTGTCCATGATGGGAGCTTGTGAAGCCATGATGTCGGCTCTTTCATTGCCCTAAACCCCGGCATGAACAGGACAGTAGATCCATGTCAACCCCTGGAGGTTTTAGGCCTCAACAGCAGCTATCCACTCGTACCTCAGCCATCCCTTCTGTACTTTCTGAAGTACGGCTCGCTCGTCTGTCACGATGACTGCCTTCGTCAACCAGTTTGTGGGAAATGGCATTTGTGGGATCTTGGGTCAACCAGCTTGTTGAAGATGGGGTCGTTTTTGTTCGTCTTGGTGTCAGCTAATTTGTGGGATCTGGGGTCAACCAGTTTGTGGGAGATGAGGGTCATCCAGTTTGTGGGAGATGGGGTCAACCAGTTTGTGGGAGATGGGGTAAACCACTTTGTGGGAGATATGTCAACCAGTTTGTGGGAGATAGGTAAACCAGTTTGTGGGAGATGGGGTAAACCACTTTGTGGGAGATATGTCAACCAGTTTGTGGGAGATAGGTAAACCAGTTTGTGGGAGATGGGGTAAACCACTTTGTGGGAGATATGTCAACCAGTTTGTGGGAGATATGTCAACCAGTTTGTGGGAGATGAGTGACAGAAACGAGAATAGGGCGCTATCTCCCACAAACTTTGTTCGATCAGTTTGTTATAATTGGACAAACTCTCACATCTGAGGAATGAACTAAGGTAGCTGTCAGTAAACTCGTATATTTGAGGAATGAACTAAGGTAGCTGTCAGTAAACTCGTATATTTGAGTAATGAACTAAGATAGCTGTCAGTAAACTCGGATATTTGAGGAATGAACTAAGATAGCTGTCAGTAAACTCGTATATTTGAGGAATGAACTAAGGTAGCTGTCAGTAAACTCGCATATTTGAGGAATGAACTAAGGTAGCTGTCAGTAAACTCGTATATTTGAGTAATGAACTAAGATAGCTGTCAGTAAACTCGGATATTTGAGGAATGAACTAAGATAGCTGTCAGTAAACTCGTATATTTGAGGAATGAACTAAGGTAGCTGTCAGTAAACTCGTATATTTGAGGAATGAACTAAGGTAGCTGTCAGTAAACTCGGATATTTGAGGAATGAACTAAGGTAGCTGTCAGTAAACTCGTATATTTGAGGAATGAACTAAGGTAGCTGTCAGTAAACTCGTATATTTGAGTAATGAACTAAGATAGCTGTCAGTAAACTCGGATATTTGAGGAATGAACTAAGATAGCTGTCAGTAAACTCGTATATTTGAGGAATGAACTAAGGTAGCTGTCAGTAAACTCGTATATTTGAGGAATGAACTAAGGTAGCTGTCAGTAAACTCGTATATTTGAGGAATGAACTAAGGTAGCTGTCAGTAAACTCGTATATTTGAGTAATGAACTAAGATAGCTGTCAGTAAACTCGTATATTTGAGGAATGAACTAAGGTAGCTGTCAGTAAACTCGTATATTTGAGGAATGAACTAAGGTAGCTGTCAGTAAACTCGTATATTTGAGTAATGAACTAAGATAGCTGTCAGTAAACTCGGATATTTGAGGAATGAACTAAGATAGCTGTCAGTAAACTCGTATATTTGAGTAATGAACTAAGATAGCTGTCAGTAAACTCGTATATTTGAGGAATGAACTAAGGTAGCTGTCAGTAAACTCGTATATTTGAGGAATGAACTAAGGTAGCTGTCAGTAAACTCGTATATTTGAGTAATGAACTAAGATAGCTGTCAGTAAACTCGGATATTTGAGGAATGAACTAAGGTAGCTGTCAGTAAACTCGTATATTTGAGGAATGAACTAAGGTAGCTGTCAGTAAACTCGTATATTTGAGTAATGAACTAAGATAGCTGTCAGTAAACTCGGATATTTGAGGAATGAACTAAGGTAGCTGTCAGTAAACTAGTATATTTGATGAATGAACTAAGGTAGCTGTCAGTAAACTCGTATATTTGAGGAATGAACTAAGGTAGCTGTCAGTAAACTCGGATATTTGAGGAATGAACTAAGGTAGCTGTCAGTAAACTCGGATATTTGAGGAATGAACTAAGGTAGCTGTCAGTAAACTCGGATATTTGAGGAATGAACTAAGGTAGCTGTCAGTAAACTAGTATATTTGTCCCGTATAGACTCCATGTCCCGTATAGTCTCCATGTCCTGTATAAACTCCATGTTCCGAGAGCACGCCAGGTGTCCAAGCCCATATCAAAGCACGTAGTAAGAATCACGTATCAGTGCAGAGTAGCGAGTCCGCGGTAGGACAGGGTAGCTAATCCACGGTAGGGCAGAGTAGCGAATCCGCGGTAGGACAGGGTAGCTAATCCACGGTAGCACAGGGTAGCTAATCCACGGTAGGACAGGGTAGCGAATCCACGGTAGAAGATCCTCCAACCCATGGGATCCCACCACTTCCCGTCTACCCATGGTTTATGTTTGTTTATACTTGCAGAGAAACAGGGGATTGCTATCTTTGCACGATGGAGGGGATGCCTCCATTCGACTACCATGCTGTTCTCTATTGTGTAGAAATTTCGTTACATTTAAATTATTTGCACGGGCAGCTATTAACAGCCTGTTTCTTTCTGTTTTCAGGGCCACCATCTGTAGGCAGAACAGGGTATTGGGCCTCTCTTGTACGCTGACCCTGAAGGAAACAATTAAGCAACTAACAGCCTACAAACACATCAACCCACCTAGCAACTAACAAGCAAACCCACCAACTAACTAAATAAATAACCCACCTAACCAACCAACCAACCCACTCACCAGCCAGTCAGCCAATCCCCTAACCAACCTACCAACCCACTCACCAGCCAATCAACCAGTCAACCTACACACACATCAACCAATCAACCAACTAACCCACTCACCAGCCAATCAGTCAGTCAACCTACACACACATCAACCAATCAACCAGCCAATCCCCTTACCAACCAACCAACCCACTTACCCGCCAGTCAGCCAATCCCATAACCAACCAACCAACCCACTCACCAGCCAATCAACCAGTCAACCTACACACACATCAACCAATCAACCAACCAACACACTCACCAACCAACCAACCCACCAACCTACCATCCATCCTCACTGCCAAAAGCCTTTTCCCACCCCATGGCACCACTACCCATTCAACACTTTGTTCTACCACAATACACAAAGTAGCTACGTGATCTGTGCACGATCTTCCCTCGAGGGATTCTGCCTACTCCTCCCGGAGCGCTTTGCCTACTTCCTCTGTCAATCTGTCCAAGATGATTCCGAAGAACGCCTTGCCTGGCACCGGCCATATGGTAATTCCTCTTTAATTGCAGCAATCTGCCATCTCTCCCTTCTTGGGCGGCTTAATGAGATATTCTTCTCTCCATTTGGTTGTTACATGGCAAGAAAATAAAGGAGAGAGAGAGAGAGAGAGAGTGACAGAGAGAGAAAGAGAGAATGATAGAGAGAGAGAGAGATAGTGGTCCCATAATATTGTCCAGTGTTTGTATATAAATTACATAATTATCAATTATTTTATAATTATTTATGTTGTCAATATTCATGATTGAACAGTTGTTGTTGTTGTTGTTGTTGTTGTTGTTGTTGCTGAATGTCCACAATGAGTAGGTTTAATTTTTTGTTGCTGGGAGGAAGGCGTCTGGTCAGGCAAAATATACTTAACAGAGACGTTAGTCAGGGTCAGGCAGGCCAAGACCCTCACCTTGGCTTCCTAGTAGCCCTCCCTGGAAACATATTTTCATGGCAGCCTGGCTAAGGAGGTGAGGGATCGACATGATCCACGTAGTAGTTAGCGACATGCAAATACAGCCAAGCATAGCACAACTACCTGGAGAACCCCAGTCCACCTTCATCAGCACCCTCGGGATGTAAATAATGCTAGTGCAACCCGCCACTTAACGCTCTTTTCAGGGGGGACAACATGTGGTGGTCTGACGCTACACTACAATACATTCTGATCGGACACGTTAGGGTCAGATGAAACATACTGATAGGACCTGGTAGTCAGGCTCAGGTTAAATATCCTGATAGGACCTGGTAGTCAGGGTCAGATGAAATATATTGATAGGACCTGGTAGTCAGGGTCAGTGAAATATACTGATAGGACCTGGTAGTCAGGGTCATGTGAAATATACTGATAGGACCTGGTAGTCAGGGTCAGGTGAAACATATGGTTGGTACAACACCACGTATGGAGTACATACAAGTCCAGAGAATAAAATGGTTCGGATACCTGACAATAACGTAGCTAAAGTTACCAGCTGCTCGTATCTACAATACCAGACATTAGAGTTGCAAAGCAAGAGGCAGACCACGAAAACGATGGACAGATGGTATCAGCGAGACACTCAAGAAACACGGAATGACAACAACATCGGCGACATAGCTGGCACAGGACAGGAAACTGCACCTCCCCACGACGTCAGCAGACACAAGTGGATAGAAGATAATGATGACACAGAAGATGAAGAGGAAGCCCCTACCTGGAAACAGACTCCCTGGCCAACACGGTGGGGATCGACATTAACTTTAATGAGCAACCACGCATTGCACTACAGTCCGGAGGACCCTGGTCCTCATTCTCAAGTACGCCTCGGGATACAAGAAAAGCCACTGTGACCTGCCACCACAGTAAAACGAGTAAGACTTCCACAACAGCAACCACCAGTTAGGAATCCCGTGCTCCGAAGGAGGCTTCCATAGTTCATGGCCTAATCCTTTCTCCAATCTATCTCCTTCCTAGGCCAGATAAATGGGAGACTGTGCCTGGCACTAGGCACCAACTGATAAACACATACAGATGAGACACCATTACTATATCCCAGAGCGGTTTCCCGGGTCTTTGTGAATGTCTCGGCTCGGCTCGGTTTGGTTTGGTTTGGCTTGGCTTGGCTTGGTTTGGCTTTGTTTGGCTTGGTTTGCTTTGGCTTGGCTTGGTTTGGCTTGGTTTGGCTAGGTTTGGTTTGGTTTAGCTTGGCTTGGTTTGGTTTGGCTTGGCTTGGCTTGGTTTGGTTTGGTTTGGCTTGGCTTGGTTTGGCTTGGTTTGGTTTGGTTTGGTTTGGTTTGGCTTGGCTTGGCTTGGTTTGGCTTAGTTTGGTTTGGCTTAGTTTGGTTTGGTTTGGTTTGCTTTGGCGTGGCTTGGTTTGGCTTGTTTTGGTTTGGTTTCGCGTGGCTTGGCTTGGCTTGGTTTGGTTTAGTTTGGTTTGGTTTGGCTTGGCTTGGCTTCGTTCGTTCTCAATCTCCCACTACCAAACCCTGAAAGGGCTTAAGTAGCAGAATGTAGTCCAGAGAACTGAATGCGTTATGTCGTAGTTTACAGCTTGACTGCGATATTTGCACCTTTCGGTCCAACACATCTGACTTCAGCAAGCATTTGAGTACCAGGTTAGCATTCCCTCTTCGGTCCCTTCTGCTTAGCCAGTCTGCCCTACTGCAGCCTGTTATCCAGGATCACCGCGTGGAGGTGTAGAAGGGACTTGGCAGCTCTGATTCGCTGGCACTGACGCTGGCAGTCAGTTATGGGTCGCTGGCTCTGACGCTAGCAGTCAGCTATGGGTCGCTGGTCCTGACGCTAGCAGTCAGCTATGGGTCGCTGGCACTGACGCTGGCAGTCAGTTATGGGTCGCTGGCTCTGACGCTAGCAGTCAGCTATGGGTCGCTGGTCCTGACGCTAGCAGTCAGCTATGGGTCGCTGGCACTGACGCTGGCAGTCAGTTATGGGTCGCTGGCCCTGACGCTAGCAGTCAGCTATGGGTCGCTGACCACTGCAGCTCATGCGCTGCTCAGCATCTTGATCCCGGGTCTTTCTGTAGGACCAGGAAAAGAATAGCACCACTGCCCCACAGAGGGCATGTCGTGAGTGGCGATTAACTGTGTGACATGGCATAACACCGGCCATGGCTAGGTGGCTCTGTTGGGAGCAGCATAGATGGCCCCTAACAGGCTGCGGGTCTACTTTACTCTAGTGTTTGAGTCTATTAAGATGAACTCGCTTATCGTTTAACCACTCTTTGCGACACTTTTACCAACACAGCGGAGTAATAAGCTGCTCGAGCCTAGCCAGCCAAGCAGGACATCCTCATCCTGGCTACATCCAGCTCACGTCAGAGCAGGGACATCGACCGCTGTAGAAGTACAGGTCCACTAAGACTAAGATACCATTACATGGCACCGGGCTGAAGGACGAGAGCTTGGATACTGCTGGATCCGTAACAAGAACATCATCCATCTTTCTCTCAATCCACTTCTCCTCCTAGACTTCTTCTCGCGTTACACGTATTTTAAATCGCTCTCTCTCCCTCTCTCTCTCTAACCTCCCTCTCCCTTTATCTCTCTCTCTCTATCCCTCTCTCTCTCTCCCCCTCTCTCTTTCGAACATTCCTCTCTCTATCTCTCTCTCCCTCTCTCTCTCTCTAACCTCCCTCACCTTTCTCTCTCTATCCCTCTCTCTCTCTAACCTCCCTCTCCCTTTCTCTCTCTATTCTATCCCTCTCTCTCTCTCCCTCTCGTTCTCTCTCCCCCTCTCTCTTTCGAACATTTCTCTCTCTCTCTCTCTCTCCCTCTCTCTCTCTAACCTCCCTCACCCTTTCTCTCTCTATCCCTCTCTCTCTCTCTCCATCTCGTTCTCTACCCCCCTCTCTCTTTCGAACCTCCCTCTCTCTCACTCCCTCTCTCTTTCTCTAGACTTGTTCTCGCGGTACACGATTTTTAAAACGCTCTATCCCTCTCTATTTCTCTCTTTCTCTTTCTCCCTTTCTATTTCTCTCTATTTCTCTCTATTTCTCTCTTTCTCTCTACCCCTCTCTCTTTCTCTCCCTCTCCCCCTTTCACTCTCTCCCTCTCTATTACTCTCTCTTTCTCTCTATCCCTCTCTCTTTCTCTCCCTCTTTCTCCTTCTCTCCCCCTTTCACTCTCTCCCTCTCTCATCCGAACCTCCCCTACTCCTTTCGTCTCCTGAAAATTGATGTGCCTCATTTGTCATTAGCTCCTTGGATCCTTTCTTACCACATCCCTCAATTACTCCCCTCATCTGACTCATACCTCCAGTATTTGTCCCCAACCCTGTCCATCTAATTTCTTCACTTTAGATTATCCCTATTTTCTACGCATCCATTTGATAAAACTCGCTGATCGAACTGTTCTCTCGTCTTTCTCTCCGTTCCTCTTTGCTTCTCCCACGTTCCTTCTGCCTGGCCCTTCTTCTCATTTCTAGATTTCTCTTCCTTTGTCGTATTCTTCTTTCTCTCCCTCCATATATCTCTATCCGTTGTTGAAACTCTCACATTTTCAGACCTTCGTCGTCCCATCCTCTCTCCCCAATCTCTCTCTCTCTCTCTCTCTCTCTCTCTCTCTCTCTCTCTCTGCTTGAATATATTCCTCGACATTTAAAAAAAACCTCCCTCATTTGTCTCTTTATCTTTTCTCTTTCTCCACTCCCCCTCCCTCTCTCCCCTTGTATATCTCCCTAGATATCTTCTTTAAGCTCCCCCCACCACCTCCTGTCTCTAATCTTTTCTGCTTCTTTTTCCCTCTCCACTATTTGTCTCCCTGCCCTCCTCCTCCTCTTTCTCTCTCTCTCTGCTTCTATATCTCCCTCGATATTTAAAAACAACTCAACTTGTCTCTAATCTGTTCTGTCTCTCATTTTCTCTCCACTCTTTGTCTTTCTCTCTCCCTCCCTCTCTCTCTCCCTCCCTCTCTCTCCTGTCTCTCTAGCCACTATTTTCCTGCCTATATCTTCCCATCCACTCTCCCTTTCTCTCTATCCACTCCTTTTCTCCCTCTATCTTTCTATTTTTCCCTCTCCATCACTCCCTACCACGGCACCCCAAGCCAGGAGATAGGCAAACCCAACAGTTGCAGGGGGCATTTGATGAAAATATTGGAATGTTTCGCGAAAACACTGCAACCAGCCACGGCATCACAGGGCGCCGCGGTACGCAGAACCACTGCAATAATCTCATAAGGTCCGGAAATGGTTAACTATGTCATCTAGGATGTAGAAAGGTGAAACAGTTTACAGCTGGGTTAACTATGTCGTCTAGGATGTAGAAAGGTGAAACAGTTTACAGCTGGGTTAACTATGTCATCTAGGATGTAGAAAGGTGAAACAGTTTATAGCTGGGTTAACTATGTCGTCTAGGATGTAGAAAGGTGAAACAGTTTATAGCTGGGTTAACTATGTCGTCTAGGATGTAGAAAGGTGAACCAGTGTATAGATGGGTTCGGTTTATAGCTGGGTTAACTATGTCGTCTAGGATGTAGAAAGGGGAAACAGTTTATAGCTGGGTTAACTATGTCGTCTAGGATGTAGAAAGGGGAAACAGTTTATAGCTGGGTTAACTATGTCGTCTAGGATGTAGAAAGGTGAAACAGTTTACAGCTGGGTTAACTATGTCGTCTAGGATGTAGAAAGGTGAAACAGTTTATAGCTGGGTTAACTATGTCGTCTAGGATGTAGAAAGGGGAAACAGTTTATAGCTGGGTTAACTATGTCGTCTAGGATGTAGAAAGGTGAAACAGTTTACAGCTGGGTTAACTATCTCGTCTAGGATGTAGAAAGGCGAAACAGTTTATAGCTGGGTTAACTATGTCGTCTAGGATGTAGAAAGGTGAACCAGTGTATAGATGGGTTCGGTTTATAGCTGGGTTAACTATGTCTTCTAGGATGTAAAAAGGTGACACAGTTTATAGGTGGGTTAACTATGTCGTCTAGGATGTAGAAAGGTGAAACAGTTTACAGCTGGGTTAACTATGTCGTCTAGGATGTAGAAAGGTGAAACAGTTTATAGCTGGGTTAACTATGTCGTCTAGGATGTAAAAAGGTGAAACAGTTTATAGCTGGGTTAACTATGTCGTCTAGGATGTAGAAAGGGGAAACAGTTTATAGCTGGGTTAACTATGTCGTCTAGGATGTAGAAAGGGGAAACAGTTTATAGCCATGTATCTGGACCAGGCAAGGAACTACTGCAATATACAACTTCTCTGTAGATTTACAACCTCGGTGACGACAGTGTCAACTCCCACCTCGCTGGTCAGGCTGCTATGATACAACCATTTCACAGGTGCATGACGTGGGCGTAATGTGAGATTTTGGCCAGTAGGTTTCACTTGCCCTGACATGAGAGGGGGTCTTGGTCAATAAGATTCACTTGACCATGACATGAGAGGGGGTCTTGGTCAATAAGTGTCACTTGACGCTGACATGAGAGGGGGTCTTGGTCAATAGGTTTCACTTGACGCTGACATGAGAGGGGGTCTTGGACAATAGGTTTCACTTGACCCTGACATGAGACGGCGTCTTGGTCAATAAGTGTCACTTGACCCTGACATGAGAGGGGGTCTTGGTCAATAAGTGTCACTTGACCCTGACATTAGAGGGGGTCTTGGTCAATAAGTGTCACTTGACCCTGACATGGCGGGGGCGGGGGCGGGGGGGGGGGTCTTGGTCAATAGGTTTCACTTGACCCCAAACATTCACCGTCTATTTCAGCGGACAAAGCAAACGGAAAAGATTGCCCGTTAACAGACAGAGTGGTCTCCATGCGACGTTGTGAACGAACATCACATATTTATATTTATACCAACACAGCGATCTCGATGTCAGACATGGACATTACCAGGCAGAACGAACAAATCAGAATATTACAAACAAGCTGATTGCAAAAAGTGTTGAATGTCAATGAGTTGAGAGAGTGAGACAGGGAGACATGCCACAGACAGGGAGACATGCCACAGACAGGGAGACATGCCACAGACAGGGAGACATGCCACAGACAGGGAGACATGCCACAGACAGGGAGACATGCCCCAGACAGGGAGACATGCCACAGACAGGGAGACATGCCACAGACAGGGAGACATGCCACAGACAGGGAGACATGCCACAGACAGGGAGACATGCCCCAGACAGGGAGACATGCCACAGACAGGGAGACATGCCACAGACAGGGAGACATGCCATAGACAGGGAGACATGCCACAGACAGGGAGACATGCCACAGACAGGGAGACATGCCACAGACAGGGAGACATGCCACAGACATGGAGACATGCCACAGACAGGGAGACATGCCACAGACAGGGAGACATGCCACAGACAGGGAGACATGCCACAGACAGGGAGACATGCCACAGACAGGGAGACATGCCACAGACAGGGAGACATGCCACAGACATGGAGACATGCCACAGACAGGGAGACATGCCACAGACAGGGAGACATGCCACAGACAGGGAGACATGCCACAGACAGGGAGACATGCCACAGACAGGGAGACATGCCACAGACAGGGAGACATGCCACAGACAGGGAGACATGCCACAGACAGGGAGACATGCCACAGACAGGGAGATAAATGCCATGCATGAACTGCTCAGAGTATTTAATTGGGCTGACCATTTTCTTCTTCGTTCGTTCTCAATCTCCCCCTACCAAACCCTAAATGTTCTCAATCTCCCGCTACAAAGCCCTGAATGTTCTCAATCTCCCCCTACCAAACCCTAAATGTTCTCAATCTCCCGCTACAAAGCCCTGAATGTTCTCAATCTCCCCCTACCAAACCCTAAATGTTCTCAATCTCCCGCTACAAAGCCCAGAACGTTCTCAATCTCTTGGGGACGGCATGGCCTAGTGGTTAAGTGATACGGCTCACAACCAGAAGGTGCGGGGTTCGATCCCCATCACAGCACCGACCTTTACCCCGGGAAAGCAAACCCTTAGAAAATGCAGGAGGAAGCAGACCCTTACATAAAATGCGTGCTGAAGTCGGAAGCACTGATTCTGAGTCTCACGATGACTGCACCTGTCAAAGAGTCTCAGGTAGCCATCTCAAAGCTGCAGTCCCTGCTTCCATCTCCACCTTTGCACTGGAGGTTGCTGTTCTGCATGCCCTGCTCTGGACCTACCCTTAAACTCTAGCAGAAACACCCCAAACAGAAATCCTCCGAGCATTCCCTACCCATCAGTGTATATGATTGCATCACTATACCGCATCTTCTTAACTTAACCTAACGTCTTTATACTGGTTTAGAAGACTTCAGAGTCTGTATACAACCAGTTACATTTGCATTACCCTACTCTAAAAGCTATGTGCATACAATCACGTGCCTATACCACCAAACAGCAGAGTTTCAGATAAAGAGAAAGACCAATAAAAAGATGGATCGACAATCCTAAAAATAATTTCAGAGGCATGTATTGTAAAAGGAACAAACACCGGCCCAGAATATAACACAGGTGAAGTCCCGTAGCGACGAAATGAAGCGACGCAAAGGTATCTCTTACAGTTTATTATGCTAAATCACTCATGCGTGAAGACTTGTGAGCCTACTTCAGCAAACAGGCCGACTCTTTTAACAACATGACAGATGGACAGGGACTAGAATCGGTATGTACCAATTGTCAATCTATTTGAAAGCTGTCATCCTTGAAATCAGATGATGCATCGCAGATTAAACATTCAGAGGCTGTGTAGAGTTTAATCGATAATCTATATGCTTGGAGATTAATTAAAATTTTAGTGAAGATCGATTCGGGTCAATATTTGAGTTAGGGTATTGTGGCCCATCAAACCGTTAGAATGAGAGATTATATTGTTGTTAAATGGAGTAGGGTAGGGTTTGCTGGGCAAAAGGCTTCCAGTACGAGAATGGAGGCGGAAGGAGTGACTGCAGCTCTGAGATGGCTATCTGAGACCTCTTTAACAGGGGCAGTCATCGTGAGACTCACAATCCTTGCTTGGGAAGGTCCAGATTCTAGTGTGACATACGAAGAGTCCAATAGGTTTATTAGGGCCAGATACATGGCCAAATGGGAAACAGAGCTTACTGGCTACACAAAAAACGATGCCTATTACCAGTTGAACAGAAGAGAGCAGGTCGTGGTCTTCAGACTCCACACAGGCCACAACAGACTGAGTTACCATCTATTCAATAAACTGAAGATAGGTGGTACTGACGAATGCACCTGTGGTACTGGGAAAATTGCCCGACATACGAGGACCAGAGAAAGCAGATGTGGCCATCACCAGTGCCAACACTAGACACGCTCAATGGCAGT
Source organism: Ariolimax columbianus (assembly GCA_036924085.1). Classification (NCBI taxonomy): domain Eukaryota; kingdom Metazoa; phylum Mollusca; class Gastropoda; order Stylommatophora; family Arionidae; genus Ariolimax; species Ariolimax columbianus. Next base: position 2,555,490 of record JAVGWX010000023.1, read on the forward strand.
GTCGACAGCCTCAGGATGCCCGCTGCTTTCTTTGAACCAATTCAAGTTGGCGTCTGACAGCGTACGAAGAAGAAGAAGAAGAAGAAGAAGAAGAAGAAGAAGAAGATGGCTGCCTGAGGTATGAATGGGTGACAGCTGTAGAGGCATCACAGCTGGACGGACTGGAGTGGATCTACTGCCCTGGTCATGCTGGGGTTCAGGTCAACGAAAAGGCTGAGATCCTCGCTTCACAAGAACTAATCACGGGAACACAAGACATGAATAGAAGGGACATTTAGAAGTCTATCAATAGCCGCCTGTTGACGTCACCGCAGTAGATAAAACAGCCATTGAGAGACTGCTGATCTTTGATATAAAACAGCCATTGAGAGACTGCTGATCTTTGATATAAAACAGCCATTGAGAGACTGCTGATCTTTGATATAAAACAGCCATTGAGAGACTGCTGATCTTTGATATAAAACAGCCATTGAGAGACTGCTGATCTTTGATATAAAACAGCCATTGAGAGACTGCTGATCTTTGATATAAAACAGCCATTGAGAGACTGTTGATCTTTGATATAAAACAGCCATTGAGAGACTGCTGATCTTTGATATAAAACAGCCATTGAGAGACTGCTGATCTTTGATATCGAACGAGGCTCAGGTATCGAGTTGGGATATAAACAAAATAAATCCTACGTTACAGCCACAAGGTTGTCGTCAGGGACAGTGAACAACACAAAGAGCAGCACACAAAAACAACACAAAGAGCAGCACAAAGAACAACACAAAGAACCCCACAAAGAACAATACAAAAATAACACAAAGAGCAGTACAAAGAACAGCACAAAGAACAGCACATAGAACAACACTAAGAGCAGCACAAAGAACCACACAAAGAGCAGCACAAAGAACCACACAAAGAGCAGCACAAAGAACCATACAAAGAACCCCACAAAGAACAGCACAAAGATCAACACAAAGAACAGCACAAAGAACCACACAAAGAGCAGCACAAAGAACAGCACATAGAACAACACTAAGAGCAGCACAAAGAACCACACAAAGAGCAGCACAAAGAGCAGTACAAAGAACCACACAAAGAACCACAAAAAGAACAGCACAAAGAGCAGTACAAAGATCAACACAAAGAATAGCACAAAGAGCAGCACAAAGAACAGCACATAGAACAACACTAAGAGCAGCACAAAGAACCACACGAAGAACAGCACAAAGAGCAGCACAAAGAACCCCACAAAGAACAGCACAAAGAGCAGCACAAAGAACCCCACAAAGAACAGCACAAAGATCAACACAAAGAACAGCACAAAGAACAACACTAAGAGCAGCACAAAGAACCACACAAAGAGCAACACAAAGAGCAGCACAAAGAGCAGCACAAAGAACCACACAAAGAACCACACAAAGAACAGCACAAAGAAAAGCACAAAGAAAAGCACAAAGAAAAGCACAAAGAACAGCACAAAGAACAGCACAAAGAGCGGTAAATGCAATCACATGAGCAACTACGCTATTCATCATATTTGATTGAACTTTTCCCACCAAGTGAGAAATAAGCGACAACTATAGTTGATCCTTTACAGGAAGACTGTTTCTGGACGTATTTGTAGTGGTGGTTTCATGAGCAATCGTTTCACGATACGGTTTCTAGCTCCATGCACGCCCTCGTAAGTCCCATTCCTGGCAGGTTACAGCTGCCCTGTAATGTTCAATTCGTACACTGTATGGATAAACAATAAACACATATTTCGTAGATCAGGCAGTCTTTCTAGAGACATATTCTTTTACGTCCACAGCGTATACACGTGACTTGCGATTTGATCATCCATCTCCGGTAGGACGAGGCATCAGATCTCACCTCCCCGGAGTCTAGTATCATCAACCTTTTAGCGCTTACGTTTATTTCTGAAGAATCGATCAACGTACTTATCAACAACATCTTAAGAATATGACTTTATTAAGCATTTAATTGAAATCTTGAATGTTGTCCATTTTCGTAAGGGTTTCCAAGTTATGCTCTACTTAGGGGATTCTGTTTCTTTGTGATATTGGTTATTGTGGCCTTCCTCGGAGTCGTTGACAAGAGAATACCAAGATCCATGGGAGTCGTTGACAGGAGAATACCAAGATCCATGGGAGTCGTTGACAGGAGAAAACCAAGATCCATGGGAGTCGTTGATAGGAGAATACCAAGATCCATGGGAGTCGTTGACAGGAGAATACCAAGATCCATGGGAGTCGTTGACAGGAGAAAACCAAGATCCATGGGAGTCGTTGACAGGAGAATACCAAGATCCATGGGAGTCGTTGACAGGAGAATACCAAGATCCATGGGAGTCGTTGACAGGAGAATAACAAGATCCATGGGAGTCGTTGACAGGAGAATACCAAGATCCATGGGAGTCGTTGACAGGAGAATACCAAGATCCATGGGAGTCGTTGACAGGAGAATACCAAGATCCATGGAAGTCGTTGACAGGAGAATACCAAGATCCATGGGAGTCGTTGACAGGAGAATACCTAGATCCATGGGAGTCGTTGACAGGAGAATACCAAGATCCATGGGAGTCGTTGACAGGAGAATACCAAGATCCATGGGAGTCGTTGACAGGAGAATACCAAGATCCATGGGAGTCGTTGACAGGAGAATACCAAGATCCATGGGAGTCGTTGACAGGAGAATACCAAGATCCATGGGAGTCGTTGACAGGAGAATACCAAGATCCATCACAGAAAAGCATTTGAGACATTACATATGAATAATTAAAAATATTTAGAAATAGATAGAGCAAAGCTGCAGGGGTACTGAGGTAGAGATGGAGAGAGGGAGAGAGGGAGAGTGAGCGAGAGGGAAAGGGAGAGAGAGAAAGGGAGAGAGGGAGGGAGAGGGGGAGAGAGTGAGAGGAAAGAGAGAGGAGAAAGGGAGAGAGAGAGAGGGAGGGAGAGGGAGAGTGGGATGGAGAGGGAAATGGAGAGAGGTAGAGTGAGAGAGAGGGAAAGTGAGAGGGAGAGAGATGAGGAGGGAGGGAGAGCGATAGGGAGAAAGAGGTGGAGGGGAGAGGGATGGGATGGAGAGGGGGGAGAGAGTGAGAGGAAAGGGAGAGGAGAAAGGGAGAGAGAGAGAAAGAGAAAGAAAGAGAAAGCGAGTAAGAGAGAGAAAGAGAAATTGAGCTAAAGATATGAGCTAAAGATAGAGATATAGAGAGAAATAGAGATAGAAATGGGGATAAATAGAGAGAAAGAGAGATACATAGAGAGAAAGAGAGATACATAGAGAGCCAAATATTGCGAGAGAAAGGCAGAGAGAAAGAAAGAAAGCGAGAGAGAAAGACAGAGAAAGATGAAGATAAAGAAAGAGAGAGAGAGGAAAGAGAAACAGGAATATAGTGAGAGAGATGGAAAGAGAGAGAGAGGAAGAGAGAGCTCCACATACACACACACACACGCACCAATATCCTCCACTCTACACGCCAAACTCACACACACCCCACATGCGTCACATACAGTGCCTATCCACCACCCACAGACACATGCCCCCACTCACATCAGCCCCACGCCCCACTCACACCAGCCACATGCCCCCCACCCACACCAACCCCACACAAACACCAAACCTCTCCCAAAACTCAACAACCCATACACGAGCCTCAACCCTCTACCACGTCAAGGCGACAGAGCGTACATCCCTTACCCAACAGAGCCTTACACGCTAAATAACTTACGAGACAGTTGGTAAATCCACACAAAAAAACGCCCGAAACAGACAGGCACACCAATCAACAAATTGACCATGCCGGATGACAAGTCAAACACAGCAACAGCACGACAACTACCGGAATTATACCGGAAAATTACCGAATAACCGAACCCCGAGGACTCAAGTAATTGCTGGAAAAAATATGCATATTTAATGGGCGGTTCCGATACCTAGGCTCGCTAGTGTCTTTATCGTTCAGTTTGTTCTAGTGATTACGATGCCGGGCGATAGTCGAACCATTTGCTAAATTGTAATGTTTGGTTCAAGTACTACTTTTGTATCATAAATTAGAGCTAATGGAGAGAGTGGTTTTTGTGAGTGGTTTTTGTGTCTGAGTCCCTGTTTGCGCAGAGAGAGGCTAACGTGGAGATATAACCTTTTTAATGTTTGGTTTGTTCAAAAATGAAACTACATAAATTGATTTCCCTTGGGAATAATGCGGACTTTTTTGGGGTTTGTTTCTAAATTTTAGAGTTTATCTCTCAGAAAAGGGAAGATGCATACTGACCAAGGTCACGTCTGATGTCAGGGCCAGGTTAAACATACTGACCAAGGTCACATCTCATGTCAAGGTCAGGTTAAACATATTGACCAAGGTCACATCTCATGTCAAGGTCAGGTTAAACATACTGACCAAGGTGTCTCCTCAGGTCAGAATCAGGTCAGCTTAAATATATTCAACAAGATCCCACCTCAGGACAGGCTAGCAGTCAGCTTTGAGTCGTTGGTCCTGAGTCTAGCAGTCAGCTCTGGGTCATTGACCGCTTCAACTCATATCAGCTGACCATGTGACAAGAACGTTTCCAAAACTACCTGCCCCAGCTCTGCGCTGTTGCCACGAACCGTCTTATGTAAGTATCCATCTCTATGCACTTTATCAAACAGCCATGTTTATTTCGACTCACAAAAGTAACAGAGGGTTTTAATTTTCTCTTTTAGCCATTCTCAAATAACCACTTCTTTCTCTGCGTTCGGGTTTTTCTGATCATTTTAAATCTCCAGTCATATCGCCAGGATGAAGTCCACAGTCCTATCGCCAGGATGAAGTCCACAGTCCTATCACCAGGATGAAGTCCACAGTCCTATTACCAGGATGAAGTCCACAGCCCTATCACCAGGATGAAGTCCACAGTCCTATCGCCAGGATGAAGTCCACAGTCCTATCACTAGGATGAAGTCCACAGTCCTATCACCAGGATGAAGTCCACAGTCCTATCGCCAGGATGAAGTCCACAGTCCTATCACCAGGATGAAGTTCACAGTCCGCAGTCCTTTCCAGGACTGAACGACGACCCGATAGGTTTTGCTCCTCCTGGCCAGGTCTGGCATCTTAGTTCTTCGTGGACAGGACATACTTGAAGTACGTGTTCGGGGGTCTGGACTCCTGTCCCACATGGACATTCTTGAAGTACGTGTTCAGAGGTCTGGACTCCTGTCCCACCAATACATTCTTGAAGTACGTGTTCAGGGTCTGGTCTCCTGTCCCACATGGACATTCTTGAAGTACATGTTCAGGGGTCTGGACTCCTGTCCCACATAGACATTCTTGAAGTACGTGTTCAGGGGTCTGGACACCTGTCCCACATGGACATTCATTTGTTTGGGAGATTTGGAGCCGATATAGGTGGCCCAGTAGTCTGCGATGGCCCGTTCTAAGGCTAACAAAATCAGTTTTCTGGGTTTTTTTGTAGCTGGTGGACTGGTTCTGGCCTGTTACTCTCTCCCATTTCTTTCTCACATTTAATTTATTATGGCTGTGAAAGATAGTTTTAGCCTTCTTAAATGACACTTAATGGGCGCATTGTTCTATTTTCGCACCTGCTTTGGATAGCGTCTCGGCTTTCGTTTTTCCCATAATTCCAAATAACCACATATGTAGTCATTACAACCAACAACGCTACGGGCCTCAACAGCAAGATAAAAGCTAACGGTCAGAAACTCGAAGTGGTTGACCGTTTCAAATATCTTTGGTCGATTGTCAGTGATGAAAGCTTGCACGGCTTAACAAAATCTGGCAAGATAAACGGTTAGCACTATCCACGAAAATCAGATTAATGCGTACACTGGTCCTGTCAATATTCATCTATGCGTGTGAGACATGGACAGTTACAGCTGACCTTCAGCGAAGGATACAGGCCTTGGAGATGAGATGTTTCCGAAAACTTTTAAACGTCACGTACAAAGATCGAGTTACAAATGAGGAAATACGAGATAGAATTACAACAGCAATAGGGCCTTTCGAAGATCTCTTGGCAGCTGTCAAAAGAAGGAAACTCACTTGGTGCGATCACATATCGAGATCAAATGGTCTTGCAAACACAATCCTCCATGGGAAGGTGCATGGCAGACGATGAAGAGGCCGGCCCAAAAAGAGATGGGAGGACAACATAAAAGAATGGACCAGTCTCCGACCAGAAGTGTCACAGACATCGGCATCTGACAGAGAGTGGTTGCGTGGGGTTGTGAAGATATTTTCATGTGTGTCCCAACGACATCACCGGTTACGGGAGGACCTGACCTAGCTTGAGTCATTACAGATGAGTGGTAAATGCGATTGTCTCTCTAGAACCGAAAGCGACGAAGGGTCGGGTTTTGAAACCCTCCAAGTGTTAAGCTTTCCCTGGTCTTCTGGGTAGTGAGTAATTAAAATCCTAACCAATACGGAATCTACTTTCCACACGGACAAGTAATCTGCATGAAAAAACATTATTGTAAAGTTCAGAACGTACATCGAATAAGCTTCGGCTACCTGACAGGAGGCATCCCGTGCCTGTTTTAAGACCAGCATTCCAAGTATTCAACATATATTTCCTTCACAGAATTTGCAGTCTGTTGAAATCTTCTGATTTAGCCATTTCCTAAGTAACCCCGCCTGTTTCGCTCACAAAATTAGTAGTCTCGGTTAATTCTCTCGTTTACCCCCATCTAAAAAAGCCATGTCTCGTTTCACCCCATCTGGGACCAATATGCTGAGCAGCGCAAGTGGTCAGAGACCCATAGCTGACTGATAGAGTCAGGGCCAGCGACCCATAGCTGACTGCTAGCGTCAGGGCCAGCGAACCATAGCTGACTGCTAAAGTCAGGGCCAGCGAACAATAGCTGACTGCTAAAGTCAGGGCCAGCGAACCATAGCTGACTGCTAACGTCAGGGCCAGCGAACCATAGCTGACTGCTAGCGTCAGGGCCAGAGAACCATAGCTGACTGCTAGCGTCAGGGTCAGCGAACCATAGCTGACTGCTAGCGTCAGGGCCAGTGAACCATAGCTGCCAAGACCCTTCTACACCTCCACGCGGTGACCCTGGATAACAGGCTGCATCAGGGCAGACTTGCTAAGGAGAAGAGATCGAAGAGGGAATGCTAACCCTTGCTAAGGAGAAGAGATCGAAGAGGGAATGCTAACCCGGTACTCAAAAAATGCTTGCTGAAGTCGGATGTGTTGGACCGAAAGATGCAAATATCGCAGCCAAGCTGTAAACTAAGACACAACGCATTCCGTTCTCTGGACTACATTCTGCGACTTGAGCCCTTTCAGTGTTGGGTAGTGGGAGATTGAGAACGAACGAAGAAGAAGAAGAAGTTTCACCCCATCTAAAAAAGCCACATCTCGTTTCACCCCGTCTAAAAAAGCCATGTCTCGTTTCACCCCGTCTAAAAAAGCCATGTCTCGTTTCACCCCATCTAAAAAAGCCATGTCTCATTTAACCCCATCTGAAAAAGCCACATCTATTTTACTCATAAACTTAACGGCCTGACCCATGCCGCTGTTTTTGCCCTAGAGAATTTCTCTCAAATGGGTCTGACCAGTCAATGGCTTCCCGCTGTTCCTCGTGTGTAGCCGACACTCTTCTAAATATTCTAGTTAGTTAGCCCTCACAGCATGTGTATCGTTAAGAACAGTTTAGTCATAACAAACATTGTTTGATCTCGTCCTTGTCATAACTCAAGCGCTCCTGGGCGTTCTTCAAAGATTCAGTCTGCCTGTCGCCTCTCTGAACGCCCTCCATCGAGTGGAACCAGCAGGGGCTCTCACTTAACACCACACTACCGATTTAGACAGCATTTTCTCCATCCTGTTGTAGGGTTCTCAAACCTAGAACATTCTGCAGAGTATTAAGAAGCGCATGAAACCTTCCACATCCGCCGTCAAAGACATGTTATTTTCAAGAAATTGTAAAACCGATTTTCAAACGGTGAATGAACTGACAAATCTCGAAAGCATATTCACTAGGCTAAACCGTCGCCGTTTGGGCTTTCTGAATATGTGATCCGTCTCGCCGAGGCCCTTCCTACTCACAGAAAGCCATAACAATTACGGGTTGGAAACAACCCGCTGAATAATGGTCCAGCCCCCACGGCGTCCACATACTCCACTTGGTCAGGTCAAATAGGAAAGGCATCATTCTTTTGGCTCGCAGCTCGGGACTCAACGGCTCAGGATGCTTGTGGACGGCTGGCGCAACTGACCCTTGCCATCTAACGTGTCTACCTACCTACCTACCTATTTACCTTCCTACCTACCTACATAATTACCTTCCTACCTAATTACCTTTCTACCTAACTACCTACCTACATAATTACCTTCCTACCTAATTACCTTTCTACCTTCCTTGCACGGAGTATTATGCAGGTTTCCCACTGGGTACAACCTCTAGTTGCCCCTTATACAGTGCCCCACTCACTACCGACCTCTACTTGCCCCTTATACAGTGCCCCACTCACTACCGACCTCTACTTGCCCCTTATACAGTGCCCCACTCACTACCGACCTCTACTTGCCCCTTATACAATGCCCCACTCACTACCGACCTCTACTTGCCCCTTATACAGTGCCCCACTCACTACCGACCTCTACTTGCCCCTTATACAGTGCCCCACTCCCTACCGACCTCTACTTGCCCCTTATACAGTGCCCCACTCACTACCAACCTCTACTTGCCCCTTATACAATGCCCCACTCACTACCGACCTCTACTTGCCCCTTATACAGTGCCCCACTCACTACTGACCTCTACTTGCCCCTTATACAGTGCCCCACTCACTACCGACCCCTGGTTGCCCCTTCTACAGTGCCCCACTCACTACTGACCTCTACTTGCCCCTTATACAGTGCCCCACTCACTACCGACCCCTGGTTGCCCCTTCTACAGTGCCCCACACACGATCTCGTTCCACAGGTTGTAATTATCTTTTCCTGTGCCCTGAACAAGTGCCATTTTTGGCACTTACTGCCTTCCCGTGTCCTAGACACTTTGACACACTTCATTCCTCCAGTACTCAACCACCTGGATTGCCCTGTCACTGTCACTCAGCAGGTCAACCATGCTACAAGTCTCCAGTAGGTTTGGGCAGGTCATCAGATGGTCTTGTGTTACTCCACATTCGCATGTTTTATCATCGCTGTATCCCCATCTTTTAAGTTTTTCCTACATCATGATACACCGGTTCAAAGTCTATGTAGTGACTTCCATGTTGCGTAGGGCAGGAGATGTCCAGGCGCAGGTTCCTCCCGTAACTCGATCAAGGGGACATGTGTCAGCTTTTTCCACCTTCCTAAGCAGTGTCTTCCAGAACTAGTCTGTATGGGCTGGGTGGACTAAGAAACTTCGTCTTGATTTTAGTCTTGCGCGCTACACCTGATGTCCAAACATAAAATGAATGGTTTCTTTTACCTGTTTCTCTCTTTCTTTTACCTTTATCTCTCTTTCTTTAACCTGTTTCTTTCTTACGTGTTTCTCTCTTTCTTTTACCTGTTTCTCACTTTCTTTTACCTTTATCTCTCTTTCTTTAACCTGTTTCTTTCTTACGTGTTTCTCTCTTTCTTTTACCTGTTTCTCTCTTTCTTTTACCTTTATCTCTCTTTCTTTAACCTGTTTCTTTCTTACGTGTTTCTCTCTTTCTTTTACCTGTTTCTCACTTTCTTTTACCTTTATCTCTCTTTCTTTAACCTGTTTCTTTCTTACGTGTTTCTCTCTTTCTTTTACCTGTTTCTCTCTTTCTTTTACCTTTATCTCTCTTTCTTTAACCTGTTTCTTTCTTACGTGTTTCTCTCTTTCTTTTACCTGTTTCTCTCTTTCTTTTACCTTTATCTCTCTTTCTTTAACCTGTTTCTTTCTTACGTGTTTCTCTCTTTCTTTTACCTGTTTCTCACTTTCTTTAACCTTCATCTCTCTTTCTTTAACCTGTTTCTTTCTTACGTGTTTCTCTCTTTCTTTTACCTGTTTCTCACTTTCTTTAACCTTCATCTCTCTTTCTTTAGCCTGTTTCTTTCTTACGTGTTTATCTCTTTCTTTTACCTTTATCTCTCTTTCTTTTACCTGTTTCTATCTTTCTTTTACCTTTATCTTTCTTTTACCTGTTTCTCTCTTTCTTTTACCTTTATCTTTCTCTCTTTACCTGTTTCTCTCTTTCTTTTATCTTGATCTCTCTTTCTTGTACTTTTCTATATTTCTTTTACCTATCTCTCTTTCTTTTACCCGTTTCACTGATTTTTTTTACCTGTTTCTCTCTTTCTTTTACCTTTATCTCTTTCTTTTACCTTTTCTCAATTTCTTTTACCTGTTCCCTCTTTCTGTTATCTGTTTTTGTCTTTCTTTTACTTATCTGTCTTTCTTTTACCTGTTTCTGTCTTTCTTTTACCTGTTTCTGTCTTTCTTTTACCTGTTTCTGTCTTTCTTTTACCTGTTTCTGTCTTTCTTTTACCTGTTTCTGTCTTTCTTTTACCTGTTTCTCTCTTTCTTTTACCTGTTTCTCTCTTTCTTTTACCTGTTTCTCTCTTTCTTTTACCTGTTTCTCTCTTTCTATCTCTGATGCAACAGTTATTTGCGTCTCAGATGACGCTACGCCGATTATAGGGTTACTTTTCTCAGTTGGTGTAGGTGTTAGACATCTGGCCTGTCTCATTCACTGCTGTATTGATACGTTTTTATATGTGCCGAGTTCGGCAACCATGTTTAGCGCTGATGGCGCAGAGTTGGTAAGATGATAGTGTTAATCAGTTTCCGTTTTTTGTTTTTCTATACTGGTGTTCTGATGTTTGAGTAGTGGTGGCAGTTGGGAGGCATCTGTTTTAGATTTCTCGGTCCAATCGTCCATCTTCAGGGAAAATGCTTCCCAGGTACTTGAGCTCTTACGCCTGTTCGAGCCTGGTGTAGGTGGCATGCGTGGTTAGAGGGCCTGGTGTCGGTGGCATGCGTGGTTAGAGGGCCTAGTGTAGGTGACAGGCGTGGTTAGAGGGCCTGGTGATCTGCTGATTTTTATTGTCTTTCTTTTTGATGAACTTTTTCTTCATATATTTTTTCTTCTTCTTGTCCTTTTTATTATTCTTGTTCTTCTTCTTCTTTTTCCGTCTTTTTCTTTTTATTCTCCTTCTGTGTTCGTTCTCAATCTCCCGCTACTAAGACCTAAAAAAGGATGTGCAAGTAACAGGATGTAGTCCGGAGATAGGGATGCGTTGTGTCGTTAGTGAACAGCTTGTCTACGATATTTGCACATTTCTGTCCGACACATCCATCTTTAGCAGATTGATGTACTAATCTTCATATTGTAACTCGCACAAGTTGTGTTAAGCTTGTCCTATCTTGTAAGTCGCTTTCATTCTTTTACATTTAGCATTGGTCATCGATGGGAGGCTACTCAGGTCAGGTCAGGTCATCCCGTAACCGGTGAGGTGGTTGGGGCACACATGAAGACATTCTCACAAACCCACGCCATCCCTCTCTGTCAGCGGCCGCTGCCTGGGCCTCTTCTGGTCGGAGATTGGTCCATTCTTTTATGTTGTCCTCCCATCTCTTTTTGGGCCGGCCTCTTCGTCGTCTTCCTTGCACCTTTCCGTGGAGGATTGTATTTTCAAGACCATTTGATCTCGATATGTGACCGTACCAAGGGCATTTTCTTCTTTTGACAGTTGCCAAGAGGTCTTCAAAAGGCCCTATTGCTGTTGTAATTCTATCTCGTATTTCCTAATTTGTAATTCAATCTTTGTACGTGACGTTTAAAATTCTTGGGAAACAACTCATCTCCAAGGCCTGTATCCTTCGCTGAAGGTCAGCTGTAACTGTCCATGTCTCACACGCATAGAGGAATATTGACAGGACCAGTGTACGCATTAATCTGATTTCGTGCATAGTGCTAACCGTTTATCTTGCCAGATTTTGTTAAGCCGTGCAAGCGCCGCTATTGTCTGTGCTATTCTGGCCAACACCTCACATTTTGATCCTTCATCATTGACAATCGACCCTAGATATTTAAAACGGTCAACCACTTCAAGTTCCTGACCATTAGCTTTTATCCTGCTGTTGAAGCCCTCGGCGTTGTTGGTCATTAATTTTGTCTTTCCAGCGTTTATCGCCATACCATAGTCAAGAGCTGTTTCATCGAGCCTTCTGATCCATTCCTCGTGGTCGTCGCTTTCTGCAGCTTCCTTGTCGTCGCTATTTGCGTCTGATGTTATATTATCCATGGATATAATGGATTTACTACATCCCCGGACATGTCTCGACTCTGACATGACTCTGACATGAAGATCAACTGCGATCAACAGAGACTATGACAATCAACCGCCTAACATTACAGCACTGTCATCACCCAGGCGGGAAACTCTTAAAGCAGGTCCAGGAATTGACCTACTTTGGAAATGTCGTCGCTGAAGATATTAGGCTGGACAGAGAGACAGAAAATAGGATCCAAACGGCAGACAAGATTCACTGTCAATTGGCACGGATACTGGAACACCAAATTGTCGCTATGCCCACTAAATAAACGCTGATAAACACATTGATCATCCCAACGTTATGTTATCAGTGTCTAACATGGACACTATTAGAGAAGCACAAACGTAAGATTTAGATCTGGGAGATGTGATGTGCAAGAAATGAAGCAGGGCAAACAATTTGAGACAGAATCCGTAACAGTCCGCTTAGGAATATGATGGAGGCTACATTCGGTTGGAGGGAGTGAGCCGCGCAGCGCAGTGGTTAGCGAGCTGGCTTCGCATCTAATTGGTCCTGAGCTCACTCCCGAGTTAGGCGGAAATGTTTTTTTCAGACCGCAACGGCTCCCGGGTCGACCGAGCCTTACATGGAAGATGGCTACCACCCTCATATAGCCGAGCCTTTAAAATGTGAGATCGCTAACACCTCACCCCCTACCGTAGTAATGCTATGGGTCACTTTACTATACGTTGGTTGACTACTATATCGAAGCACAGAGAGTAAAGTGATTTGGTCATTTGACAAGAATGCTCTATGAAAAACCTGTAGCTAAATCAGGGCACATGATGGTATCTGGTTCTCGGACAAGAGGTCGACCACGCGACAGGAGGATAGACGGGATCAAGGGAACACTCCAAACGTTCAGCATGTCAACTACACAAGCCCTTCCACCTAGTGCTAACCGGAAGTCTACACATACTTCCTTTCTGCGACGCCGCAAGGCAGGACGGGTAGGGCAAAAGAAGAAGTAGTTATGACTGTTGAAAACACTGAGTTTGAGAACAAAGAACGAAGGAAGAAGGAAAAAAGAAGAAAGGGAAGAAGATGAAGGAAGAAGGAAGGAAGGAGAAGAAAGGTAGGAAGGAGGAAGAAGGAAAAAGGAATGAAGGAGGAAGAAGGAAAAAGACGAAGAAAGGAAGGACAAGGAAGAAAGAAGGGGAAGGAGGAAGAAGTAAGAAGAAAGAAGACGAAGGAAGGATGGAAGGAAAAAGGAAGAAAGGGAAAAGGAAGAAGGGCAAGGAAATGAAGGAAAATAAGGAAGGAAGGAAAAAGGAAGGAAGGAAAAAGGAAGGAAGGAAAAAGGAAGGAATGGGAAAATGAAGAGGGGAGAAAGAAGAAAGGAAGAAAGAAGAAAGGGAGAAAGAAGAAAGGAAGAAAGAAGGCCGGAATAAAGGAAGGAAGGAAGGAAAAGCGTTGGGCATACAAAAGACACTTGCAACAATAGGCTTCCATTCAAGCAACCCTACCACTGGTTAGGTATTGGTAAGTACCATTCAAAGTCTTTCATTTCTTTGGCCTCGCAGGAAGACCCATTTGTGGAACATCCATGAGCACCTTTCGGTCAAAAAGATGCGTACACGGCTGGCCCTCTGGAGTGTGTTATGGTGTGTACACGGCTGGCCCGATGGAGTGTGTTGTGGTGTGTACACGGCTGGCCCGATGGAGTGTGTTGTGGTGTGTACACGGCTGGCCCGATGGAGTGTGTTGTGGTGTGTACACGGATGACCCTTTCGAGTGTGTTGTGGTGTGTACACGGATGACCCTTTCGAGTGTGCAGTGGTGTGTACACGGATGACCTTTTCGAGTGTGCAGTGGTGTGTACACGGATGGCGCTCTGGAGTGTGTACACGGCTGGCCCTCTGGAGTGTGTACACGGCTGGCCCTCTCGAGTGTGTACACGGCTGGCCCTCTCGAGTGTGTTGTTGCGTTTTTATCATTGAGAAAAACAAATAGCTAAGGCAACCACGATCACCCGTTTGGGTCTTTATACAGGCTTTCTGTAAGGAGTGAGGAGGAGCAGCTGAAATGGAGTGAAAATAGAAGAAAGAACATATATGTACTTACTCTGTGGCGCTATAGCACCAACTATGGCGCAGGCGACCATAAGGCAAATCTGTGCAAGGCTGTCCTGCTGAAAGTGGAAGCACATCTTCTGTAGAAGAAACAAAAACAAGCAATTTATGAGTAGTTTGTTGGGGGACAAGAAATGACAAGCAATTTATGAGTAGTTTGTTAGGGGGCAAGTTATGACAACCAATTTATGAGTAGTTTGTTGGGGAGCAAGTTATGACAACCAATTTATGAGTAGTTTGTTGGGGGGCAAGTTATGACAACCAATTTATGAGTAGTTTGTTGGGGGACAAGAAATGACAAGCAATTTATGAGTAGTTTGTTGGGGGACAAGAAATGACAAGCAATTTATGAGTAGTCTGTTGAGGGACAAGAAATGACTAGCAATTTATGAGTCGTTTGTTGAAGGACAAGAAATGACAAGCAATTTATGAGTAGTTTGTTGAGGGACAAGAAATGACTAGCAATTTATGAGTAGTTTGTTGAGGAACAAGTAATGATAGAAGCAATTTAGTAGAATGCCAATAAGTAGTTTGTGAAGAAAAAAAAGTAATGACACAAGCAATTTATAAGTAGTTTGTTGGGGGCAAGTAATGACAACCAATTTATGGGTAGTTTGTTGGGGGGCAAGTTATGACAACCAATTTATGAGTAGTTTGTTGGGGGGCAAGTTATGACAACCAATTTATGAGTAGTTTGTTGGGGGGCAAGTTATGACAACCAATTTATGAGTAGTTTGTTGGGGGGCAAGTTATGACAACCAATTTATGAGTAGTTTGTTGAGGGTGCAAGTTATGACAACCAATTTATGAGTAGTTTGTCGAGGGGGCAAGTTATGACGACCAATTTATGAGTAGTTTGTCGAGGGGGCAAGTTATGACGACCAATTTATGAGTAGTTTGTCGAAGGGGAAAGTTATGACAACCAATTTATGAGTAGTTTGTCGAGGGGGCAAGTTATGATGACCAATTTATGAGTAGTTTGTCGAGGGGGCAAGTTATGACAACCAATTTATGAGTAGTTTGTCGAGGGGGCAAGTTATGACGACCAATTTATGAGTAGTTTGTCGAGGGGGCAAGTTATGACGACCAATTTATGAGTAGTTTGTTGAGGGGGCAAGTTATGACAACCAATTTATGAGTAGTTTGTTGAAGTCACTAATCAAGTAAAATTTGAGTAATTTGTTGCAGTAGGCACAATAGCTGCTGAAAAGAACGACAATACACACTCACACACACACACACACACGCACACACACTCACACACACACGCGCGCATACACACGAAAATACCATGCAGGCAAGCAAACGTACGCCGAGAGAGAGGGAGTGACGGGGAGAGATACATGGAGAGACAGACAGAAACATTGTTTGGGCATGGGACACGAATTGGTCCGAATGTATACACCTCTCGAGTCTACAACACCGAGCATAAGAACTACAGAGCTAGATGGAGACCAAATAAATGATTGATTGACAAAACACTACAAATTTATTAACTAAAAAATAAGATTCAAAGACTTGGACAAAAAACAACAATATCTCCCTGCATCTTCGATCAAAAAACGGAGATCAATGAATAGAGAAAGTCCGACCATTTAGAAAATCCCTGTACCACTGACAAGATTCACAAACACTGGGACTGTTCTGTGTAGTTTCAACCGCGTGTGGTTCGGTCAAGGTCATCATTTAATGACCCCTGGGGGCGTCGTGACGGACAGGCTGAGAGCGTGAAAAATGGCCCCCAAATTGGACCCAATTTGTGGTCTTAACAAGATGGGAATTTGGCTCTACCACTATTAGGACCGGACCAGTAAGAAAGTGACAGTTTCGACGTTGGAGGTTCTGATGGGATTACTGAGAGAATTCTGAAGGAATGTGAAATGGTTGGTTGGTTGGTTATTGATCCAGCAGCCTGTTGGCTCGAGCCCCTTAGCCCAATGCCGTGTACTGGTATCTGCAAGTGTTTGTGAGCTGCTGTTTAGTTCCGTACAAAGTGTTTCATTTGTCTGGCCTGGGAGGAAGAAGCTATTTCCTAACACCGGCAAGGGCCGGACATTCAAAAAGAAGATGTTCAACAGTGTCATAGGGATGTGTGCATAGCCGGCACTCTGGAGTATGTTCTGGTAGGATTCTGTTCAAGTGGCTGTTAAGTTGTTTGTGCTGAATGCGAAGTGGGAAAATGGTGCTTTGGTCTCTCCTTTTCAGTAGGTTTGATGTTGTTTTCGGGATGGTCATATGTTTGTAGGTTTCTCTCCAAGAATTTCCCATTGACCATCTATTCAGTCAGACCTCTTTGCCTGCAGTCTTCAGTAGTTGTTTGACTGTCTGTAGGGTTGTTGGTGTGTATTGTTGTTTTTAACTTGATCCCTTCTTAGCTAGTCTGTCTGCCTTGTCATTGTCAGGTGTATCTGAGTGACAAGAGATCCATTGTATAACTATTCTGACTTCATGGGATGTGAGAAGTTGGTTGGCATCTTCAATTTCTCTATTCTGCCTGTTTCTGTCTCGTTCTCTCTGGTTCTGTCTCGTTCTCTCTGGTTCTGTCTGGCTCTGTCTCGTTCTGTCTGGCTCTGTCTCGTTCTCTCTGGTTCTGTCTCGTTCTGTTTGGCTCTGTCTCGTTCTGTCTGGCTCTGTCTCGTTCTGTCTAGCTCTGTCTCGTTCTGTCTGGTTCTATCTGGTTCTGTCCAACAGTTCCAGTGATCATATCCTACCATTCCAATCTCTCTATTCTATCTGGTTCTGTCTCGTTCTGTCTGGTTCTATCTGGTTCTGTCCAACAGTTCCAGTGATCATATCCTACCATTCCAATCTCTCTATTCCGTGCAGGCACCCAATCTTGTTTTTGATCCATGTTTCACAGGCATACAACAGTACGGACTTTACATTTCAGTTTTTTTTGGTGCTGATATTTCCACAAGTTCATCAACTCAATGGAAGCTCCTCTCGCCTTTAATATTCTCACTCCGACACGTTTATTGGTACCTCCTGCTCCGTCCATATTTCGACCAAAACACAAATAAGTGTCACGTGACGACCTTCACTCCTAAATTGACCTTCAACTTGTAACCCCAATCGGTAGTTACCCCTTATCTTGATGGCAACAAAAATGGACCTCTCCTACAAATTGTCTGCTCCTCTAAATACCACACAGAGACCACGCATAGAGGCTGCCACCCCAGCGTTACGCCTCATTGCCTCACAAAATCCACATGGGAGGGCTTGGTTGTCCAATTCCCTCATTGATTCTCCTCCCATATTTTTCCCCACCTCTTTTGTGTAACATTCATGTGTTTACACGCTTGACCCCCTCCACCTGTTTCCTCATGTCAACTCGTCTTTCTGACGGGGCCTCAAACTCTTAGAGGAGACCCAAAGAGGATCAGTTAGTGGGTCGAAGGCTTCATGAAATCAGGTTAGCTGACCAACGACCGAATGACATTTAGCATGGAGTCAAGTTAACGGATCGTTTTGTAGCATTAAGTCAAGTTAACGGATCTATTGTAGCATTAAGTCAAGTTAACGGATCTATTGTAGCATTAAGTCAAGTTAACGGATCTATTGTAGCATGGAGTCAAATTAACGGATCTTTGGTAGCATGGAGTCAAGTTAACGGATCTATTGTAGCATTAAGTCAAGTTAACGGATCTATTGTAGCATTAAGTCAAGTTAACGGATCTTTGGTAGCATGGAGTCAAGTTAATGGACCAGGCGCTGCATGAAGTCAAGTTAATGGACCAGGGCTACATGAAGTCAAGTTAATGGACCAGGGGCTGCATGAAGTCAAGTTAATGGACCAGGGGCTGCATGAAGTCAAGTTAATGGACCAGGGGCTGCATGAAGTCAAGTTAATGGACCAGGGGCTGCATGAAGTCAAGTTAATGAACCAGGGGCTGCATGAAGTCAAGTTAATGGACCATGGGTTGCATGAAGTCAAGTTAATGGACCAGGGGTTGCATGAAGTCAAGTTAATGGACCAGGGGCTGCATGAAGTCAAGTTAATGGACCAGGGGCTGCATGAAGTCAAGATAATGGACCAGGGGCTGCATGAAGTCAAGTTAATAGACCAGGGGCTGCATGAAGTCAAGTTAATGGACCAGGGGCTGCATGAAGTCAAGTTAATGGACCAGGGGCTGCATGAAGTCAAGTTAATGGACCAGGGGTTGCATGAAGTCAAGTTAATGGACCAGGGGCTGCATGAAGTCAAGTTAATGGACCAGGGGCTGCATGAAGTCAAGTTAATGGACCAGGGGTTGCATGAAGTCAAGTTAATGGACCAGGGGCTGCATGAAGTCAAGTTAATGGACCAGGGGCTGCATGAAGTCAAGTTAATGGACCAGGGGCTGCATGAAGTCAAGTTAATGGACCAGGGGCTGCATGAAGTCAAGTTAATAGACCAGGGGCTGCATGAAGTCAAGTTAATGGACCAGGGGTTGCATGAAGTCAAGTTAATGGACCAGGGGCTGCATGAAGTCAAGTTAATGGACCAGGTGCCACGAGGAAGTGAAGTGAGATCTAGGTCAGTATGTCTGACATGACCCAGACGTGAAGTGAGGTCTAGGTCAGTATGTTTGACATGACCCTGGCGTGAAGTGAAGTCTAGGTCAGTATGTTTGACTTGACCCTGACGTGAAGTGAGGTCTAGGTCAGTATGTTTGACATGACCCTGACGTGAAGTGAGGTCTAGGTCAGTATGTTTGAATGACCCTGACCTGAAGTGGGGTCTAGGTCAGTATGTTTGACATGACCCTGACGTGAAGTAAGGTCTAGGTCAGTATGTCTGACATGACCCTGACGTAAAGTGAGGTCTAGGTCAGTATGTTTGACATGACCCTGACGTGAAATGAGGTCTAGGTCAGTATGTTTGACATGACCCTGACGTGAAGTGAGGTCTAGGTCAGTATGTTTGACATGACCCTGACGTGAAGTGGGGTCTAGGTCAGTATGTCTGACATGACCCTGACGTGAAGTGAGGTCTAGGTCAGTATGTTTGACAGGACCCTGACGTGAAGTGAGGTCTAGGTCAGTATGTTTGACATGACCCTGATTACTCTTGGCCCCAAGGGTCTGCAGTGAAAGACATTAATTAAATTCACATGCATATTTGATGAAGACTTTTAGCCTGAAACGCCGTTATTTTCTTTTTTTTTTACACATGTGAGGTGGGGTTTGGTCAGTATGTTTTACCTGACTGACGTGAAGTTAAGTTTGAGGTGTCTTGACGTCCTTGGTGATCTGAGTCGCAGTCCCCACCCGGTAGTGTCTTGACGCCCTCGCGATCGCAGTTCCCACCCAGTAGTGTCTTGTCGTCCTAGGTGATCTGAGTCGCAGTCCCCACCCGGTAGTGTCTTGACGTCCTAGGTGATCTGAGTCGCAGTCCCCACCCGGTAGTGTCTTGTCGTCCTAGGTGATCTGAGTCGCAGTCCCCACCCGGTAGTGTCTTGTCGTCCTAGGTGATCTGAGTCGCAGTCACCACCCGGTAGTGTCTTGTCGTCCTAGGTGATCTGAGTCGCAGCCCCCACCCGGTAGTGTCTTGACGCCATCGCTGATCTAGCCACCACCCGGTAGTGTCTTGACGCCCTCGCTGATCTAGCCCCACCCGGTAGTGTCTTGACGCCCTCGCTGATCTGAGTCGCAGTCCCCACCCGGTAGTGTCTTGACGTCCTCGCTGATCTAGTCCCGACCCGGTAGTGTCTTGACTTGATGTTCTAGATGATCTGAGTTGCAGGGATGAAACACCTGATCTCCACCTTTGATGTGTAAAAATGAAATGTTCTAGGCTCCTACGTCCCCGATCTGGTGAAGTCCACGTGTGGACCCTTCTAATGAGATGTCGAGAACGCGTGCTTACGATGGAGAGCTTGTTACTTCCTAAAGAACAAGAAACAACGAAGCAAGAACTACATTACAATCTCACTTATCTCTAAAGACCTTTGTTCCAACTTAACGCCATGACAACCAGGGCCAGCTTCGCCTTCAGCTGCCCTCCTCCGATGTGAGACTCGACAGCATTCTCCAGGGAAATTAGAATTAGTCTTTTCAGCTCAAATGGAACTTCGGTTCTACTTTGTGGCTGGGAGACATGGCATATGGGTAATGGTATGGCGTCCATGCTGCAGAACTTCATCGGTAGATGGCAACGGCGTATACTTCGCGGGGGATGGTCAGACGACAGCAGACGCAGATTTGTGGTAGTAACTAATAGAGTGATAGATTGGGAGATGGGTAGGACGCGTTCTCTGAACGTAGGGAGACAATGTTACCAAATACGGGCTGGGTTGAAGGAAAGAGGAGAAGCGAGAAGTGGGAAGTGGGAAATAAGTGGGAAGTGGGAGATGAGTGGGAAAGGTGAGATGTGTGGGAAGGGGGAGATGAGTGGAAAGGGGCAGATGAGTGGGAAGGGGGAGACGAGTGGAAAGGAGGAGATGAGTGGGAAGGGGGAGATGAGTGGAAAGGGGCAGATGAGTGGGAAGGGGGAGATGAGTGGAAAGGAGGAGATGAGTGGGAAGGGGGAGATGAGTGGAAAGGGGCAGATGAGTGGGAAGGGGGAGATGAGTGGAAAGGGGGAGATGAGTGGGAAGGGGGAGATGAGTAGGAAGGGGGAGATGAGTGGGAAGGGAGCGATAAGTAGTAAGGGAAGAAATAATAATGAATGGGGTAGATGAGTTTGAAAAAGGGAGGATAAGTGAGACGGGGAAGATGAGAGGGAAGGAGAAGAAAGGTGGGACGGGGAACATGGATGCTCTTAATATGGATCTGACATCTTGGGAAGACATAGCTGTAGACCGATCCAAATGGAGATGTAACCTGAAGAGCCAGCTCAGGCTGGGGGAAAAAAAGCTCATGCAACACAGGGAAGTGAAGGGACAACACGGGGAAGTGAAGGGACAACACAGGGAAGTGAAGGGACAACACAGGGAAGTGAAGGGACAACACAGGGAAGTGAAGGGACAACACAGGGAAGGGAAGGGATAACACAGGGAAGTGACTTAAAAGGGCCTTCTAATTGTGATTCCTATCACAATACGGGCCACATGATACACATTTAAAGACCACAAGTACCATCTTGGTCACATATTTCAGAATCCTACCGTACTACCTCCTTTATTTGCCCAGCAATAATTCACAATTATCAGTAATCTAGCTCGCAGCGACAACTTCCCTTTGACCTCGCTAAAACGCTTTCATCTCCGTGGGGAATAGTAACTATTTCATTTCCGTTTTGTTCTCAATAATCAGATTGTACTAAATTATATTTGCGGCGACCATTTAAACAAATGAAGGCCAGATATCGATAGGGGGTCATTGCCGACAGCACTACTGTCATGTCGTATAGAGTGAGACGTGCATTTGTGCGTTCATTAAATTCGGTTAAGATATTCCCTTAACAGGCACGGCTGTGGGGGATGAGGTGTTAGAGACACCATTGTACTAGAATTCAACGTTTTCATGAAGTGGGGTGTCCTTTTCTAGGTACTTTGAATGAGCTTCACATAACCGTGGACTTTTCTCAGATTTGTTATCCGTTTGCGTGGACTTTTCTAAGATTTGTTATCGGTTTTCGTGGACTTTTCTCGGATTTGTTATCCGTTTGCGTGGACTTTTCTCAGATTTTTTATCCGTTTGCGTGGACTTTTTTCAGATTTGTTATCCACTTGAGTGGACTTTGCTCAGATTTGTTATCCGTTTGCGTGGACTTTTCTAAGATTTGTTATCCATTTGCGTGGACTTTTCTCAGATTTTGTATCCGTTTGCGTGGACTTTGCTCAGATTTGTTATCTATTTGCGTGGACTTTGCTCAGATTTAAACCAACTTCCCCGACATCTCAGCCCACGTTATTAATGTCAAATTGCAATGTATCCCTGGACATTGCAGGCTACCAGGAAACGAGATGACTGACAAACTGGCAACAACACGGACCTTCATAGGACAGGGACTGGCAACAACAGGGACCTTCATACAACAGGAACTGACAACAACAGGGACCTTCATACAACAGGAACTGGCAACAACAGGGACCTTCATACAACAGGAACTGACAACAACAGGGACCTTCATACAACAGGAACTGACAACAACAGGGACCTTCATACAACAGGAACTGACAACAACAGGGACCTTCATAGGACAGGAACTGGCAACAACAGCGACCTTTATAGGACAGGGACCTTCATTCAACAGCGACCTTCATACAACAGGGACCTTCATACAACAGGAACTGACAAAAACAGGGATTGGCAACAACAGGGACCTTCATATAACAGGGACCTTCATACAACAGGGACCTTCATACAACAGGAACTGGCAACAACAGGGACTGGCAACAACAGGGACCTTCATATAACAGGGACCTTCATACAACAGCGACCTTCATACAACAGGGACCTTCATACAACAGGTACCTTCATACAACAGGAACTGGCAACAACAGTGACTGGCAACAACAGGGACCTTCATACGACAGGGACAGGCAACAACAGGGACCTTCATACAACAGGAACTGGCAACAACAGGGACCTTCATATAACAGGGACCTTCATACAACAGCGACCTTCATACAGCAGAGACCTTCATACAACAGGGACTGGCAACAACAGGGACCTTCATACAACAGGGACTGGCAACAACAGGGACCTTCATATAACAGGGACCTTCATACAACAGGGACTGGCAACAACAGAGACCTTCATACAACAGGGACTGGCAACAACAGGGACCTTCATACAACAGGAAGTGGCAACAACAGGGACCTTCATATAACAGGGACCTTCATACAACAGCGACCTTCATTCAACAGGGACCTTCATACAACAGGGACTGGCAACAACAGGGACTGGCAACAACAGGGACCTTCATACAACAGGGACTGGCAACAACAGGGACCTTCATACAACAGGAACTGGCAACAACAGGGACCTTCATATAACAGGGACCTTCATACAACAGCGACCTTCATACAACAGGGACCTTCATACAACAGGGACTGGCAACAACAGGGACCTTCATACAACAGGGACTGGCAACAACAGGGACCTTCATATAACAGGGACCTTCATACAACAGGGACTGGCAACAACAGGGACCTTAATACAACAGGGACTGGCAACAACAGGGACTAGCAACAACAGGGACTAGCAACAACAGTGACCTTCATACAACAGGAACTTTCATACAACAGGGACCTTCATATAACAGGGACCTTCATACAACAGGGACCTTCATACAACAGGGACCTTCATACAACAGGGACTAGCAACAACAGGGACCTTCATACAACAGTAACTGGCAACAACAGGGACCTTCATACAACAGGGACTAGCAACAACAGGGACCTTCATACAACAGGAACTGACAACAACAGGAACTGACAACAACAGGGACCTTGATACAAATGGGACCTTGATACAACAGGGACCTTGATACAACAGGGACCTTCATACGACAGGGACCTTCATACAACAGGGACCTTCATACAACACGGACCTTCATACAACAGGGACCTTCATTCAACAGGGACTTTCATACAACACTGACCTTCATACAACACGGACCTTCATACAACACGGACCTTCATACAACACGGACCTTCATACAACACGGACCTTCATACAACAGGGACCTTCATACAACAGGGACCTTCATACAACAGGGACCCTCATACAACAGGGACCCGCATACAACAGGGACTGGCAACAACAGGGACCTTTATACAACAGGGACCTTCATACAACCGGGACTGGCAACAACAGGAAGGGAGAACAACAGGGACCTTCATACAACAGGGACCTTTATACAACAGGGACCTTCATACAACTGGGACTTTCATACAACTGGGACTGGCAACAACAAGGACCTTCATGCAACAGGGATTGGCAACAACAGGAACTTTCATAGAACAGGGACCTTCATACAACAGGGACTGGAAACAACAGGGACTAGCAACAACAAGGACCTCTATACAACAGGGACCTCTATACAACAGGGACCTCTATACAACAGGGACCTCTATACAACAGGGACCTCTATACAACAACTGGAAAGACCCTTTGAGTAGCCACACAGTCAAACGAATCTATTACGGGATCTTCGCCGGTTTTGCAAGTTCGTGCATTGGGCTGAGACCCTCGCCCCCCTCCCAAATGGAGAGGAAGAGAACACTTATGGGTTCAACCGCGTGTAATGAAGTTAATTTTTCGACTAAACTAAACAAAGGCAAAGGCCGCCGTCCATCGTACACGATGATGGCATAATTTATTTTCCTATATTTTCAGTAAGGATTAACTGCGCTACTTGTTATCTTGACTCTCTCGTCTCGAGCCGCCCGACCCCAGTGGCAAGTCAAGGACAAGACGACTAGAGGGCGACTACGAGATGCAGGGAATTATTAAGAATAATACTCGGGAAATCTGGATGAACAGGTGGGCGACGGGAACAACAGGTCGCAGTGTATTTAGCGAAATGTCACAGCCAAAAAGTAACGATGACATAAATAAACTACGTAGAAGAGATCAAAGTCTCATCTTTCAGTTCCGAACAGGACATAGCAGAGTCAATAGCCACGTGAACCGCATCAATCCCCAGCACCTACTCTTGTGCAGACATTGCTCTCATCCTGATGAAACAGTTCGACATCTACTCATTGAGTGCAAGGCGCTTGCGGACATGAGAAAAGATTCTTACAAGCACTGCCGACAATTACCAACACACTGTACGGAGCAGTGACACAACTCAAGAAGACCTGTATCTATATAAGAATGGCATTGGGCTGTTCATCAGCTATGGGATAACAACTACAACATGTGTTGTTCGTCCATCACGCGTGATGAGGAATTTTCCTTTTTTTTTTATTCTAACCAGTCCTTCTAGTCGAGTATACTGTACTTCCGGGTTATGGATGGGTGCGGAGATGGCTGACGTCCGATTAGGGATCTGCATACTCGCAGGTAGTGAGGGCATGGAAAGTTCGCTTCTCGAGACTGTAATATTTCACGGGCTTTTCTGGCCTGTCTGTGATGTTCTGCTGCAGTCATTTTAGAAGCCTCGCATGATACTGCTCCTCTGCGGAGAGCTGTACGGTCTTTTGCAGCATCTTCTGTTTCAAGGCTTTGGCTGAGGGCTTTTAAAGACGTTTTTAGTGTGTCTTTAAGGCGCTATTTTTGGCATCATTGGAAGCGTTTGCCCTTCTGCATCTCGCCATAGAATATTATATTTGGCAACTGATAGTCTGGCATGCGAACCACATTGAATGAAGACCTCTTGGCAACTGTCAAAAGAAGGAAACTCGCTTGGTACGGTCACATATCGAGGTCAAAGGGTCTTGCAAATACAATCCTCCACGGTGTATTGACACAGATGGTAAATTCGTTGTTTTCACCCAGGTAATCGTTCTTAGCTCTGTTCCTCTACGGCGACTGTCGATCTCCGTGATAGATGTCAAACTCTAGGCTGTTTCTGACAGATCTACTATGACTCTAAAATGGAGAAGGTCGGCCATGTGACTGTCGCTGCCTACGAATAATCTGGCAAAATTATATCTATTAGCTGATCTAAATCTTGAATAAGGGCTCTACTCCTCTATAGTGTGGTAGCTGTCAACACTTAGGCTGCTTATGTCCGATCTACGATGGCTCTCACACAATTATAATTACTTTGACAACATTTTGTATTACCTTTCTTTAGTGCACTGATGATGTAACTCTATTGTCATTTACTGTCTGTCAAAACCTCGTCGAATCAGTGTCTTTGGCTCTAAACTACTCTTCACTCTCTCAGGGTTTTCTCTGTTTCGTTTCCAAGGTTATCCGTTGTTTTCATATCTCGGACTATATTTTTCTACGCCAGACCTACTTTCAATATGATCTTATTTCCTGAGTGTTTTCTGTCTTCCACTTTGGTGCATCCTAAAATATTTCACACCAATGTCGCGGTATTTTCTAACGTTGTGAGAGGTCAGGTTCTGGTGAAATCCCGTCCCTAATTCTATTCGCCATTATTATATCGAATTACGCTTGCGGGGCCGTTCTAGCAAAACTAGGAGTTGTCTATACTGAGACACGATTGGCTTGGCAAGACTCAATCTCTCACAGAAATACAATAATTTAAAAAAACATACTTTATACCAATTCAAAATTGAAAAAAATGATTTAAAAAAAATTCCGAAAATCAATTCACAAAATAAACACAACAATTTAAAAATAATTGCTTATGTAGTCCTAACAATAAAATCACAAAAAAATCATAATTTAAATTAATGCCTTACAAAGAATAACGTAGTAAAAAAACAATATTTGCTTGTTCATACAACAGAGAGTGGCACAGCTGATAGTGGGATTTCAGATTTACAGTTATGAGGAAACACTCAGAAAAACCGGCCTACAGTGTCTAGAAGAGAGAAGAATTCGTCGTGACCTAATACAGGTTTATAAGATATTTGTTTTTCAAAATTCAGACACCCACAAGAACAAGAGGGCATATGTACAAATTAACTAAAGAAAGGTCCAGATTAGATATTAGGAAATATTTTGTAAGTCAGGGAAGGGTGAATGCTTGAAATGCATTACCAAAGGAAATAGTGGAGGCATGGACAATTAATGCATTTAAGAATACATTGGATGCGAATAGCTTTTAGAGCAAGGTAATGTAAAGGAAACTGGTTGTATACAGACTATGTAGAGTCTTCTTAACCAGTATAAAGACGTTAAGTTAAGTTAAGTATAAAAGTAGCAGTAGTTACCAATTTTCAAAGGAAAACGTCGGGAGTACACGATGTATAAAAGGTCGTTGTCCCCGGAAAGCGAAGATGGCGAGACTACCAGACAGTTTCTGTCTTGATGTTGCAACTTGCGCTGTACTTTCGTTATAGCGAGGAAGCAACTGCGCTGGTCATTAACCCCACTCTCTGATTCCGACTTACTTTGGACCAGTGGCAAGACACGAGATAACTGGAGGTAGTAGTACAAATGAACAGCGTTGGCAGCCAGGGCGTCTTGCGTAGCAACCGTTCAATAGGTTCGCTTCGTTTAGTTTTTTGTTCAGCTAGGCGAGCACATTGTGTGGTTGCAGGATTCAAAGTTGAGCTATCCAACACACGTGACTCCCAAGAAACAAAATCGACATGGAGGTCTTCCACGTAGGCCTTTGACCAATCCGTATATATTTTCTCATGCTTGTCTGATAAACGCTTGTTCTTCATAAGTGCAGCATAAATCAACTGTTTTAACAGACTGTGGTCGGCAATGCGACAACACACCAACAAACTAAAACCTGGTCTTCTGCAACAGAGTTAAGATTTAAAAACAGCATTATTTTTTTTTTGCGTTCACCTTATTTCTCTATTCCACAAGGTGGTGTGCGTTGCACTGCAATAAATATATATATATATATGTTGGACTACATCGGAGGTTTTAAGCACTAACTTTTGATATTTCCCCCAAACTACATAACCCAAGCTCTCGCCGCACTCCCCTTATCTGCACATGCCACATATATTTATCTCGTCCTTAGGCGATCTGTACATTCAAAATTACTTTATGCACACGAATATACATTCATATGTAATTAGACCACGCTTTTTTCTCTAGGTGTCCTGCACGTACGACACACATTCAGATCTCTTACTGTTCATAGGGTGCCCAACATAAACATCTATAGAGCGACTGGCCAAACTTGAAGTGTATGCTGGTTCACTCACCCAGCAAACTCTCACTTTCAGACTTCTAACAGCCTCTCAGTTACTTTCCTAGCCAGTCTCTCAGACAACTGACAGCCTTTCAGTCTCTCTTCTAGCCAATCAACTTTAGTTCATCTGTGCACAGTATTTTATAGTCTCAAGTAACAACATGGCTGTCCAGTGGTCTTCTGTTGGTTGTCTGACTTAGTCATCACTTTAATTTGAACTAGATGTTATTGAATAAATATCCCCAATTCCGGTCACTATAAATGTCGCAGCCGGTCGTGGCGGCATCTAACAGTCACCAACCCCCCTCTCCCCAACAACGCTAATTGGGAACACCAGAGTGGTTAGCTGCGAACCCCCACCTCAGCTCCTAACCCCATCCCACCCCCCACCCCCCCCCCCCCCTTCCCGTTCCTGACAAAGTATTCCGCCTAAACCCCTCGTTTCCTTTGTCGACCTAGTGTCGAGACGGTGATTGACCTTGGCCCACATTCAGGCAACCTTTGTTCCCAGAGTCGCCAGCCCAATCTCCCTTGCCCTAAACGCCCATGCTCCTGCTGGAACTGTCAAACACATTTTTTGTATGTCTTTATATTTAAAATGTCTTTCTATTTAAAATGTATTATATTTTTAAATGTCTTCTTATTTGTAAATTCGTTCTATTTATATTATTTTTGTTCTTTTTGTGTGTTTCCTTCAACTTGTAATGTTTTTTAAATATAATGTCTTCCTATTTGAAATGTCTTCCCATTTATAATGTTTTCCCATTTATAATATCCTTCCCATTTATAATGTCTTCCCGTTTATAATGTCTTCTTATTATAATGTCTTCCCATTTATAATGTCTTCCCATTTATAATGTATTCCTTTTAAGAATGTTTTCGTATTTGTAATGTCTTCCTATTGATAATGTGTTGATCTCTGCCATCTCGTTATGTTTTGGCACTCCAAATTTTATGCGCATAAACTCTCCATATTTCTGATAATTTCATCTCTTACGTTCTACAAGCTTCCTGGTCCGTAATTTGTTCTTATTTATAAATAATTTCAATTTTAAATATGTGTGTTCTATCCAGCCATTTGTTAATCTGAGTTTGTTCTTTTCCTCACACATCTTCTTTGCGATTGTTAGTCGATCTGTCTGTCTGTATGTCTGTCTGTCTGTCAGTCTGTTTATTTGGCTGTGTGTCTGTCTGTCAGTCTATCTGTCTGTATGTATGTCTGTCAGTCAGACTGTCTGTCAGTCAGTCCATCTGTCTGTCTGTATGTCTATCAGTCAAATCTATCTCCCTGGTTGTATGTTTGTCTGTCAGTCTATCTGTCTGTCTGTCTGTCAGTCTATCTGTATGTCTGTATGGATGTCGGTATGTATGTGAGTTTGTCTGTTTATCTATTTTCTATCTTTGTATGTCTGACTGTATGTCTGCCAGTCTATCTGTCTGTCCATCCATATGACCGGCACAGCCGGTCCATCCAACATCCGTCCATTCATTTATATTATATCTCCTGCCTGTCTGCCTCTCTCTCTCTCTCTCTCTCTCTCTCTCATCAATTCCCATTATATCCTTCATCATTTCAGTTATCTCTGTCAAGGAAGAAACATCCTAAGAATTCAGGATCGAAACACGCAAAGATAATGAGAAAAAAGATGACAGGATTTACAGAAGCACTGTATAGATAAGTCGTAATAAAGAGATTATCGATTCCTTGGGTCTCAGCTAATGAAGAAATCCTTACTGGTAAAATTCGCAATTAACGGCAACATTTCTCCTTCCTCCCCAAACACCCCAACCCAACTAGCCCTATAATGCGTGTGACGCCTTTGAAAGCTTCACAGGTCCTCAACTATAGCGCTCCAATGGCATAATTCAAAATTTACGTCTTTGCTCTGCTGTCTTGGACGCTCTATACAGCAGCATCGACTTTATCATTACAAAATTTACGTCTCTGCTCCTCTGTCTTGGTCGCTCTATATACAGCAGCATCGACTTTATCATTACAGAATTTCCGTCTTTCTCTGCTGTCTTGGTCGCTCTATACAGCAGCATCGACTTTATCATTACAGAATTTCCGTCTTTCTCTGCTGCCTCGGCCCCATTTGCACTTCACGCTCAATCTTTTCGTCATTCACGAAACGCCTCACGCATTATGCTGCAGGATAAACCACGCAAACAACATATTGCAGCCGCTACACTGATTATCTTTACTCGCTTGTCAGCTCGATTCTTCGCCCTTACTCGTCTCACATAAGATTCTGTCGTAATCTGTACAGGACGACCAGGTCGTGCTCATCAGCAATTCTTGATTGTCCGTGAGAAAATGCATTGACCCAGTTATGCATGTCAGTTCTCACTTTATTACAGGAAATATCTCCTGATACGTATCTTGTTATTTGTGTCATTATTCACCACAAACAGTTCCACGTGTTTCCATTGTACATAATGTACTGAAACGGGACATTCCATTTCGGGATAAGGGGAGGGCAGGTCGATATAATTTTATGGTAAATAAATATGTAAAGACTTTGATAAAGATAGAAGTGCTGCCACCAATCTTCAGGGTGAGGGTTAGCTTGTTAAAATGGATGCGTGTCAGCTCTTGAGGCCAGCCAGTATACAAACAGAATAATCTGCCTGGTCCATGATCGAACCTTGTAGATTAGTAGCTTGCCTCACATGGATGTCCTGCCGCCATTGTGCCTGCAAACATCTCCATCTATCCTGTCGTCCAGTCAAGGACAGCACCCTGAAGTGGATGATATTGCATCGCCTGAGAGCATGGATAATGCCATGACAGCATGGATAATGTCATGACAGCATGATAATGCCATGACAGCATGGATAATGCCATGAAAGCATGGATAATGATATTAAAGCATGGATAAGACCATGAAAGCATGGATAATGCCATGACAGCATGGATGCTGTAGAAACTGTATGCTACTCTCCTTGTCATGGACCAACATTGACAGATTCCAGAAACTCATTGCTAAGACGGTGGGAATAATAGAACCAGATATCCTCGTATATTCTCTCAGAATGTTTGCCAGCCCCAACAGTTAAAAATGGTATGTGACGTCACTACAGCCAATCCGGTGCTAAAAATAGATATATCTTTTGTTTGGGGTACAAATATCTTTTGTGACCGTTTGTGACCCTCAACCACCTCCCCGAAAACACACACAACATCATGATGTTCCTTGTTGGTACATTCTGTGAGCACGGACGCCAGTTTGTATCTGCGATGTGAATGTGTCTGCAGCCTACAACAATCACAAGGCTGGATACTGCTGCCGTCTAATGACACATTTATAAACTACTAACTGCATCTTTCACTGATCCTATATAGCTGAACTAAACTTAACGTCTTTATGCAGGCGTAGAGGACTCTATAGAGTTTGAATACAACCAGCTTCTTGGAGGGTTGGGTTTTTTACCGATGTGCACGTCCATCTTAATAGACTCAAACACTAGAGCTAAGTAGACTCACAGCCAATTAGGCGCCATCTATAGCTGCTCTTAACAAACCACCTGGGGAAAGGTAACAATAACTTGAGTAGATTTTGAATTCTGTTAAGGCAGCGGCCGTTAACCCTACTATTTTCGATTTCCAACTGCCAAGGGATTTTTATCGTGCTCGACACTGGACACGGGAGTATGATCTCACTACTCAGAGATCAGGGAAATTTTTACTAGAAGATTCTCTGGAAAAACATCCCGGTCTCCACCCGTGATTCCAACCGGCGACCTCCAACATCAGAGGCAGACACCTTACTTCGAGGATCATTCTGTGACATACTTAATGACACGCACGTATGACAGAGAAACTTCTACTTCTTCTTCTACTTCTTCTTCTTCTTCTTCTTCTTCTTCCTCTTCTTCTTCTTCTTCCTCTTCTTCTTCTTCTTCTTCTTCTTCTTCTTCTTCTTCTTCTTCTTCTTCTTCTTCTTCTTCGTACGCTGTCAGACGTCAACTTGAATATGTTCAAAGAAAGCAGCTGTCATCATGAGGCTGTCGACACTGCCATAGAGCTTGTCTAGTGTTGCCACTGGTGATGGCCACATCTGCTTTCTCTGGTCCTCGTACGTCGGGCAATTTTGCAGCAGATGTTCAGGGGTCATTTTCCCTGTACCACAGGTGTATTCGTCAGTGCCACCTATCTTCAGCTTATTGCAGTCTGTGGTGGCCTGTGCGGAGTCTGAAGACCACGACCTGCTCTCTTCTGTTCAACTGGTAATAGGTAGTGTTTTTTTTTTAGCCAGTATGTTCTGTTTCCCATTTGGTCATGTATCTGTCCCTAATAAACCTTTTGTACTCTTCGTAGGTCACACTAGTATCTGTTTGTGGTAGTCTTGCACCTTCTTTTGCCAGTCTGTCTGCCTCCTCGTTGCCTTGGATGTTACAGTGGGATGGAACCCACTGTACCACTACTCTTTTTGGTGCGGACTGCTGGCATAGTTGACAGAGTACTGCTCTTAAATCATTAAGTTCAGTATTTTTCTGGCTTTTTAGTGCTGTAACCACGGACAGGGCATCTGTAAACAGGACTATATGGCTTTCATTGCTTTCGCCTGACAGAGAAACACAATGTGAATATAAACCAGGGACATGAAGTTAACTAGAAGACCCCACACACAAAACAACGTGTCAATAGTCACAGTAAAGCTAGAAAGCGAATTATTTATCAACATCATTTTATTAGAAAATTTCGCTTAGAGCAAAATGCCAGTTTGGATCAGAAATTAATTTCCTACAAAACTCTTCATTTCGCTTTTCGGCTTCATTTTTTCGTTTGACACATCAGGGCTTTTGAGCGAAACTGTACTATCTTGTGATGCTAATACATGGAAGATGGTTCACATTTCTTTCATAAAAGAATTAAAACAACATAAATTGAAACGGAAGAGGAAATGATTTCTCGCGAGACGCGTGGGCCAAAAAAATGGAGGTCAAATTTGAAACCTTAGAACGAGTAATAGCGTCTGGTTGAGTGACAGGCGGATAGAGTGGTTGGGTCGTACGGTAAATGATCAGAGTTCTTCTTCTTCTTCTTCGTACGCAGTCAGACAGTAACCATTATTTTTTCGAAAAAAGCGGCGGTCATCCTGAGGCTGTCGCCGCTGCCATAGAGCTTGTCTTGCAGTTCCACTGGTGATGGCCACATCTGCTCTCTCTGATCCTCGTATGTCGGGCAGTTCTGCAGAAGATGCTCAGCGGTCATTTTCCCGGTACCACACGGGCATTCGTCGGTACCACCTATCTTCAATTTGTTGAATAGGTGGTACCTCAGTCTATTGTGGCCAGTGCGAAGTCTGAAGACCACGACCTGCTCTCTTCTGTTCAACTGGTAATAGGCATCGTTTTTGGTGTAGCCGGTATGTTCAGTTTCCCATTTGGTCATGTATCTGGCTTTGATAAGCCGTTTTGACTCTTCGTACCTCATACTAGTATCTGTTTGTGGTAGTCTTGCACCTTCTTTTGCCAGTCTGTCTGCCTCCTCGTTGCCTTAGATGTTGCAGTGTGATGGGACCCACTGTACCACTACCCTTTTTGGTGCGAACTGCTGGCATAGTTGACAGAGTACTGCTCTTAAGTCATTAAGCTCAGTGTTTTTCTGGCTTTTTAGCGCTGTGACAGGCGGATAGAGTGGTTGGGTCGTACGGTAAATGATCAGAGTTTGATAAAGTCTAGATACGTATTTGTCTTCCCAGCTGTAAATGTGTACCTGATTTGCAGTTAGGAAGAGGGAGATGTTCCTAGTCTTAGTTATAAGTAGACTTGTACTTCTACAGGGGTATGATGGACATGTGCAGGTCCCAGCTCTGGATGTAGCTGGGAGGAGAGTTTCCTGGTAGCAGGCAAGGTTGGAGCAGCTTATTACTCCACTGCGTTGGGACAAGTGATCGAGTGAGCGAGACTATCTTAATAGACTCAAACACTAGAGCAATGTAGACCCACAGCCTGTTAAGCGCCATTTATGCTGCTCTAAACAAACCACCTATCCATGACCGGTGTTATGCCATGTCACACAGTTAGTCGCCTCTTACGACATGCTCTCTGTGTGGCAGTGGTGCTATTCTTGTCCTTGTCATACACAAAGACCTCGACGGACAACTTGGGAGGGGTACTTGTCCCTTAATTCACCCCAAATAAATAAAATATTTTTTTAAGCACCGGATATTTATTTTCAGCACTGGCTTTGGTGGTAGTGACGTAACAGAATAGTTCACTTTCTAATTGTTCGGGGTGAAACATTCTGCGTCCACGAATTTCTTCTTTCGCTTGTTCTTTCCATCTCATTTGAAATCGGAAATTATTTTCTGAAATATGCCAACGATGGTTCATGATAAGGAGAAAAGCAATATTGAAGACGGATGTGTCGGACCGAAAGGTGCAAATATCGAAGTCAAACTGTAAACTAGCGACACAACGCATTCCGCTCTCCGGACAACATCCTGACACTTGTAAAGCCCTCTTCAGGGCTTGGTAGCGGGAGATTGAGAACGTTCAGGGCTTGGTAGTGGGAGATTGAGAACGTTCAGGGCTTGGTAGTGGGAGATTGAGAACGTTCAGGGCTTGGTAGTGGGAGATTGAGAACGTTCAGGGCTTGGTAGTGGGAGATTGAGAACGTTCAGGGCTTGGTAGCGGGAGATTGAGAACGTTCAGGGCTTGGTAGTGGGAGATTGAGAGCAAACGCAGAAGATGAAGATTTAGAGCAGTATCAAGTTTCTACAGCAGTCTAGGGGGACGGCGTGGGCTAGTGGCTAAGTGACATGGCTCACAATCCGAATGTGCTGGGTTCGCTTCCCATTCACAGCACCGGCCGTTACCCCGGGAGAATCAAACGCTTAGAAAATGCAGGAGGAAGCAGACCCTACATAAAATGTGTGCCGAAGTCGGATGCACTAGGCTAACAGGCGCAAAATAAACACACAGTGCAACGCACACCACCTTGGAGAAAAGAGAAATACGGCGATCGCGAATACAAACCTAGCAGCATTGTATTACCCATGCTGTCATGGCATTATCCATGCTGTCATGGCATTATCCATGCCGTCAGACCATGCTATAGTGCTGTCCTTGACTGAACGACAGGGTAGATGGAGATGTCGGCAGGACATCCCTGCGAGGCAAGGCACTAATCTACAAGGTTCGAGCACGGCCTATAGCTAGATCATTCTGTTTGTATATTGCTGGCCTCAAGAACTGACACGCTCTGCTGACCTGAAGAGCTGACAAGAATCCATTTTTTCAACTGAATATAACCTATATAACATATAACACATGGCATGACGCCTCATTCACCAGCCACTGCAATATCTGAGATACTAAACCCGTACAAGTTATCCATAATCGATATCAATACATAACCGGCAGACTTTTTCAGCTCAATCAATTTGAACAGAAGAGGGTGTTCATACCAATGGTTTATACACTCCGATAGATATACAAGAGGTATGGAGGAAGAAGTAGATAAAGAATGAAATAAGGCGATAAGGAAGAAGAAGATAAAAAAGAGAAGAATATGGCGAATGAGAAAAAGGATAAAGAGAGAAGATGAAGAAGAAGAAGACAAAGAAGAAGACAAAAAGAGAGCATGGAAGAAGAGAAAAAAAAACGAAAAAAAAGATAAAGAAAACAGCGGAAAAAGAACACGAAGAGGAAAAAGAAGAGGAGGATGGAAGAAAAGGAAGGAAGAAGAAGAAAATGAAGAAGAAGAAGAAGATGATGAAGAAGAAGAAGATGAAGAAGAAGAAGAAGATGAAGAAGAAGAAGAAGATGAAGAAGAAGAAGAAGATGAAGAAGATGAAATATATGACGAAGTTAAAGAATAAGAAAACAAAAGAAAATTTGAAAAAAAGAACAAGAAAAAAAGAACAAGAAAAAAAAAAGGAAGAAAGAAAAAAATGATAAAAAAAGAAGAAAGAAAAAAATGATAAAAAAAGAAGAAAAGGAATTAGAAAAAGAGAACAAAAGTAAAATGATGATGAAGGCGAAGAGGAAAACGATGAGACAGAGAAAGCTACTAGCAGCCGTCCAGTAGACAAGACAACCAACAGGGAATGAGACTGCCTGCCGTCCAGTTGCAGTCTACAGCAAACACACACAGACAAGCCGGGACAGCAAACACGCACAGGCAAGCCAGGACAGCAAACACACACAGACAAGCCGGAACAGCAAACACACACAGACGAGCCGGGACAGCAAACACGCACAAACAAGCCGGGACAGCAAACACACACAGACAAGCCAGGACAGCAAACACACACAGACAAGCCAGGACAGCAAACACACACACAGACAAGCCAGGACAGCAAGCACACACACAGACAAGCCAGGACAGCAAACACACACAGACAAGCCGGGACAGCAAACACGCACAAACAAGCCGGGACAGCAAACACGCACAAACAAGCCGGGACAGCGAACACACACAGACAAGCCAGGACAGCAAACATACACAAACAAGCCGGGACAGCAAACACACACAGACAAGCCAGGACAGCAAACACACACATACAAGCCAGGACAGCAAACCCACACAAACAAGCCAGGACAACAAACACACACAAACAAGCCAGGACAGCAAACACACACAAACAAGCCGGGACAGCAAACACACACAGACAAGCCAGGACAGCAAACACACACAAACAATCGGGACAGCAAACACACACAGACAAGCCAGGACAGCAAACACACACAAACAAGCCAGGACAGCAAACACACAGACAAGCCAGGACAGGAAACACACACAAACAAGCCAGGACAGCAAACACACACAAACAAGCCAGCACAGCAAGCACACACAAACAAACCGGGACATCAAACACACACAAACAAGCCAGGACAGCAAACACACACAAATAAGCCAGAACAGCAAACACACACAGACAAGCCAGGACAGCAGATTTCGCAACAGAAAGCCATTTCTAAACCAAAAAGTCGACTAAACAAATATACAACATGATCTGGCATCGTCCAATAGAAGAATCAACACGCATTTAACCAAAACAACCTGGCCTGGCAAATCACATGCAGTGGCGTACCTCCAATATGATGGGCTGGTGTGCAAACAATAAGTGATTTTTTAATATCATTTTTTTCTTCACGTATTCTTTCTGGTTGCCTTTCCAGCATAGGGATACAGCATATGTTTTCTATTGATTTATGTTTTAGGTTAAGTTCTTGAGTCATTTCCATGAAAAGCCATCTAGACTGAACTCTTCGTAATGACGGTGATCAGAGAAAGAGAGAGGAACAAAGATGAATGAGGAAGGAAAGCTATAGCAAGGACTAAAGAGAGGAAAACATAATAATGAAAAAGAAAACAAATAGTGACGAAGAAAGAAGAAGGGCGAGGAAGAAAGATAATGAAAGAAAACGACAGAATAAGAATGAAGAAAAGGAAAACGAAGGAAGAAGCTAGAGGAAGAAGAGAGAATAGAACAAGAATATAACAGAGAGAATGAGTATAAAATAGAAAGAAAAAGGGAAAAAAAGTAAAGATCAAAGAAAGACGAATGGAAGAAAGAGGAAGAAGAAACAGAAAGAAAAACAAATACAAAAGAGACCAAAAGAGAGTTATGAGAGGAGGAAAGTAGCGGAAAGCAAAGGGGAAAAGAGAGAGTAAGAAAAAGAAAAAAAAGCAGATATGAGGGAGGAAATGAAAGAGACAGAATGAAGAAGGGAGGAAGAAAGAAGAAATGAGAGAAAGAAAGAAGAAGAAAATGAAGACAGAAAAAGAGAGAGCAAGAAAGAAACAAAAGGGAAGGAAAAAAAAAAAGAGAGAAGAAGCAAGAAGAAGGAAGAGAACGTAACAAGGAGAAAAAGAAACAAGAAGAGATTGTAAGAAATAACAATTGAAGAAACAAGGAGGAGAAAAAGCCAGTTAAAGAAAAGCGGAAAGTTGAAGAACTGAGAAAAAAATAGAATTGAGAAGAAAAAAGAAGAATTGAAAGGAAACTAGAACTACGAAGAAAGTAGAAGAATTAAGAAGAAAGTAGAAGAATTGAGAGCAAAGTTGAATTGAGAGGTAAGTAGAACTGAGGAGAAAATTGAAGAATTGAGAAGAAAGTAGAAGAATTGAGAAACAAGTAGAAGAATTGAGAATAAAGTAGAAGAATTGACAAGAAAGTAGAAGAATTGACAAGAAAGTAGAAGAATTGAGAAGAAAGTACAAGAATTGAGAAAAAAGTAGAAGAATTGAGAGGAAAGTAGAAGAATTGAAAGGAAACTAGAACTACGAAGAAAGTAGAAGAATTAAGAAGAAAGTAGAAGAATTGAGAAGAAAGTAGAAGAATTGAGAGGAAAGTAGAAGAATTGAGAGGAAAGTAGAAGAATTGAGAGGAAAGTAGAAGAATTGAGAGGAAAGAAAAATTGACAAGAAAGTAGAAGAATTGAGAAGAAAGTAGAAGAATTGAGAAGAAAGTAGAAGAATTTAGAGGAAAGTAGAAGAATTGAGAAGAAAGTAGAAGAATTGACAAGAAAGTAGAAGAATTGACAAGAAAGTAGAAAAATTGAGAAACAAGTAGAAGAATTGAGAAGAAAGTAGAAGAATTGACAAGAAAGTAGAAGAATTGAGAAGATAGTAGGATTGAGAGGTAAGTAGAACTGAGAAGAAAGTAGAAGAATTGAGAAGAAAGTAGAAGAATTGAGAAGAAAGTAGAAGAATTGACAAGCAAGTAGAAGAATTGAGAAGAAAGTAGAATTGAGAGGTAAGTAGAACTGAGAAGAAAGTAGAAGAATTGAGAGGAAAGTAGAAGAATTGAGAGGTAAGTAGAACTGAGAAGAAAGTAGAAGAAATTAGAAGAAAGTAGAAGAATTGAAAGGAAACTAGAACTACGAAGAAAGTAGAAGAATTAAGAAGAAAGTAGAAGAATTGAGACGAAAGAAGAATTGAGAGGTAAGTAGAACTGAGGAGAAAATTGAAGAATTGAGAAACAAGTAGAAGAATTGAGAAGAAAGTAGAAGAATTGACAAGAAAGTAGAAGAATTGACAAGAAGGTAGAAGAATTGACAAGAAAGTAGAAGAATTGAGAAGAAAGTAGAAGAATTGACAAGAAAGTAGAAGAATTGAGACACAAGTAGAAGAATTGAGAAGAAAGTAGAAGAATTGACAAGAAAGTAGAAGAATTGAGAAGAAAGTAGAATTGAGAGGTAAGTAGAACTGAGAAGAAAGTAGAAGAATTGAGAAGAAAGTAGAAGAATTGAGAGGTAAGTAAAAGAATTGAGAGAAAAGTAGAAGAATTGAGAGGAAAGTAGAAGAATTGAGAGGTAAGTAGAACTGAAAAGAAAGTAGAAGAATTGAGAAGAAAGTAGAAGAATTGACAAGAAAGTAGAAGAATTGAGAAACAAGTAGAAGAATTGAGAAGAAAGTAGAAGAAATGACAAGAAAGTAGAAGAATTGAGAGGAAAGTAGAAGAATTGAGAGGTAAGTAGAACTGAGAAGAAAGTAGAAGAATTGAGAAGAAAGTAGAATTGAGAGGTAAGTAGAACTGAGAAGAAAGTAGAAGAATTGAGAAGAAAGTAGAAGAATTGAGAGGTAAGTAAAAGAATTGAGAAGAAAGTAGAAGAATTGAGAGGAAAGTAGAAGAATTGAGAGGTAAGTAGAACTGAGAAGAAAGTAGAAGAATTGAGAAGAAAGTAGAAGAATTGAAAGGAAACTAGAACTACGAAGAAAGTAGAAGAATTAAGAAGAAAGTAGAAGAATTGAGACGAAAGAAGAATTGAGAGGTAAGTAGAACTGAGGAGAAAATTGAAGAATTGAGAAACAAGTAGAAGAATTGAGAAGAAAGTAGAAGAATTGACAAGAAAGTAGAAGAATTGACAAGAAAGTAGAAGAATTGACAAGAAAGTAGAAGAATTGACAAGAAAGTAGAAGAATTGAGAAACAAGTAGAAGAATTGAGAAGAAAGTAGAAGAATTGACAAGAAAGTAGAAGAATTGACAAGAAAGTAGAAGAATTGACAAGAAAGTAGAAGAATTGACAAGAAAGTAGAAGAATTGAGAAGAAAGTAGAAGAATTGACAAGAAAGTAGAAGAATTGAGAAACAAGTAGAAGAATTGAGAAGAAAGTAGAAGAATTGACAAGAAAGTAGAAGAATTGACAAGAAAGTAGAAGAATTGACAAGAAAGTAGAAGAATTGAGAAGAAAGTAGAAGAATTGAGAGGAAAGTAAAAGAATTGACAAGAAAGTAGAAGAATTGAGAAGAAAGTAGAAGAATTGAGAGGAAAGTAAAAGAATTGACAAGAAAGTAGAAGAATTGAGAGGAAAGTAAAAGAATTGACAAGAAAGTAGAAGAATTGAGAAGAAAGTAGAAGAATTGAGAGGAAAGTAGAAGAATTGAGAAGAAAGTAGAAGAATTGAGAAGAAAGTAAAAGAATTGAGAGAAAAGTAGAAGAATTGAGAGGAAAGTAGAAGAAGAAAGAAGGAGAATTGATGAAATACAAAAAACTAGGCAACAAGAATGGAGAGAAATTCGAAAGAGGAATAGAAAGATAGCAGGAGAGAGAGACAGAGAGAGGGGGGGGGGAGAATGAGAGAGATGAAGATAAACGAAAGAAAAGATGTAGAAGAGACAGAGAGAGAGAGAGAGAGAGAGAGAGAGAGAGAGAGAGAGAGCAAGGAATTATAGGAGATGAAGAAAGTAGAAGAGGGAGATGGTAGAAGAAAATTACGAACGAAGCAATACACGGAAGAAATTAGAAGAAAATGAAGAAGAAAAAATTCGTAGATATAAAAAAAGTTGTAGAGATAGTAAAGTAAAGTAAAAGAGATAAGATAAAAACCAAAAAAAAAAAAAAAAAACAGCAGAAGAAGAACGAGAAGGATTTATGTGCCCCCTTTGTATCGAGGCCCTTTGATATGTGTTCAGTCCATCAACGCGAATGTTACGCCATTGCCAGCGTGTGTTCCGATGTCGTAAACATAAAGAGCAGCAGATACCGAAACAGGTCTGGTGTGTTTTCTCGTTCTGGTAAGTGTTAATCTCGCTTTAGTTGTTGATTGGAGCCAATCATAGCAAGAAGATGATAGATAATTGGATATGATGTTTTTATGAAGAGATCTATAATTGGGTATGATGATTTTATGAAGAAATCGATAATTGGGTATGATGATTTTATGAAGAGATCTATAATTGGGTATGATGATTTTATGAAGAAATCGATAATTGGGTATGATGATTTTATGAAGAAATCGATAATTGGGTATGATGATTTTATGAAGAAATCGATAATTGGGTATGATGATTTTATAAAGAGATCTATAAAAAATGGATATGACGATTTTATTAATAAATCGATAATTGGATCTAATGATTAAATGAAGAGATCTATAATTGGATATGATGATTTTACGAAGAAATCGATAATTGGATCTGATGATTGTCAGAATTGATTGATAAATAGATCTAATGGATTGTAAGAAAGGATCGATACATGGAACTGTTGATTGTAAGAGGCAAAGACAAAGGCCGCCGTCCATCGTAGACGCTGATGGCATAATTTATTTTGCTAGCGCTATTTTTAGAAAGGATTAACTGCGCTACTTTTTATCCTCACTCTCTCGTCTCGAGCCGCCCGAGCCCGGTGGCAAGTCGAGGAAAAGACAACTAGGGGGGCGACTACGAGATGCAGGGGACTCTGCATCAAGCACTCGTGAAAAAGACAGCGGAGTCCGGAGTTGAACTCACACCACCTGATCACGAGGCCGACGGCTTAACCCCTTCGCCACGGATTGTAAGAAAAGATCAATAATTGGACCTGGTGATTGAGTGAAGGGATCGATAATTGATCTAATGATTGGGGATCAAGATGCTGAGCAGCGCATGAGCTGCAATGGTCAGCGACCCATAGCTGACTGCTAGCGTCAGGGCCAGCGAACCATAGCTGCCAAGACCCTTCTACATCTCCACGCGGTGATCCTGGATAACAGGCTGCAGTAGGGCAGACTGGCTAAGGAGAAGGGATCGAAGAAGGAATGTTAACCTGGTACTCAAAGAATGGTTGCTGAAGTCGGATGTGTTGGACCGAAAGGTGCAAATATTGCAGCCAAGCAGTAAACTACAACACAACGCATTCCGTTCTCTGGACTACATTCTGCTACTTACCCTTTTACGGTTTGGTAGCGGGAGATTGAGAACGAATAAAGAAGAAAAAGAAGATATAATGATGGTAACAAAGATATACATCCAATGAAGGTTACTGCAAACAACGCCTCTGAAATCCAGAACACAGGAGAAATGGCTAGAAAACGGGAATAACGCTTTTGCAAGTGACACAACTAAGGAACTCCCCTGCCTGCGATATTTCTGTGTAAACGCCCCTGCACGAGGCCACACTTATGAAATTGTTCGCCATAAACAATACTAGTGGTAGTTTCTCACACACCATCGTGAATGCAGCCCGGCCC
Organism: Ariolimax columbianus; assembly: GCA_036924085.1. Lineage (NCBI taxonomy): Eukaryota > Metazoa > Mollusca > Gastropoda > Stylommatophora > Arionidae > Ariolimax > Ariolimax columbianus. Next base: position 2,597,902 of record JAVGWX010000023.1, read on the forward strand.
ACTGACAGACTTGGGAAGCACTGTTCTCCGCGGTCCACGTGCTGTCAGCTGCTATTAGCGGCCCGCAGTCTGGACGCGAGAAACTCAAACGAGGATTGACATCAATTTCCCTCACCGGTAATCAAGACCTCTTCAGTTTGTCTTCAACGGTCCAAAGTTCGTGATGCGTTACATGGCTTCCGAATATTTCCTTAGTTTCGAATTAAATATTTCTCTAGCCAGATCTAAAAAGGCGCTCATCAGTAAATTAATTCACATCATAAGATTGCTCAGTAAAGGCAGGAAAGTTATGTTCTCTAAGTTTATATGTTGTTGTTGCTGGATGAACATAATGAGTAAGCTTTCTCTTTTGTGCGCCCTAAAAAGGGCGTTAAGTTGAGGGTTTTAATAGTTTTTCTCACATTTCGAGCATTCTGATGAAGGTGAGCCGTAGTCCTCCAGGCGGTTGGGCTATGCTTGGCTTAATCGGCGTGACGCTCACTACAACGGGGATCATATTGATCCACATTTTGTCAGCCAGACTGCCTTGAAAACTGCTTGTTTCCAGGGAACGCTACATGGAAGAGAGATTGTGGTCTTGATCAGTATGTTGTGTCTGACCCTGACGCGACGTCCTAGTCAGTATGTTGTGTCTGACCCTGACGCGACGTCCTGGTCAGTATGTTGTGCCTGACCCTGACGCGACGTCCTGGTCAGTATGTTGTGCCTGACCCTGACGCAACGTCCTGGTCAGTATGTTGTGCCTGACCCTGACGCGACGTCCTGGTCAGTATGTTGTGCCTGACCCTGACGCGACGTCCTAGTCAGTATGTTGTGCCTGACCGTGACGCGACGTCCTGGTCAGTACGTTGTGCCTGACCCTGACGCGACGTCCTGGTCAGTATGTTGTGCCTGACCCTGACGCGACGTCCTAGTCAGTATGTTGTGTCTGACCCTAACGCGACGTCCTGGTCAGTATGTTGTGCCTGACCCTGACGCGACGTCCTGGTCAGTAAGTTGTGCCTGACCCTGACGCGACGTCCTGGTCAGTGTGTTGTGCCTGACCCTGACGCGACGTCCTGATCAGTATGTTGTGCCTGACCCTGACGCGACGTCCTGGTCAGAGTGTTGTGCCTAACCCTGACGCGACGTCCTGGTCAGTGTGTTGTGGCTGACCCTGACGCGACGTCCTAGTCAGTGTGTTGTGCCTGACCCTGACGCAACGTCCTGGTCAGTGTGTTGTGGCTGACCCTGACGCGACGTCCTGGTCAGTATGTTGTGCCTGACCTTGACGCGACGTCCTGGTCAGTGTGTTGTGCCTGACCCTGACGCGACGTCCTGGTCAGTGTGTTGTGCCTGACCCTGACGCGACGTCCTGATCAGTATGTTGTGCCTGACCCTGACGCCCTGGACAGTATGTTGTGCCTGACCCTGACGCGACGTCCTGGTCAGTGTGTTGTGGCTGACCCTGACGCGACGTCCTGGTCAGTATGTTGTTCCTGACCTTGACGCGACGTTCGTGTCAGTGTGTTGTGCTTGACCCTGACGCGACGTCATGATCAGTATGTTGTGCCTGACCCTGACGCGACGTCCTGGTCAGTGTGTTGTGCCTGACCCTGACGCGACGTCCTGGTCAGTGTTTTGTGGCTGACCCTGACGCGACGTCCTGGTCAGTATGTTTAGCCTGACTTTGAAGCGACGTCCTGGTCAGTGTGTTGTGCCTGACCCTGACGCGACGTCCTGGTCAGTGTGTTGTGCCTGACCCTGACGCGACGTCATGGTCAGTATGTTGTGCCTGACCCTGACGCGACGTCCTAGTCAGTGTGTTGTGCCTGACCCTGACGCGACGTCCTGGTCAGTGTGTTGTGCCTGACCCTGACGCGACGTCCTGGTCAGTGTGTTGTGCCTGACCCTGACGCGACGTCCTGGTCAGTGTGTTGTGCCTGACCCTGACGCGATGTCCTGGTCAGTATGTTGTGCCTGACCCTGACGCGACGTCCTAGTCAGTATGTTGCGTCTGACCCTAACGCGACGTCCTGGTCAGTATGTTGTTCCTGACCTTGACGCGACGTTCGTGTCAGTGTGTTGTGCTTGACCCTGACGCGACGTCATGATCAGTATGTTGTGCCTGACCCTGACGCGACGTCCTGGTCAGTGTGTTGTGCCTGACCCTGACGCGACGTCCTGGTCAGTGTTTTGTGGCTGACCCTGACGCGACGTCCTGGTCAGTATGTTTAGCCTGACTTTGACGCGACGTCCTGGTCAGTGTGTTGTGCCTGACCCTGACGCGACGTCCTGGTCAGTGTGTTGTGCCTGACCCTGACGCGACGTCATGGTCAGTATGTTGTGCCTGACCCTGACGCGACGTCCTAGTCAGCGTGTTGTGCCTGACCCTGACGCGACGTCCTGGTCAGTGTGTTGTGCCTGACCCTGACGCGATGTCCTGGTCAGTATGTTGTGCCTGACCCTGACGCGACGTCCTAGTCAGTATGTTGCGTCTGACCCTAACGCGACGTCCTGGTCAGTATGTTGTGCCTGACCCTGACGCGACGTCCTGGTCAGTAAGTTGTTCCTGACCCTGACGCGATGTCCTGGTCAGTGTGTTGTGCCTGACCCTGACGCGACGTCCTGGTCAGTGTGTTGTGGCTGACCCTGACGCGACGTCCTGGTCAGTATGTTGTGCCTGACCTTGACGCGACGTCCTGGTCAGTGTGTTGTGCCTGACCCTGACGCGACGTCCTGGTCAGTATGTTGTGCCTGACCCTGACGCGATGTCCAGGTCAGTATATTGTGCCTGACCCTGACGCGACGTCCTGGTCAGTGTGTTGTGCCTGACCCTGACGCGACGTCCTGGTCAGTGTGTTGTGCCTGACCCTGACGCGACGTCCTGGTCAGTATGTTGTGCCTGACCCTGACGCGATGTCCAGGTAAGTATGTTGTGCCTGACCTGACTAGCTTCTCACTTCCCCAAGTAAAGATGTGAAAAGAGGAGTGAGACACGGATGTGTATTATCCTCTTGTCTTTTTATTATCTACACAAAACAAATATTTAAACAGATGGAGGGGGTGCCGTGGCTTGTCATTGGAGGAGTGCCAGTTCCACTTCCACTCCTCCTTCCTCTTCCCTGCTTCGCCCTCCTCCCTCCTCTTTCCTTTCCTTCTCTTTCCTTTCCTCCTCTTCCCTTTCCTCCTCTGTCGTTTTCTCCTCTATCCTATTTCTTCCTACTCTTTCTTCCTCTTTCCTCCTCCATCCTCCTTCTTCCTCCTCCTCCTCTTTCTTCCTTCCTTCTCTTTCTTCCTCCTCCTCCTCCCTCCTCCTCTTTCTTCCTCCTCCTTTTTCTTTCTTCCTCCTCCTTCCTTCCTCCTTCTTCTTCTTCTGCGTTGGTCTTGTAAAGCTCGTAATGATAATGTATCACAGTGTACAGCGAAGCTCCGGTACCTACGCCTAATTGAAAAAAATTGCCGATTTCATCTCGCTTTTATGTTAACCATTTGTGCTGTCCCGCAGCAATCGTCATTCTCTGAGCAAGACTGCACTAGTGCAGCCAGTTTTCAGGGCCGCTGTTTGGATGCGGATTCGGGCTATGTCAGCTCTAGTTCCCTGACCCTGATGTAGGTCACGGCTGCAGTCACCTCATTCAGTTTGCTTTTTCTTCAGCCTCCCACCTCCCCTCAGCATAATCATGGTCAGGTGAAACTTACTAGCCAAGACCCGAACTCCCCCCGTCGTTCATGTGCCTGAAAAACGACCGTGTCTCTCAGACTGGCCACCAAAGTGGGGATCGACATCGTATCCCATATTGAAAACTTAACTTAACTTCTTTATACTGGTTTAGAAGACTCTACAGAGTCTGTATAAAACCAGTTTCATTTACATTTCGTTGCGCTAAAAGCTATTTGCAGCCAAGCAGTGCATGAGCTGCAGCGGTCAGAGGCCCATAGCTGACTGCTAGCGTCAGGGCAAGGGAGCCATAGCGGACTGCTAGCGTCAGGGCAAGGGAGCCAAAGCGGATTATTAGCGTCAGGGTCAGCGACCCATAGCGGACTGCTAGCGTCAGGGTCAGCGACCCATAGCGGACTGCTAGCGTCAGGGTCAGCGACCCATAGCGGACTGCTAGCGTCAGGGCAAGGGAGCCAAAGCGGATTGCTAGCGTCAGGGTCAGCGACCCATAGCGGACTGCTAGCGTCAGGGTCAGCGACCCATAGCTGACTGCTAGCGTCAGAGCCAGCGACCCGTAGCTGACTGCTAGCGTCAGGGCCAGCGACCCAGAGCTGCCAAGACCCCTCTACACCTCCACGCGGTGATCCTGGATAACAGGCTGCAGCAGGGCAGACTGGCTAAGGAGTTGGGATCGAAGAATGCTAACCCGGTACTCAAAAATGCTTGCTGAAGTCGGATGGGTCGGACCGAAAGGTGCAAATATCGCAGTCAAGCTGTAAACTACGACAAAACGAATTCTGCTCTCTTGACTAAATTCTACTACCTAACGCTTGATAGAGGGGGCTTAAGAACGAACGAAGCCAAGCCAAATGCATTCATTATACTAACCTACACTAAGCTTACTCAAGAGTCCCGTTATGCACTACAGCCAGGATGATATCGCCCCACCTTCTCATGTAGCCTCGATATCTTCTTCTTCTTCGTACGCTGTCAGACGTCAACTTGAATTTGTTCGAAGAAAGCAGCGGTCACCCTGAGGCTGTCGACACTGCCATAAAGCTTGTCTAGTGTTGCCACTGGTGATGGCCACATCTGCTTTCTCTGGTCCTCGTATGTCGGGCAGTTTTGCAGCAGATGTTCAGCGGTCATTTTCCCTGTACCACAGGTGTATTCATCAGTGCCACCTATCTTCAGTTTATTGAATAGATGGTACCTCAGTCTGTGGTGGCCTGTGCGGAGTCTGAAGACCACGACCTGCTCTCTTCTGTTCAACTGGTAATAGGCATCATTTTTTGTGTAGCCAGTATGTTCTGTTTCCCATTTGGTCATGTATCTGGCCCTAATAAACCTTTTGGACTCTTCGTATATCACACAAGTATCTGGTTGTGGTAGTCTTGCACCTTCTTTTGCCAGTCTGTCTGCCTCCTCGTTGCCTTGGATGTTACAGTGGGATGGAATCCATTGTATCACTACTCTTTTTGGTGCGGACTGCTGGCATAGTTGACAGAGTACTGCTCTTAAATCATAAAGTTCTGAATTTTTCTGGCTTTTAAGTGCTGTAACCACGGCTAGGGAATCTGTAAACAGGACTATCTGGCTTTTATTGCTTTCGCCTGTCAGCATTTCTTCTACTGCAGCCCTCAGTGCCTCTGCCTCCGCTCTGAAATTGCTTGAGAGTTTTCCAGTTGCCACTGACAGTGTTATTTTTTACCATTTGTTAGGCCCAGGAATACCCCTGCCCCTCCGTTCTGTGTTGTGTTTGTTACAGAACCGTCGGTGTATGCATGGGTCCAGTCCATGCTTGTGCAGTTTTCCGCTATGTATTTCAGGGTTATGTCTCTCCTTTCTTGTTCAGTCTGGCTGTTCTTGTTTGCAATACCTGGTATATTTTCTACCACCTCTGGAATGATATGCTGCTTCCAGGTGAGTTTGCGTACAGTAGGGATGAGCTTTGGTGATATGTGTTCATAGGGTCTTCGCTCATCTTTGCTTAAGCTATTTCTGCAAAGTTTCTCCGCTTTAGTTTCCGTTTTCCAAATCTATTTAGTCTCTGATGCATTGGATGGTCTGTCAGTCTTCCTAGTTTCTCTGCTTGCTGCTGGGCTCTGCAGTCTCTTCTGTCGGTCATGGATTGCAGATTTCTAATCTTTTCAAGTTCTACAATTAACGTAGCCTCGAAATGAAAGAAGCCCCACCACCATCACCAGCCACCAAATAAACGTTATAAAAATTTGAACTCAATTCAATCCAACTAACTTCCAAAGTTAACCCCAACCTTTAACCTCCAAGAACAATTAACGAATGCTCAGGACGTGAACTTCTCCCAGATTTTAACCAAAAAAACTCTCGGCAAGAGAATACCAAAAAATCAATAATTACACTAAAAGAAGAGTTTAAGGCAAAAAAACTCATTCGCCTTTTTTAGTGTCCCTACGCCTTGTCCACAGCAACTGTGAGCGGGGGAAACCGACAGAATCTAACCAGGAAATCGGACATACCTTTTTTTCCCGTTTATTTCCGAGATCCCAGAAGTATGGCATAGAAATGGAGGATCTTGATTCCGGTTTTTTTGTAAAATTCAAAAATGTAATTTGTGTTTTGTTTGGATAGTAATGTTGGCGGAATGGTTAGTTCCCTGGCGTCTCACGCGAACAATTCAATGTTCAAACATTTATAAATAAGTACATGATTAACAGTAAAATATACTGATCGGACATGTTAGGGTCAGGTAAAATATACTGATCGGACATGTTGGTCAGGTAAAATATACTGATCGGACATGTTAGGGTCAGGTAAAATATACTGATCGGACATGTTAGGGTCAGGTAAAATATACTGATCGGACATGTTGGTCAGGTAAAATATACTGATCGGACATGTTAGGGTCAGGTAAAATATACTGATCGGACATGTTAGGGTCAGGTAAAATATACTGATCGGACATGTTAGGGTCAGGTAAAATATACTGATCGGACATGTTAGGGTCAGGTAAAATATACTCATCGGACATGTTAGGGTCAGGTAAAATATACTGATCGGACATGTTAGGGTCAGGTAAAATATACTGATCGGACATGTTGGTCAGGTAAAATATACTGATCGGACATGTTGGTCAGGTAAAATATACTGATCGGACATGTTAGGGTCAGGTAAAATATACTGATCGGACATGTTAGGGTCAGGTAAAATATACTGATCGGACATGTTAGGGTCAGGTAAAATATACTGATCGGACATGTTAGGCTCAGGTAAAATATACTGATCGGACATGTTAGGGTCAGTTAAAATATACTGATCGGACATGTTAGGGTCAGGTAAAATATACTGATCGGACATGTTAGGGTCAGGTAAAATATACTGATCAGACATGTTGGTCAGGTAAAATATACTGATCGGACATGTTAGGGTCAGGTAAAATATACTGATCGGACATGTTAGGGTCAGGTAAAATATATTGATCGGACATGTTGGTCAGGTAAAATATACTGATCGGACATGTTGGTCAGGTAAAATATACTGATCGGACATGTTAGGCTCAGGTAAAATATACTGATCGGACATGTTAGGGTCAGGTAAAATATACTGATCGGACATGTTGGTCAGGTAAAATATACTGATCTAACATGTTAGGGTGAGGTAAAATATACTGATCGGACATGTTGGTCAGGTAAAATATACTGATCTAACATGTTAGGGTCAGGTAAAATATACTGATCGGACATGTTAGGCTCAGGTAAAATATACTGATCGGACATGTTAGGGTCAGGTAAAATATACTGATCGGACATGTTGGTCAGGTAAAATATACTGATCTAACATGTTAGGGTGAGGTAAAATATACTGATCGGACATGTTGGTCAGGTAAAATATACTGATCGGACATGTTGGTCAGGTAAAATATACTGATCGGACATGTTTTTCAGGTAAAATATACTGTTCGGACATGTTGGTCAGGTAAAATATACTGATCGGACATGTTTGTCACAGTCATGCAAAATATACTGATCGGGACCCTCACCTCGGCTTTCCCTTAGCCCTCCCTTGACTCAGGCTGTTGTCATGGTAGCCTGGCTAATGAGGTGGGGGATCGACGTGATTCCCGTAGTAGTGAGCGATACGCAGACGAAGCCAAGGATAGCAAAACAGCCTGTAGGACCCCGGTCCCCCTTCATTAGCACGATCGGGATGTGAGGAAAGCTACAACAACCAGCCACTTAACGTCCGTTTCATTTCGCACACAAGAGTAATGGTACTCATTGTAGGCAGTCAACAACATCAGCAACAACAATAACAACAACAACAACAGCAACAACAACAACAGCACCAACAACAACAACAACATCAGCAGCAACCATTCTCAAAGAAATCAATATAAAGGTGAGATGATGGTATTTGCAAGAATGCTTCTAATGAAAACCTGACATCTTTTTATTTTTCAATATGCTAGCTGTAGTGCCCGGCTTTGCGCGGGAAATCATTTTATTTTCAGATCGGATGGAATTAGCGGAATTCTTGGGATGAAATCCTTCTCTTCTCTGTATGCTTCTTTCATGACTGTCGTTTCAATTACGTAATCCCCCCCCCCCCCCGCACCACACCCCCTTCCTCTTAACATGCCCACAACTCTCATCAACATCAGCATGTGTCCTGCCGGTTGGCATTGTATCTCCATTCCTTCTTATCAAGTGTATCGTTTCTTTCACAATTCATTCGATTTGTCCAACATTTCTCTCTCATGCTCTGTTCTTCTCTGCCATTCTGGCTGCTGTCACAGCGTGCTCAACTAGTCTCTTCTTACGGCATGTCCAGAACTTGAGATTGTGTCTGTGCCTCCTAATGTACCACGTTATCAGCCGTCCCTTCTGCACGTGGAATTTTCAACATAAGCTCATCTCTACCTCATTCTAACCACCCGTCTCTAAAGTCTGAACATTAATCAGCAGGCACGCTATCCACTTTCAAGGTCTGCATTCCACCCCGCCACTGACATACTCCACAAACACGCATCCTTTGCATGGGCGGCACAGCCCTAAATCAAGTCTGCCCAGGATCTTGGGGATTGGGTACCTTCCAGTTTTCCTTGGTGCTATTTTTAGTTATGGATCTGTCTTCATTAGCCCGACAATCGATAAGGGTCTAACTTTAGCGCCAGCTCTCATTTGTGTTCATTAGTGCTAATGTGGGCATTCTCTGTACCTTAATAAAGTGTGAGCCATGGATCGTCTCTCTCTCTCTCTCTCTCTCTCTCTCTCTCTCTCTCTCTCTATCTCTCTCACTCATTGACTCATTTTCACTGAACCTTTCATTTAATGTCTCAGTGTCTGTACTTTTCTACTTGTCTCGTCTTGTCTCTTTCTCTTCCTCGCTCATCTCCTCTCTCACGTATCGTTTCTCTTTTCTCTCTCTCTCTCGCTCATTCACTAACTTTCTCTGATCCTTTCCCACGTTTCGTTTCTCAGTACCTACCATACTATACTTCTCTCGTATCCCTCCTCATCTCTCTCTCACTGCTCATCCATATCTCACTCACTCACTCACTCAATCACTCAGTTTCTCTGAACCTTTCATTTACGCCTTCTCTGTATCTGGCATTGTCTCCTTCTCTCTCGACTTCTCTCTCTTCCTAAGACTTCCTCTCTCTCTCTCTCTCTGTTCTCTCTCAGGGCTACTCCTTCTCTACCTCCTTTTTCCTCTCTCTCTCCTTCTCTCTCTCTTTCGCCCGATGTCTCTGCCTTTTTCTCCCATGTCGTCTTTATTTCTACTGTCCCACCTCTCTCGATGTATAGAACGTCCCACTTGTCTGGATTTATATAACGTCCTATCTCTCTGTACACAACGTCCTATCTCTCTGTACACAACGTCCCACCTCTATGTACACAACGTCCAATCTCTCTGTACACAACGTCCAATCTCTCTGTACACAACGTCCCACCTCTCTGTACACAACGTCCCCCCTCTCTGTACACAATGTCCCACCTCTCTGTACACAACGTCCCCCCTCTATGTACACAACGTCCAATCTCTCTGTACACAACGTCCAATCTCTCTGTACACAAAGTCCGACCTCTCTGTACACAACGTCCAATCTATCTGTACACAACGTCCAATCTCTCTGTACACAATGTCCTACCTCTCTGTACACAACGTCCCACCTCTCTGTACACAACGTCCAATCTCTCTGTACACAACGTCCAATATCTCTGTACACAACGTCCCACCTCTCTGTACACAACGTCCCACCTCTATGTACATAACGTCCAATCTCTCTGTACACAACGTCCCACCTCTCTGTACACAACGTCCCACCTCTCTGTACACAACGTCCCCCCTCTCTGTACAGAACGTCCCACCTCTCTGTACACAACGTCCCCCCTCTATGTACACAACGTCCAATCTCTCTGTACACAACGTCCAATCTCTCTGTACACAACGTCCAATCTCTCTGTACACAACGTCCAATCTCTCTGTACGCAACGTCCAATATCTCTGTACACAACGTCCAATCTCTCTGTACACAACGTCCCACCTCTCTGTACACAACGTCCAATCTCTCTGTACACAATGTCCTACCTCTCTGTACACAACGTCCCACCTCTCTGTACACAACGTCCCACCTCTATGTACACAACGTCCCACCTCTATGTACACAACGTCCCACCTCTCTGTACACAACGTCCCAGCTCCATGTACACAACGTCCCACCTCTCTGTACACAGCGTCCCACCTCTCTGTACACAACGTCCCACCTCTCTGTACACAATGTTCCATGTCTCCGTACACAAAGTCCAATATCTCTGGCTGTATCTAACCGAACCTATGAGTCTGCCTGTTTCTCTGGGCATGGCAGATATGCAGTCAGACAGGAAGGCAAACACTCCTCACACAAATAGCAGACATATTAGACATAATTGTGGATTTGTAGTCTAGTAGACATCATTCAGAGGCGTCTCATTCTTTGTAGACCATGATTGTGGCGACCTGTTAGTAGCCTCTCTATGACGCAAGCCTGGGGGCTGAATATGGAGACCCTGAGCTGCCCAAACTGCAGGACTCCCCTCTCAGCCTCGCTGGTGTAATCCAAAGGAATGCAAAGCATGACAATTTGGCACCAGCTCAGCTGCAGGAGCTGCCGGAATGAGTTCGCAATTTTGAAACCATCCGCCTAAGGTGCTACCACTCAGGATTTTCTGTCTGGGTCTACTCCCGTAGCCCTACTATCTCCCGAGGTTTCCACAAGGCAGTGGAGCCGTTGTCCCCAGATGCTAGTTACTCGAGACATCCGATGATACTCTCATCGTCCCAAGACTAGCCAGCACTCCCTGGGCTTAAAATCAGAGCTCTTCCTCTCCTAGACGAACTGCCTGAACAGGCTAACGAGCTTCGTTTACCCGCGTTTAGAGTCAAGAGTTTGGCTGCCAACCAAGGCTAATGAGCCCAATCTGCCCGCCCAGTTATACAGCCGGGTACTCGGTAGCGCCCCACAGCAGGCTCTGTAAGAGGACCCCTCATGAAGATGCTGCTAGGGACACAATAATGTAGGACTTGCCATTGGCATGGACACTCCTGGCCGGCAAGCCGAACAGTGAATCCAGCGACGATCTCTACACCTGGAAAGGAGAGGCTATATCAGACGCTTCACTTTCCTTTAACGAGCGGGACGTCCAGCCCAGACCTGCGCCCCCCCCCCCCCCCCCACTCATTGACATATAGCCAGACATATAATCAAACATGGAAGCAAGAAGACGGACATCAGACATACAACCAGAGGAAAAACTGGACTAATTGTCAGACAGACAACTAGACAAACAACAGATATACAACCAGACATACAACCAGACATACAACCAGACATACAACCAGAAAGTCAACCAGCAAGACAACCAAACAGACAACTAAACAGACAACCAAACAGACAACCAAACAGACAACCAGGTAGAAAACCAGACAGACAATCAAATGTATAAACAACTAGACAGAAAGGTAGAAAGAAAGTTAAACATACATTTTGGCAGTCAAGCAGTCATATAGGCAGACATATATATAGACAGACATGCAGAGAAGCAGACAGATAAACATGCGCGCAGGCAAACAGACATATGGACAGGTAGATAGACAGCTAGACAGACAGATAAGCGGTCAAACAGGCATACGCATAGGCAGACGGAATATAAGACAGGCAGTCAGACAGACAAACAAGCAAACAGGCATATAGGCTATGCAGACAGACAGGCTGGCAAAATAGCAGACACGCAGCTATTCAGACACAAGATAGAGGTAAACAAAGATAGATATCTTCTTCTTCTTCTTCATCGTACGCAGTCAGACAGTAACCATTATTTTTTAGAAAAAAGCGGCGGTCATCCTGAGGCTGTCGACACTGCCATATAGCTTGTCTTGTGTTGCCACTGGTGATGGCCACATTTGCTCTCTCTGATCCTCGTCTGTCGGGCAGTTCTGCAGCAGATGCTCAGCGGTCATTTTCCCGGTACCACAGGGGCATTCGTCGGTACCACCTATCTTCAATTTGTTGAATAGGTGGTACCTCTAAGTCCATCTTTCCAGACTTTGTCAAATGCCTTTTCCAGATCCACCCAAACAGCTACTGTGTGTTTCTGTGCCTGGTAAGCATCTTCTATTTCCTGGGCTATGAGGATGACCTGGTCCTCAGTGGATCTGTGCTGTCTAAAGCCTGCTTGCTGTGGAATTAGTATTCGTTTTTCTTCCAGATGCCACATCAGTCTGGTATTTATCATACGTTCCATCAGTTTGCCGACACAGCTCAGCAGGCCGATTGGCCTGTATCCATTTGGATCTGTTTTGTCCTTTCCTTTCTTTGGTACTGGTACAAGTACTGCGTCTTTCCATGCCTGGGGTACAATACCCCTTTTCCAGCTTTGATTCAGGACTGATAGCAGTTTCCTCTTCGCTGTTTGGCCCAGCCCAATCAGCATTTCGTTTGTTATCCCGTCTTTTCCGGGAGATTTCCTTTTCTTTAGTGTTCTCATAGCCTCTTCCATTTCGCGCATTGTTAGTTTGGCCATCATATGCTCTTCTGGTGCCATTTTGATGTTGTGCCCCTTTTGCTCTTCATTAATGTCTGTATGCTTATCTGCAGGGACCTCGATGTGGTTTGCTCTGGCATAGTGTTCGACAAAAGTGTTTGCGGCTTTTTTTCCAGTGAGCAAGTTTTCGCCCTGCTTGATGGTAATTTGTTTGTTTGAAGGGGTTTCCTAAATCATGGCTCTGACTAGCTTCCATAGCTTGTTCCCTTCTTTGTCTAGGTTGAGGCTTTCAGTTTTGTTTTCCAGCTCTCTCTTGCTGTTTGCTTTAGAGTGTATTTGTATTTCGCCGTGGCGGCTTTGAGGGCGATATTTGCCTCCATAGATTGTTCTCGCTCTGCCATGTTCCTAGCATTTGTGACTGCATCTTCCACTTTCTGCAACTCATCATTCCAGTAGGGCTTATAGTTTTTCCTAGCCCCTCTTGGGATGGTTTCAATGGCGGCTTGCATTATTGCCTTGCTTAGGCTTTTCACCATGGGCTTCATTTTGTTGTTTCGTGTGTTGATGGTTTCACACAGCCCATCTGTCAGGATTGCAAATCTGTCCCAGTCAGCTCGTTTGTAATTCCAACGTGGGAGCGGTTTTGTTTCCTGTGGGCCTACTTCCATATCAATGTCTAGCCTGATCGGCCTGTGGTCGCTACCTGCCAATTGGTTTAGCACCTGGCGGTCTATTTTATGGTGTATGTCCTGTGTGGAGAAGGCCAAATCTGGAGTCGAGGTGGTATGCCATGTTCTAGAAAGGAAACTAGGGCTATCCTCTGGCCTATTGATTAGGGAGAGATTTGTGTCTATCTCCCAATCTTCCACTTCGTCACCTCTGCTGTCTGTGTCCGAGTATCGCCATCTCTCCGAGTGGCTGTTGAAGTCTCCAACTACTATGCAGTTGGAGTCTTTGACGTCCATACTCGAGAGCGATAGGTCTTTATTTGGTGGTCCGTACAGATTGAAAATGCGGAGCTTCGTCTCTTGAGCCATTATGTCAACTCCTACAATTTCTGCTTGTCCTGTGTGATTGACAGATACCGCGCTACTCGGTATGCAGTTTCGGGTCAGTATCAGGACCCCTCCTTTGTGACCTTCTCTATTGAGACGGAAGGTCTGGTATCCTCTGATTGAGAATTTATGGCTTTTGTTGAGGTGCGTTTCCTGGATACATGCCACGTCAATCTTACCTTCATGCAGGTGATGTGTTAGGGAAAGCTTTTTGTTAACGACACCCTCCGCATTCCACTGTAGTATTTTGAGGGTCTTGAGTTTTGGGTCAATAAAAGTTGCCCCATAGCCATGTGCCTTGACTCCACGACACATGGGTGGGTGACCACCAGTAGTCAAGGGTGGGCCCCTTTGAGGCGTAAGGCCCGGCACTCTCGCTGCCTGGCGGGACTCCGCAGGATGAGCGCCATACGTTTTTCTGATCGGTTGCACTGTCATCATACTGCGATTTACGTTGCACTGTTTCGTTAGGCTTGTGGCCCCGTGCATCCGATTTCAACAGGCGTTTTTGTAGGGATGCCCTCCTTAGCCTTTGGCTGTCCCCAGCCTATCTGCAAGGCAGCAGTTGTTTGTGATCAGAGTTGTCTCTCTTATGGAAGTTGTCTTACCAGACTAACGAGTCTTCACTACTCGTGTCTATAGGGTGCGGTGATGATATAGGAGATGATATATGATATGGATTGGTTTACCCGGAAGAGAGGCAGTCCAGTGTGTCTGTATCCCAGGATAGTCACGTCCTGCAAGAGACGTAGAATTTGCATGTGAGTGGGGTATCTCTTTGCTGCCTTTATTTTCTTGGCTTCTATGCAGGGATGGTACGCCTAGCATTCCCCGCCACCTGGGATGTTGACACAGTGGGGCAGGTGTGCAATGTCCGCTAGTCTGCATTTCTTCTGCGTCCATTGGTGTGGCTGATAGCGTACAGAGGTAGAGATCGAGGCAGAAGTGCATTTAACCAGAGGACAAGCCTGGTAATGTCACGGATATGTTGTTCGCCTGGTTTGCGGACATATCTCGTGGTCAAGGAATGAGTCTCGACAGTTCACAGTGAGGTGGCTGCTCTACTGTTTTCGACACCCCGACCAAGAACTAAGTCTTATGTTGGTGGTTTCGCACCCCATCACCGTATAGGGTGAATATCGAGCAGCTATCCGCCCGCTTTGATCGGCGGATGAAAGAGACCTCTTTCTGTGGCTCGACCTGGTAGCGTTGAGGCGCGATCCCCAGGTCCCGACCATATTGAAGCCTACCATTGCAGTGGTGCTGAGAATTTGGTCGGTATTCCGGCTTAGAGGTGTCCGGCCGTAATCCCTCACATGGTAGCCTCGCGCCATTGGCTTATCAGCCTGGTACGTGAACAAAATGTCTGCGGCTCCTTTCGAGCTGAGCAGGATTTCAGTAGCAACGCCCTGTCATTTGTAGGGTAAAACTGACCTGTCTTCCGATGGTCTATTTTCAGCACCCGTTCACTATTTGGCCAGGACGAATTAATCGAGGGCTTTTGTTTGTCAGTGACCAGGTATCTGGAACCTGCGGTTTCTGCGGGGTTAAGACACGATTTCCGTAGCGTTCCTTCATTAGAAGGTTAGAGAGCTGACCTGTCTTCCGTGGGTCTAATACCAGAACACGTTCACTATTAGACCCAACGAAAGTGCTCTCGATTTGTCAGTCGTTCTACAGTGTTTGCGTGTTGAGTCAAATTAAGCCGCAGGCTCCACTCCTGGTGGTGCCCTTCCGTCAATTCCTTTAACGAACACTGATAGATAGATATGCGGATAGAGAGATTGACATAGACAGACATGAAGGAGACAAACAAGCAAGCAGACATGGAGTAGACCGATAGACAGACAGACAGCCATGTAGATAAATTGACAGGCAGACAGACATACATTTACACATACATATAGAAAGACAGGTAGGCAGACAGACAAACTGAAAGGAGGACGTCAGACAGACAGGCATTCAGACAGGTAAGTAGACATGTAGGTAGACATGAATGTAGACATGCAGGTAGACATGCAGGTAGGCATACAGGTAGACATGCAGGTAGGCATGCAGGTAGGCATGCAGGTAGACATGCAGGTAGGCATGCAGGTAGACATGCAAGTAGGCATGCAGGTAGACATGCAGGTAGGCATGCAGGTAGACATGCAGGTAGGCATGCAGGTAGGCATGCAGGTAGGCATGCAGGTAGACATGCACACTAGCAAACAATGTAGTGTGGTTAGATGAATGAGTGGATATTGTATGGATAGTGGATTTATGAAGGAAAAGCTCAATGTCTGGTTTGATATATGGATAGAAGAGTGGATTAGTGAATGAATACTTGATGGATGAATATTGGATGGATGGATATTGGATCGATGGAATTTTGGCTCGTGTATCTACAAAGGATGAATGTTGGATGGATGGATATTGAGTGGATATTGAATAGATGGAATGATGGCTGGTGGATCTAGAAAGACTGAATATTGGATGGATGGATGGATATTGGATCGACATAATAATGGTTGATGGATATACATAGGATGAATATTGGATGAATGGATATTGGATTGATAGAATAATGGCTAATGGATATACATAGCATGAATATTGGGTGAATGGATATTGGATAGATGGAATGGTAGCTGATGAATCTACATAGGATGGATATTGGATTGATGAATATTGGATTGATGGATATTTGATCAATGGCGGGATGGCTGATGTATCTACATAGGATGGATATTGGATGATTTTATGCAGGGATGAATTTATGGATAGACGAATGGACGGCTGGATGTATAATTGGATTAAGTGATAGATGGAAGGCTGCACCGTGTCAATCTTACATGGGTTAATGAGTTCTCAAACAGGATCGAACCTGCCCACTGGGCAATGTGTGGTAAGAGCTCTCCTTGCGTTTCATTGCAGTTTGCATCTTATCGATCCTGGTTTTGATTAGCTGAAAAATCGATTCCAGCCTAACCCGGTCTTTCTGTGTTGAACTTGTGATGGTTGATTAGTGGCGCAAATAGTTGGTGAAACTTCACAGATTCTATAGCCAACTGGCTCTTGTATTCGATTACAGAGTTGGGTCGGAAGGAGATACTGATAGGAGTGAAGGGAAAAAAGGATCTGAAATTTTACAAATACGAGGAGTTTTTTTAATGAAACCAGACCTAACTGCACCAAGTGAAAATACGTACTATGCACATGATGACGTAATTTCTGGTGTAAACAGCTCACACCAACCGTCAAGTTTGCAAAATTCCATTATCCACCGATTAATAGTTTCCTCAGCAGACCGTTTAAAACATGGCGGGTGTGATACGGAATCTGTTCAGAGCTGACCAGCGAACGGTGATTCGGTTTCTAACAGCTGAAGAATGTCGACCGAGGCTAGTTCACCTGCCTCTATGAGCAAAAGGAACTAATCACCCTCCTCGTCGTCTCGCAGCAAGTGGTTCAAACCCCATCCCATGCTTTCTTCCTATTTGTGGTTGGTTAGCGACCGAGGTACCCATTGTGAACACACCTTCCGATACTTCAGTTTCTTGCTAACCACCATCTGAACTGTCCCTAGCGACACAGCGAATTCCTCTACTAGCGAACGTAAGCTCCGGCGACGGTCCACCAGAATTGCTGCTTTAATTTTGGCGAAGACATTTTCTGACGCAACAATATGCGCCTGACCTGGTCTCGGAAGATGTTTCGTTAACTCACGTCCTTCTTTAAACATCGTTGTCCAGTTCTTCACTGTTGTCTTCGACACACTTCTGTCACCATACACTGCCTGCATTCTGCTATGAATGTCAACTGGTCGACATCCTTCAGCTGTTAGAAACCGAATCACCGCTCGCTGATCAATTCTAGGCTGATTTCATTTCACACCCGCTATGTTTTCAACGGTCTGCTGAGGAAACTTTGAGTCGGAGGGTAATTGAACTTTGCAAACTTGACGGTTGGTATGTGCTGTTTACACCAGAAGTGACGTCATCATGCGCATCGCACGTATGCTCAATTTGTGCAGTTAGCTCCGGTTTCATTTGAACACGCCTCGTATTTGTACATTTCAAGTACTACCCGTGGGACAAGGTCTTGTCCGAGATCTTTATGTAAATATGGAAGCTTTGACGAAAAATTCCCTAGCTCTGCCGTTTTTTAAAACACTCTTACAACACTTTTACAACGATATTCCAAATTATGCATCACATCGACCGATTCCCGATTGTGCACCAGGCATTTCTCGATGTTAAACTGACTCAAGCTATTATTCATGCTGTGTTAAGATGAAACACAAAACGTGAAATAATGAAACAATTCGTATTTATATGTACTACATTTGTGAGGAGCTGATAAGCTAGTCCGATCAGGTACTGGCCAGTACGTCGGGTCAAGGTCAGGCACTGGCCAGTACGTCGGGTCAAGGTCTGGCACTGGCCAGTACGTCGGGTCAAGGTCTGGCACTGGCCAGGACGTCGGGTCAAGGTCAGGCACAATACACTGACCTTCACCCCAATTTCTCTTCCATGCACGATCCCTGGAAACAGCATGTTTTCAAGGCAGCCTGGCTGCCGAGATGGGAATAAATGTGATCCCCGTAGTAGTGAGCGCTTCGCAGATGAACCCAAGTACAGCACAAACGCCTAGCTGACATGGTTGCGGTCTGAAAAAATATTACCGCCTCAACTGGGGAATGGAACCAGGACCACTCAGATGGGAAGCCAGCGCGCTAATAACTGCGCTACGCGGCTCCCCTTATAGTATAGATGTGACGATACTAGAGCTGAGCAAGGCTGAGACAACAAGGGTCAAGAAAGGTGTGATGTGAGCACTCTGATGGATGTAGAGGCTATGGTCGGGGTCTGGATCAACAAACTAATAATATCTGAGCCTTGAAAATATAAAGAGGAAATGTTACAGCAGCCTGGGCAATGAGGTGGGGGACGACGGGGCGTCCCGTAGCGGTTAAACTACTGATGAGTATCTAATTGGGGTCGCAGGCGCTGTGAAAGATGTGACGAAAGCCAACGACCGATAGCTCGCGGTTTCCGTCCGAGTCAGCGACTCATAGCTGGCTGTTTGTGTGAGAGTCAGCGACGCATAGTTGCCTGTTTGCCTTAGAGTCAGCTACTCATAACTCGCTATTTGCGTCAGGATCAGCGACTCACATCTGACTGTGTGAGTCAGCGACGCATAGTTGCCTGTTTGCCTAAGGGTCAGCGACTCATAGTTGTCTGTTTGCTTTAGGGTCAGCGACGCATAGTTGAGTGTTTGCCTCAGGGTCAGCGACTCATAGTTGTCTGTTTGCCTTAGGGTCAGCGACTCATAGTTGTCTGTTTGCCTCAGGGTCAGCGACTCATAGTTGTCTGTTTGCCTCAGAGTCAGCGACTCACAGTTGCCTGTTTGCCTCAGAGCCAGCGACTCATAGTTGTTTGTTTGCCTCAAGGTCAGCGACTCATAGTTGTCTGTTTGCCTCAGAGTCAGCGACTCATAGTTGCCTGTTTGCCTCAGAGTCAGCGACTCATAGTTGTCTGTTTGTCTCAGGGTCAGCGACTCATAGTTGTCTGTTTGCCTCAGGGTCAGCGACTCATAGGTCGCTGTTTGCGTAAAAGTCAACGAACTAGAACTGTCCTCGAAGTGACGGCCCTGGATACACACTGCATGCGTGTAGCCTGGATGAGAGAATCTGCAGCAAAGATGTAGGGCAAGCACGATCCCCAAAAAGGTCCATGCTGAAACCGGATGTTTCTGGTGGAAGGGCGCTGTAACGTATGAACACCACACAAAAAAGTCATCGTCAGGAAAAACAGCAAAGAAGAAGTAGTCTTTTAATGCACTAATGCCAACATGTTAAGATACGCCTTCTTCAGTCTGTTTTCTTGTCGTTGTATTGTTTAAACAATTAACTACTTTCACGAGTATCCAGAGCCACGCAGGTACCCCGGCTAGTATATATGCACATGAGAGTCTGATTAGTCGTAACGTCGTAATTCCGCTAAAGTTGACCCAGCTGAAAATTGATACCTTACCTAGTTTGGGAAGGAAAAGACACCGAGTCTTAAATACTACCATTTCCGACCAGCGGTTGTCGACCACCCAGGGGTTATCTCCGCATTGATGGTCAGCTGGTCAGTTTAGAGAAGGACATCCGTCCCCCTCGTGGGAAGTCATCCGTCCCCCTCATGGGAAGTCATCCGTTCCCCTCGTGGGAGGTCATCCGTCCCCCTCGTGATGCTGTTCGACGTAAAGGAGAGGATATGTGAACAACGGGAACTAGGCCGATCCAACATGAGAGCTCCACAATGACAGGTCCATCATGACAACTCCACCATGACAGCTCCACTATGACAGCTCCACCATGACAGCTCCACCATGACAGCTCCACCATGCCAGCTCCATCATGACAGTTCCACCATAATAGCTACATCACGAGAGCTCCATCATGACAGCTCCATAACAACAGCTCCATTACAACAGCTCCATCACGACAACTCCATTACAACAGCTCCATCACGACAGTTCCATCACGACAGCTATATTACAACAGCTCCATCATGACAGTTCCATCACGACAGCTACATCACGAAAGCTACATCAAGACAGCTACATCCCGACAGCTACATCACGACAGCTACATCACGACAGTTCCATCACGACAGCTCCATTACAACAGCTCCATTACAACAGCTCCATCACCACAGCTCCATCACGACATCTCCATCACGACAGCTTCATCAAGACAGCACACCCTCCCGTTCTTCCCATCTGATTCAGACTTTCTTGGCCAAACACAACCTTCCTCTGGTTCACCAGGCCCCCTATTTCCCTAACATGCCCCCCCCCCTCCTCCTCTGGCTCATCCACAATTGAAATTGAACCAATTTGAGTCCCTAAAAGACATTATCCGGAACCAAACGACCCATCTGTACTCCATCCCTCCAAAAGACCACATTGAAGTCCCCCCAGTAATGGCGGGACCACAGAGAAGTGTGTGGAGTTCCAACAAGAGAACTTTAAAGGGAATTAGTGCTTAAAACCTCCAGGTGAGTAATTATATTTTCCCCAGCCCAAAGGTCGGATACTTTTTGAACATCTTGTACATCTTCATCGCTTCCTTTTTTTTACTTTTCTTGTTACATGCCTAGACGTCTTATTTATCTCATTTTGTTGAAATTAGATTTAGCTGTTAATATTTTCTTCCCGTTTTCTGTTTAAAATCTTCCATTTTCGATATGATTTGACAAAAGTAAACAAAACTATTGACTTGTTTTAAAACTCTCAAGTTAATCCTTATTTGTGGAGCTGATTTTGTGTCTGCCTTGCTGATTGCTTCTCGTTTTCTCCATGTCAATATCTAAACAGTATTCATGGCTTGTGTTATTTGCTTTTTCTTCTACAAGTTCTTGCAAAATTTTTTCACAAAAGCAATCAAAGCGAATCTATTATGAAAGCATTTTTTTTTTTCCTCACTGCATTCTCGAAGAACGTTCCAGTGTCCATGTTTGACAGGCTCTCGTGCGCTAGCTGAAAACTAGGAAGCGGTAATCACTTGTTTACATATTCACGCATGCGCTAAGCCATCTTAAACATGGATTGATTATCCATACTTTATCCAATAATGTAAATGATGTTCGTGTTTTAAATTAGAAAGGTCTCGGGACACATTCAGGAATGACGATACAGTTAAAGTTTGATGTCGTATGAGAGTTAAACATGTGGATATGGATGATTTTGGATGTGCGTGTTGTTATAGGTTTGATGTGTGAGAATCGTAGATATGGATGGTTGGATGTGCTTGTTGTTATAGGTTTGATGTGTGAGAGTCGTGGATATGGATGGTTGGATGTGCGTGTTGTTAAAGATTTGATGTGTGAGTCAAACTTGTGGATGTAGATGGTTGGATGTGCGGGTTGTTATATGTTTGATGTGTGAGAGTCGTGGATATGGATGGTTGGATGTGCGTGTTGTTATAGGTTTGATGTGTGAGAGTCAAACATGTGGATGTGGATGGTTGAATGTGCGTGCTGCTAAATATTGTACTTTATATCGTTAGCCATCTTTCTCTTGCACTTGAAGGAAGTGATAGTCAAACTGTATAAAGCATTAGTTTAACTTAGATTGGAGTACGGTGTACAGGTGTGGAGTACGGTGTACAGGTGTGGAGTAATGTGTACAGGTGTGGAGTACTATGTACAGGTGTGGATTACTGTGTACAGGTGTGGAGTCTTGACCGTAGAGGGGATATAAACATGCTGGAAAGGATACGATAAAGAGCGGCAAAGCTGATAGTGGGATTCCAGAATTACAGTTTTGAGGAAAGAGAAAAACCGGCCTACAGTGTCTAGAAAAGAGACGAATTTGAGGTGACTTAATACAGGTTGATAAGATAATCAACGGAAAGAATACATTAGATTATAACATGTTTTTTTTCCAAAATACAGCCGCCTACAAGAACAAGAGGGCACAGCTACACATTAATTAAAGAACGGTCCAGATTAGAGGCTAGGACATATTTTACTCACAGAGTGTTGAATGCTTAGAATGCATTACCATATGAAATATTGAAGGCAGGATGCATTAATGCATTAAAAAATAGATTGGGTGCGCATATGTATTTTTAGATTAAGTGAAGTAAAAGAATTTGGTTGTATACAGACTTTGCAGAGTCTTCTAGACCAGTATAAAGAAGTTAGGTTAAGGTCAGCGTAGGAAGATGAAATGGTTCTGTCTCTGGTCAGTTATTGGAATTGTTTTCCTACGTTGGTGATGCTGAAGACGTCTGACAAAAACATCTATCCATCAATATCATGAGTCTTCCTCTCGGTAAGATAAAGTTACTTTAATCGATTGTACCAATTGTTGAGATTGCTTTCGTAAGCCCGTGTCGTAGTAGGATTTCTGGTAATAGATTCATCCATTAGTCCGTGTGTCTTCTAGTGGGGCGAGCAAAAGTTTCATTTTCTAATTACAACGTGTAGCAAATGTTATTGTAAGCCGATATTGTAAGCCGATGTTGTTGTAAGCCGATGTTGTAAGCCGATGTTGTTGTAAGCCGATGTTGTAAGCCGATGTTGTTGTAAGCCGATGTTGTAAGCCGATGTTGTTGTAAGCCGATGTTGTAAGCCGATGTTGTTGTTGTAAGCCGATGTTGTTGTAAGCCGATGTTGTTGTAAGCCGATGTTGTAAGCCGATGTTGTTGTAAGCCGATGTTGTTGTAAGCCAATGTTGTTGTTGTAAGCCGATGTTGTTGTAAGCCGATGTTGTTGTAAGCCGATGTTGTTGTAAGCCAATGATGTTGTTGTAAGCCGATGTTGTTGTAAGCCGATGTTGTAAGCCGATGTTGTTGTAAGCCGATGTTGTTGTAAGCCAATGTTGTTGTTGTAAGCCGATGTTGTTGTAAGCCGATGTTGTTGTAAGCCGATGTTGTTGTAAGCCAATGATGTTGTTGTAAGCCGATGTTGTTGTAAGCCGATGTTGTTGTTGTAAGCCAATGTTGTTGTTGTAAGCCAATGTTGTTGTTGTAAGCCGATGTTGTAAGCCGATGTTGTAAGTCGATGTTGTAAGCCGATGTTGTTGTAAGCCGATGTTGTTGTTGTAAGCCAATGTTGTTGTTGTAAGCTGATGTTGTTGTAAGCCGATGTTGTTGTTGTAAGCCAATGTTGTTGTTGTAAGCCAATGTTGTTGTTGTAAGCCGATGTTGTTGTTGTAAGCCAATGTTGTTGTTGTAAGCCAATGTTGTTGTTGTAAGCCGGTGTTGTTGTAAGCCGATGTTGTAAGCCGATGTTGTTGTTGTAAGCCGATGTTGTTGTAAGCCAATGTTGTTGTACGCCGATGTTGTTGTAAGCCAATGTTGTTGTTGTAAGCCGATGCTCTTGTAAGCCGATGCTCTTGTAAGCCAATGCTCTTGTAAGCCGATGCTCTTGTAAGCCAATGCTCTTGTAAGCCGATGCTCTTGTAAGCCGATGCTCTTGTAAGCCGATGCTCTTGTAAGCCAATGCTCTTGTAAGCCAATGCTCTTGTAAGCCAATGCTCTTGTAAGCCAATGCTCTTGTAAGCCGATGCTCTTGTAAGCCGATGCTCTTGTAAGCCAATGCTCTTGTAAGCCGATGTTGTTGTAAACCAATGCTCTTGTAAGCCGATGTTGTTGTAAACCAATGTTGTTGTTGTAAGCCGATGTTGAATTTTGTTAAAGCATTCCTTTAATGTTTATTACGATTATTGTGATCCTCGAGGAAGATTTTCACCGCTAAAGAATAAAGGCCGCTTCCCCTGAAGACATTACGCAGTGTACAGGCTAAGTTTCTATTTCCGGCAAACCATTTCCCAAGGTTTTGATGGCACGCTCTGGTGGTCAAAAGACATGCATTCAAACCCCTCCACCAGCCATTCATCCGTGTTGTATTGCTTATTCTCTATCATCTATCCATCTACTACTTGGTCTTCGTCGTGTGCTGTAGTGAGATCATGTTGGGGACACAGGTGGAGCAGCCAGAGACGCACAGCTGGCTGGCTGTATCAAGGTCACCGTCCACAGCTGACCAAGACCCTATTCCGACTCAACATGACGGTCCTTGAAACAGCCTGCAACCATGCAGCCTGGCTGAAAGATAAACATCGAAGATGAAATCCAAACTAAACCCGGACCAAAAAATGCCGCTGTGGGATGGATGTGTCTGGCCTAAATGCACACATATCTCAGCCCAGCTGTAAACTACGACACATCTTCCAAGTGGCGGTGGTAGGGAGAATCCTGCAGCAAGACGTCCCAGTATCAAGATCACAACTGTATCCAACGGCACCACCAACACGGGACAAACCTGGACAGTGTACACACCAGATCTGCGTACATCCGAGATCTGTGTACACACCAGATCTGCGTACATCCGAGATCTGTGTACACACCAGATCTGCGTACATCCGAGATCTGTGCACACACCAGATCTGTGTACATCCGAGATCTGCAAATTATTCAGACTAGTATGACGCAGGAATGAAACGACAGACACACATATTACCTACCTGCCTACCTACCTGCCTGCCTACCTGCCTACCTTCCTGCCTACCTATCTACCTACCTGCCTGCCTACCTACCTGTCTGCCTACCTACCTTCCTTCTTTTTCTTCTGTTTTCATTCTCAATTTTTCACCACAAAGCCCTGAACAGCGCTTTGTAAGTAGCAAGATGTAGTACGGAGATCGGAATGTGTTGTGTCGCTAGTTTACAGTTTGACTGCGATATTTTCACCTTTCGGTCCGACACATCCGTCTTCGGCATTATTAACTACAAATAGCCAGGTCGTCGCCCGTCGCAAGCGAGGATAACATCAGCAGACGGTTCGGTCTTGATGACGTAACTTGTGCTGTGCTTGGATTATAATGAGGAGAGAAGCCGTGCTGTGCTTGGATTATAGTGAGGAGAGAAGCCGTGCTGTGCTTGGATTATAGTGAGGAGAGAAGCCGTGCCGTGTTTGGATTATAGTGAGGAGAGAAGCCGTGCCGTGTTTGGATTATAGTGAGGAGAGAAGCCGTGCTGTGCTTGGATTATAGTGAGGAGAGCCGTGCTGTGCTTGGATTATAGTGAGGAGAGAAGCCGTGCCGTGTTTGGATTATAGTGAGGAGAGAAGCCGTGCTGTGCTTGGATTATAGTGAGGAGAGAAGCCGTGCTGTGTTTGGATTATAGTGAGGAGAGAAGCCGTGCTGTGCTTGGATTATAGTGAGCTAAGAGTAACATCATGGTCAGGTAAAACAAACTAATCAAAACCCCACCCCATGCCATCGCTCATGCTCATGTACAGGACCAGTGTCGATGTAGTACTGCCAACTAGGTGGGGATCGGCACTGTAATCCCCATAGTGCTGAATTTACTAATAATTCTCACATTGCACTACAGCAATGAGGACACACGTTCATCTTCTCAAGTACGCCTACGAATGTCAAAGAGCCACCGTAGCCTGTCACCAAAGAAACGTCATCGAGAATTAACTCAACTAAGCCCGAGGAACTTGGAACGAGAACAAATACGAGGTTGTTCAAATGAAACCGGACCTAACTGCACCAAGTGAGCATACGTACGATGCTCACGATGACATCACTTCTGGTGGAAATAGCACATACCAACCGTCAAGTTTGACAAATTTAATTTTTCTCCGACTCATAGTTTCCTCAGCAGACCGTTTAAAACATTGCGGGTGTGATACGGAATCCATCCAGAGTTGATCAGCGAACGGTGATTCGGTTTCTAACACCTGAAGGATGTCGACCAGTTGACATTCATCGCAGAATGCAGACAATGTATGGTGACAAAAGTGTGTCGAAGACAACAGAGAAGAACTGGACAACGATGTCTTAAGAAGGACATGAGTTAACGAAAGATTATCCAAGACCAGGTCAGGCGCATATTGTTGCGCCAGAAGATGCCATCGCCAAAATTGATGCGGCAGTTCGGGTGGACCGTCGCCGGAGCTTATGTTCGCCACACTTTTGTCACCATACCCTGCCTGCATTCTGCGATGAATGTCGACTGGTCGACATCCTTCAGCTGTTAGAAACCGAATCACCTCTCGCTGATCAACTCTGGACGTTTTCCTAATCACACCCGCCATGTTTTCAACGGTCTATCGAGGCAACTATGGATCGGCGGATAATGACATTTTGCAAACTTGATGGTTGGTATGTGCTGTTTCCATCAGAAGTGACGTCATCATGCGCAAATCACGTATGTTTACTTGGTGCAGTTAGGTCCGGTTTCGTTTGAACACACCTCGTAGAATAAGAATCACTTTAACATGTAAGAGGTGCGATTCGTTGGTCCTCTGCCTTCTTTGTCAATAGTCATAGCAATCAAAAGTCGCCTGGGTCTTTTCTCAGAGACTAATATGGAGGGCAAATATTTCCAATCGTTAGCAGGAACTGCAAAACATCACATCAAATGACGGACAATTACAGCGGGCATTTCCAGGAAATGGCTTCAATAAATGGCGTACTTCAAAGAGAGCATTTCGCATGCGTTGTCATAGACACGCGACACAAAGTATGATATAACACAGATACTGATGTGGAAGCAATCAAATAACTTTTTCATTTAGAGTTTTTTTTTCTTTCTAGTGTACAGTAGTGAGTTAACTAGAAACAGTTACAACTGATATTCATAGGCGTCTCAGACTTTGTGGACCATGCGTGTGGCGCCTTGTGAGTAGCCTCTCAGTGCGCAAGCCTGGGCGCTGAATATGGAAACCCTGGGCTGCCCAAACTGCAGGATCCTCCTCTCAGCCTCGCTGGTGTAATCCAAAGGAATGCAAAGCATGACAGTTTGGCACCAGCTCAGCTGCAGGAGCTGCCGGAATGAGTTCGCAATTTTGAAACCATCCGCCTTAGGTGCTACCACTCTGGATTTTCTGTCTGGGTTTACTCCCTTAGCCCTACCCTGTTCCGAGGTTTCCACAAGACAGTGGAGTCGTTGCCCGCAGATGCTAGTTACTCGAGACATCCGATGATACTCTCATCGTTCATCGACTAGCCAGCACTCTCTGGGACTTGTGGGTTTAAAATCAGAGACTCCCCTGTCCTAGGCGAACTGCCTGAACAGGCTAACGAGCTTCGTCTACCCGGGTTTAGAGTCAGAGTTGACCTTCTCTTAGATTGGCTGCCACTAATCATGACAGTAATTAACGTTATTAAAAATAACTCAATTTTAATTGTCAAAATACTGTTGTTTCTTTCATTTTGTTATGTTCAACTGACGGCCACACAAGTTAGCTGTCGTTATGTGTAATTATATTGCGGGTCGTAACTGATATTAGAACTAACAATTTGTTCAATTCAAGCTCGCGGCCTGTGAATGGTGCGTCTCGGCCAATCTGGCACGGACGACTAACTCTTTGATTGGTGTTATATGAAAATACAGAAGAAGGGTTACAAGAAGAGATTATAACCCCTTTCAGTCATAACTGACTATATAATCATTTAAGTCATTACTTACTATAGAAGTCAATGTATATATATTTAAAGTTATTGCCCACCGCGAAGCGATCATGGCCACAACATCAGAAGGATGTGTCTTTATAATGTGATGTGCGCAGTATTTAGATTATAGTGAGGGAGTGAATGCGCTGGTCATCAATCTCACTCTTGTCCCAGGTTACCTTGGATCAGTGGCAAGACTATTGGTCGGGACGACTGGAGGTAACTCGAGATGCAGGTACTCTGGTCTTACTTCCCGTGAGACCAGGGGTCGCTTGAAACTTGCGGGACTCGATCGTCCACCGTTTCCGTTCATCACTGTGAGAGGCATGTGCCTTAACCTCTTGACTACAGCGAAAATTAAATTAAATATATATATATATTCCTCTATGCCTGTGAGACATGGACATTTACATTTGATCTGCAGCGAAGGATACATGCCTTGGAGATGAGATGTTTCTGAAGACTTTTAAACCTCACGTACAAAGATCGAGTTACAAATGAGGAAATACGAGATAGAATTACAACAGCAATAGGGCCTTTTGAAGACCTCTTGGCAACTGTCAAAAGAAGGAAACTCGCTTGGTACGGTCACATATCGAGATCAAATGGTCTTGCAAATACGATCTTCCACGGAAAGGTGCAAGGCAGACGACGAAGAGGCCGGCCCATAAAAGAGATGGGAGGACAACATAAAAGAATGGACCAATCTCCGACCAGAAGATGCACAGGCAGCGGCCGCTGACAGAGAAGGGTGGCGTAGAGTTGTGAGGATGTCTTCATGTGTGCCCCAACGACCTCACCGGTTACGGGATGATCTGACCTGACCTGATATACACACACATACATACATACACACACATACACACTCATACATATACACACATACACGAGATGCGTTCAAATCTTGACTTTTTTGTTCTAGTTCTACCTGAATGGGTTATACCGTTCTGGAATTACTATCATTAGTTCCTAGGTGGGCTACTTGCCGTGGGCCAGTCACGTGACAGATGAATAACAATGGCGGAGCGTGTTGTGATGAAGTGTCTTGTGAAAGATGGCGCGAAAACTGAAAATTGACAGAATACTGCAACCACAATAAGGTGATGAGACACTCAGCCGCAGCAAGACATGGAGGTGGTGAGACACTCAGCCGTAGCAAGACATGGAGGTGATGAGACACTCAGCCGTAGCAAGACATGGAGGTGATGAGACACTCAGCCGTAGCAAGACATGGAGGTGATGAGACACTCAGCCGTAGCAAGACATGGAGGTGATGAGACACTCAGCCGTAGCAAGACATGGAGGTGATGAGACACTCAGCCGTAGCAAGACATGGAGGTGGTGAGACACTCAGCCGTAGCAAGACATGGAGGTGATGAGACACTCAGCCGTTGCAAGACATGGAGGTGATGAGACACTCAGCCGTAGCAAGACATGGAGGTGATGAGACACTCAGCCGTAGCAAGACATGGAGATGATGAGACACTCAGCCGTAGCAAGACATGGAGGTGATGAGACACTCAGCCGTAGCAAGACATGGAGGTGATGAGACACTCAGCCGTAGCAAGACATGGAGGTGGTGAGACACTCAGCCGCAGCAAGACATGGAGGTGATGAGACACTCAGCCGTAGCAAGACATGGAGGTGGTGAGACACTCAGCCGTAGCAAGACATGGAGGTGGTGAGACACTCAGCCGTAGCAAGACATGGAGGTGATGAGACACTCAGCCGCAGCAAGATATGGAGGTGATGAGACACTCAGCCGTAGCAAGACATGGAGGTGATGAGACACTCAGCCGCAGCAAGACATGGAGGTGATGAGACACTCAGCCGTAGCAAGACATGGAGGTGATGAGACACTCAGCCGTAGCAAGACATGGAGGTGGTGAGACACTCAGCCGTAGCAAGACATGGAGGTGATGAGACACAGCCGTAGCAAGACATGGAGGTGATGAGACACTCAGCCGTAGCAAGACATGGAGGTGATGAGACACTCAGCCGTAGCAAGACATGGAGGTGATGAGACACTCAGCCGTAGCAAGACATGGAGGTGATGAGACACTCAGCCGTAGCAAGACATGGAGGTGATGAGACACTCAGCCGTAGCAAGACATGGAGGTGATGAGACACTCAGCCGTAGCAAGACATGGAGGTGATAAGACACTCAGCCGTAGCAAGACATGGAGGTGATGAGACACTCAGCCGTAGCAAGACATGGAGGTGATGAGACACTCAGCCGTAGCAAGACATGGAGGTGATGAGACACTCAGCCGTAGCAAGACATGGAGGGGGTGAGACACTCAGCCGTAGCAAGACATGGAGGTGATGAGACACTCAGCCGTAGCAAGACATGGAGGTGATGAGACACTCAGCCGTTGCAAGACATGGAGGTGATGAGACACTCAGCCGTAGCAAGACATGGAGGTGATGAGACACTCAGCCGTAGCAAGACATGGAGGTGATGAGACACTCAGCCGTAGCAAGACATGGAGGTGGTGAGACACTCAGCCGTTGCAAGACATGGAGGTGGTGAGACACTCAGCCGTAGCAAGACATGGAGGTGGTGAGACACTCAGCCGTAGCAAGACATGGAGGTGATGAGACACTCAGCCGCAGCAAGACATGGAGGTGATGAGACACTCAGCCGCAGCAAGACATGGAGGTGATGAGACACTCAGCCGTAGCAAGATATGGAGGTGATGAGACACTCAGCCGCAGCAAGACATGGAGGTGATGAGACACTCAGCCGTAGCAAGACATGGAGGTGATGAGACACTCAGCCGTAGCAAGACATGGAGGTGGTGAGACACTCAGCCGTAGCAAGACATGGAGGTGATGAGACACAGCCGAAGCAAGACATGGAGGTGATGAGACACTCAGCCGTAGCAAGACATGGAGGTGGTGAGACACTCAGCCGTAGCAAGACATGGAGGTGATGAGACACTCAGCCGTAGCAAGACATGGAGGTGATGAGACACTCAGCCGTAGCAAGACATGGAGGTGATGAGACACTCAGCCGTAGCAAGACATGGAGGTGATGAGACACTCAGCCGTAGCAAGACATGGAGGTGATGAGACACTCAGCCGTAGCAAGACATGGAGGTGATGAGACACTCAGCCGTAGCAAGACATGGAGGGGGTGAGACACTCAGCCGTAGCAAGACATGGAGGTGATGAGACACTCAGTCGTAGCAAGACATGGAGGTGATGAGACACTCAGCCGTTGCAAGACATGGAGGTGGTGAGACACTCAGCCGTAGCAAGACATGGAGGTGGTGAGACACTCAGCCGTAGCAAGACATGGAGGTGATGAGACACTCAGCCGCAGCAAGACATGGAGGTGATGAGACACTCAGCCGCAGCAAGACATGGAGGTGATGAGACACTCAGCCGTAGCAAGACATGGAGGTGATGAGACACTCAGCCGCAGCAAGACATGGAGGTGATGAGACACTCAGCCGTAGCAAGACATGGAGGTGATGAGACACTCAGCCGTAGCAAGACATGGAGGTGGTGAGACACTCAGCCGTAGCAAGACATGGAGGTGATGAGACACAGCCGTAGCAAGACATGGAGGTGATGAGACACTCAGCCGTAGCAAGACATGGAGGTGGTGAGACACTCAGCCGTAGCAAGACATGGAGGTGATGAGACACTCAGCCGTAGCAAGACATGGAGGTGATGAGACACTCAGCCGTAGCAAGACATGGAGGTGATGAGACACTCAGCCGTAGCAAGACATGGAGGTGATGAGACACTCAGCCGTAGCAAGACATGGAGGTGATGAGACACTCAGCCGTAGCAAGACATGGAGGTGATGAGACACTCAGCCGCAGCAAGACATGGAGGGGGTGAGACACTCAGCCGTAGCAAGACATGGAGGTGATGAGACACTCAGCCGTAGCAAGACATGGAGGTGATGAGACACTCAGCCGTAGCAAGACATGGAGGTGATGAGACACTCAGCCGCAGAAAGACATGGAGGTGATGAGACACTCAGCCGTAGCAAGACATGCAGGTGATGAGACACTCAGCCGTAGCAAGACATGGAGGTGATGAGACACTCAGCCGTAGCAAGACATGGAGGTGATGAGACACTCAGCCGTAGCAAGACATGGAGGTGATGAGACACTCAGCCGCAGCAAGACATGGAGGAGATGAGACACTCAGCCGTAGCAAGACATGGAGGTGATGAGACACTCAGCCGTAGCAAGACATGGAGGTGATGAGACACTCAGCCGTAGCAAGACATGGAGGTGATGAGACACTCAGCCGCAGCAAGACATGGAGGTGGTGAGACACTCAGCCGTAGCAAGACATGGAGGTGATGAGACACTCAGCCGCAGCAAGACATGGAGGTGATGAGACACTCAGCCGTAGCAAGACATGGAGGTGGTGATACACTCAGCCGTAGCAAGACATGGAGGTGGTGAGACACAGCCGTAGCAAGACATGGAGGTGATGAGACACTCAGCCGTAGCAAGACATGGAGGTGATGAGACACTCAGCCGTAGCAAGACATGGAGGTGGTGAGACACTCAGCCGTAGCAAGACATGGAGGTGGTGAGACACAGCCGTAGCAAGACATGGAGGTGATGAGACACTCAGCCGCAGCAAGACATGGAGGTGATGAGACACTCAGCCGTAGCAAGACATGGAGGTGGTGAGACACTCAGCCGTAGCAAGACATGGAGGTGATGAGACACAGCCGTAGCAAGACATGGAGGTGATGCGACACTCAGCCGCAGCAAGACATGGAGGTGATGAGACACTCATCCGTAGCAAGATATGGAGGTGATGAGACACTCAGCCGCAGCAAGACATGGAGGTGATGAGACACTCAGCCGTAGCAAGACATGGAGGTGATGAGACACTCAGCCGTAGCAAGACATGGAGGTGGTGAGACACTCAGCCGTAGCAAGACATGGAGGTGATGAGACACAGCCGTAGCAAGACATGGAGGTGATGAGACACTCAGCCGTAGCAAGACATGGAGGTGGTGAGACACTCAGCCGTAGCAAGACATGGAGGTGATGAGACACTCAGCCGTAGCAAGACATGGAGGTGATGAGACACTCAGCCGTAGCAAGACATGGAGGTGATGAGACACTCAGCCGTAGCAAGACATGGAGGTGATGAGACACTCAGCCGTAGCAAGACATGGAGGTGATGAGACACTCAGCCGTAGCAAGACATGGAGGTGATGAGACACTCAGCCGTAGCAAGACATGGAGGGGGTGAGACACTCAGCCGTAGCAAGACATGGAGGTGATGAGACACTCAGCCGTAGCAAGACATGGAGGTGATGAGACACTCAGCCGTTGCAAGACACTGAGGTGGTGAGACACTCAGCCGTAGCAAGACATGGAGGTGGTGAGACACTCAGCCGTAGCAAGACATGGAGGTGATGAGACACTCAGCCGCAGCAAGACATGGAGGTGATGAGACACTCAGCCGCAGCAAGACATGGAGGTGATGAGACACTCAGCCGTAGCAAGACATGGAGGTGATGAGACACTCAGCCGCAGCAAGACATGGAGGTGATGAGACACTCAGCCGTAGCAAGACATGGAGGTGATGAGACACTCAGACGTAGCAAGACATGGAGGTGGTGAGACACTCAGCCGTAGCAAGACATGGAGGTGATGAGACACAGCCGTAGCAAGACATGGAGGTGATGAGACACTCAGCCGTAGCAAGACATGGAGGTGGTGAGACACTCAGCCGTAGCAAGACATGGAGGTGATGAGACACTCAGCCGTAGCAAGACATGGAGGTGATGAGACACTCAGCCGTAGCAAGACATGGAGGTGATGAGACACTCAGCCGTAGCAAGACATGGAGGTGATGAGACACTCAGCCGTAGCAAGACATGGAGGTGATGAGACACTCAGCCGTAGCAAGACATGGAGGTGATGAGACACTCAGCCGTAGCAAGACATGGAGGGGGTGAGACACTCAGCCGTCGCAAGACATGGAGGTGATGAGACACTCAGCCGTAGCAAGACATGGAGGTGATGAGACACTCAGCCGTAGCAAGACATGGAGGTGATGAGACACTCAGATGCAGCAAGACATGGAGGTGATAAGACACTCAGCCGTAGCAAGACATGCAGGTGATGAGACACTCAGCCGTAGCAAGACATGGAGGTGATGAGACACTCAGCCGTAGCAAGACATGGAGGTGATGAGACACTCAGCCGTAGCAAGACATGGAGGTGATGAGACACTCAGCCGCAGCAAGACATGGAGGAGATGAGACACTCAGCCGCAGCAAGACATGGAGGTGATGAGACACTCAGCCGTAGCAAGACATGGAGGTGATGAGACACTCAGCCGTAGCAAGACATGGAGGTGATGAGACACTCAGCCGCAGCAAGACATGGAGGTGGTGAGACACTCAGCCGTAGCAAGACATGGAGGTGATGAGACACTCAGCCGCAGCAAGACATGGAGGTGATGAGACACTCAGCCGTAGCAAGACATGGAGGTGGTGAGACACTCAGCCGTAGCAAGACATGGAGGTGATGAGACACTCAGCCGTAGCAAGACATGGAGGTGATGAGACACTCAGCCGCAGCAAGACATGGAGGTGATGAGACACTCAGCCGTAGCAAGACATGGAGGTGGTGAGACACTCAGCCGTAGCAAGACATGGAGGTGATGAGACACTCAGCCGTAGCAAGACATGGAGGTGATGAGACACTCAGCCGTAGCAAGACATGGAGGTGATGAGACACTCAGCCGTAGCAAGACATGGAGGTGATGAGACACTCAGCCGTAGCAAGACATGGAGGTGATGAGACACTCAGCCGCAGCAAGACATGGAGGTGGTGAGACACTCAGCCGTAGCAAGACATGGAGGTGATGAGACACTCAGCCGCAGCAAGACATGGAGGTGATGAGACACTCAGCCGTAGCAAGACATGGAGGTGGTGAGACACTCAGCCGTAGCAAGACATGGAGGTGGTGAGACACAGCCGTAGCAAGACATGGAGGTGATGAGACACTCAGCCGTAGCAAGACATGGAGGTGATGAGACACTCAGCCGTAGCAAGACATGGAGGTGGTGAGACACTCAGCCGTAGCAAGACATGGAGGTGGTGAGACACAGCCGTAGCAAGACATGGAGGTGATGAGACACTCAGCCGCAGCAAGACATGGAGGTGATGAGACACTCAGCCGTAGCAAGACATGGAGGTGGTGACACACTCAGCCGTAGCAAGACATGGAGGTGATGAGACACAGCCGTAGCAAGACATGGAGGTGATGCGACACTCAGCCGCAGCAAGACATGGAGGTGATGAGACACTCAGCCGTAGCAAGATATGGAGGTGATGAGACACTCAGCCGCAGCAAGACATGGAGGTGATGAGACACTCAGCCGTAGCAAGACATGGAGGTGATGAGACACTCAGCCGTAGCAAGACATGGAGGTGGTGAGACACTCAGCCGTAGCAAGACATGGAGGTGATGAGACACAGCCGTAGCAAGACATGGAGGTGATGAGACACTCAGCCGTAGCAAGACATGGAGGTGGTGAGACACTCAGCCGTAGCAAGACATGGAGGTGATAAGACACTCAGCCGTAGCAAGACATGGAGGTGATGAGACACTCAGCCGTAGCAAGACATGGAGGTGATGAGACACTCAGCCGTAGCAAGACATGGAGGTGATGAGACACTCAGCCGTAGCAAGACATGGAGGTGATGAGACACTCAGCCGTAGCAAGACATGGAGGTGATGAGACACTCAGCCGTAGCAAGACATGGAG
This sequence comes from Ariolimax columbianus, assembly GCA_036924085.1. NCBI lineage: Eukaryota > Metazoa > Mollusca > Gastropoda > Stylommatophora > Arionidae > Ariolimax > Ariolimax columbianus. The sequence continues at coordinate 2,633,323 of JAVGWX010000023.1, forward strand.
GGGGTGAGACACTCAGCCGTAGCAAGACATGGAGGTGATGAGACACTCAGCCGTAGCAAGACATGGAGGTGATGAGACACTCAGCCGTTGCAAGACATGGAGGTGGTGAGACACTCAGCCGTAGCAAGACATGGAGGTGGTGAGACACTCAGCCGTAGCAAGACATGGAGGTGATGAGACACTCAGCCGCAGCAAGACATGGAGGTGATGAGACACTCAGCCGCAGCAAGACATGGAGGTGATGAGACACTCAGCCGTAGCAAGACATGGAGGTGATGAGACACTCAGCCGCAGCAAGACATGGAGGTGATGAGACACTCAGCCGTAGCAAGACATGGAGGTGATGAGACACTCAGACGTAGCAAGACATGGAGGTGGTGAGACACTCAGCCGTAGCAAGACATGGAGGTGATGAGACACAGCCGTAGCAAGACATGGAGGTGATGAGACACTCAGCCGTAGCAAGACATGGAGGTGGTGAGACACTCAGCCGTAGCAAGACATGGAGGTGATGAGACACTCAGCCGTAGCAAGACATGGAGGTGATGAGACACTCAGCCGTAGCAAGACATGGAGGTGGTGAGACACTCAGCCGTAGCAAGACATGGAGGTGGTGAGACACAGCCGTAGCAAGACATGGAGGTGATGAGACACTCAGCCGCAGCAAGACATGGAGGTGATGAGACACTCAGCCGTAGCAAGACATGGAGGTGGTGAGACACTCAGCCGTAGCAAGACATGGAGGTGATGAGACACAGCCGTAGCAAGACATGGAGGTGATGAGACACTCAGCCGTAGCAAGACATGGAGGTGATGAGACACTCAGCCGTAGCAAGACATGGAGGGGGTGAGACACTCAGCCGTAGCAAGACATGGAGGTGATGAGACACTCAGCCGTAGCAAGACATGGAGGTGATGAGACACTCAGCCGTTGCAAGACACTGAGGTGGTGAGACACTCAGCCGTAGCAAGACATGGAGGTGGTGAGACACTCAGCCGTAGCAAGACATGGAGGTGATGAGACACTCAGCCGCAGCAAGACATGGAGGTGATGAGACACTCAGCCGCAGCAAGACATGGAGGTGATGAGACACTCAGCCGTAGCAAGACATGGAGGTGATGAGACACTCAGCCGCAGCAAGACATGGAGGTGATGAGACACTCAGCCGTAGCAAGACATGGAGGTGATGAGACACTCAGACGTAGCAAGACATGGAGGTGGTGAGACACTCAGCCGTAGCAAGACATGGAGGTGATGAGACACAGCCGTAGCAAGACATGGAGGTGATGAGACACTCAGCCGTAGCAAGACATGGAGGTGGTGAGACACTCAGCCGTAGCAAGACATGGAGGTGATGAGACACTCAGCCGTAGCAAGACATGGAGGTGATGAGACACTCAGCCGTAGCAAGACATGGAGGTGATGAGACACTCAGCCGTAGCAAGACATGGAGGTGATGAGACACTCAGCCGTAGCAAGACATGGAAGTGATGAGACACTCAGCCGTAGCAAGACATGGAGGTGATGAGACACTCAGCCGTAGCAAGACATGGAGGGGGTGAGACACTCAGCCGTCGCAAGACATGGAGGTGATGAGACACTCAGCCGTAGCAAGACATGGAGGTGATGAGACACTCAGCCGTAGCAAGACATGGAGGTGATGAGACACTCAGATGCAGCAAGACATGGAGGTGATAAGACACTCAGCCGTAGCAAGACATGCAGGTGATGAGACACTCAGCCGTAGCAAGACATGGAGGTGATGAGACACTCAGCCGTAGCAAGACATGGAGGTGATGAGACACTCAGCCGTAGCAAGACATGGAGGTGATGAGACACTCAGCCGCAGCAAGACATGGAGGAGATGAGACACTCAGCCGCAGCAAGACATGGAGGTGATGAGACACTCAGCCGTAGCAAGACATGGAGGTGATGAGACACTCAGCCGTAGCAAGACATGGAGGTGATGAGACACTCAGCCGCAGCAAGACATGGAGGTGGTGAGACACTCAGCCGTAGCAAGACATGGAGGTGATGAGACACTCAGCCGCAGCAAGACATGGAGGTGATGAGACACTCAGCCGTAGCAAGACATGGAGGTGGTGAGACACTCAGCCGTAGCAAGACATGGAGGTGATGAGACACTCAGCCGTAGCAAGACATGGAGGTGATGAGACACTCAGCCGCAGCAAGACATGGAGGTGATGAGACACTCAGCCGTAGCAAGACATGGAGGTGGTGAGACACTCAGCCGTAGCAAGACATGGAGGTGATGAGACACTCAGCCGTAGCAAGACATGGAGGTGATGAGACACTCAGCCGTAGCAAGACATGGAGGTGATGAGACACTCAGCCGTAGCAAGACATGGAGGTGATGAGACACTCAGCCGTAGCAAGACATGGAGGTGATGAGACACTCAGCCGCAGCAAGACATGGAGGTGGTGAGACACTCAGCCGTAGCAAGACATGGAGGTGATGAGACACTCAGCCGCAGCAAGACATGGAGGTGATGAGACACTCAGCCGTAGCAAGACATGGAGGTGGTGAGACACTCAGCCGTAGCAAGACATGGAGGTGGTGAGACACAGCCGTAGCAAGACATGGAGGTGATGAGACACTCAGCCGTAGCAAGACATGGAGGTGATGAGACACTCAGCCGTAGCAAGACATGGAGGTGGTGAGACACTCAGCCGTAGCAAGACATGGAGGTGGTGAGACACAGCCGTAGCAAGACATGGAGGTGATGAGACACTCAGCCGCAGCAAGACATGGAGGTGATGAGACACTCAGCCGTAGCAAGACATGGAGGTGGTGACACACTCAGCCGTAGCAAGACATGGAGGTGATGAGACACAGCCGTAGCAAGACATGGAGGTGATGCGACACTCAGCCGCAGCAAGACATGGAGGTGATGAGACACTCAGCCGTAGCAAGATATGGAGGTGATGAGACACTCAGCCGCAGCAAGACATGGAGGTGATGAGACACTCAGCCGTAGCAAGACATGGAGGTGATGAGACACTCAGCCGTAGCAAGACATGGAGGTGGTGAGACACTCAGCCGTAGCAAGACATGGAGGTGATGAGACACAGCCGTAGCAAGACATGGAGGTGATGAGACACTCAGCCGTAGCAAGACATGGAGGTGGTGAGACACTCAGCCGTAGCAAGACATGGAGGTGATGAGACACTCAGCCGTAGCAAGACATGGAGGTGATGAGACACTCAGCCGTAGCAAGAAATGGAGGTGATGAGACACTCAGCCGTAGCAAGACATGGAGGTGATGAGACACTCAGCCGTAGCAAGACATGGAGGTGATGAGACACTCAGCCGTAGCAAGACATGGAGGTGATGAGACACTCAGCCGTAGCAAGACATGGAGGGGGTGAGACACTCAGCCGTAGCAAGACATGGAGGTGATGAGACACTCAGCCGTAGCAAGACATGGAGGTGATGAGACACTCAGCCGTAGCAAGACATGGAGGTGATGAGACACTCAGCCGCAGCAAGACATGGAGGTGATGAGACACTCAGCCGTAGCAAGACATGCAGGTGATGAGACACTCAGCCGTAGCAAGACATGGAGGTGATGAGACACTCAGCCGTAGCAAGACATGGAGGTGATTAGACACTCAGCCGTAGCAAGACATGGAGGTGATGAGACACTCAGCCGCAGCAAGACATGGAGGAGATGAGACACTCAGCCGCAGCAAGACATGGAGGTGATGAGACACTCAGCCGTAGCAAGACATGGAGGTGATGAGACACTCAGCCGTAGCAAGACATGGAGGTGATGAGACACTCAGCCGCAGCAAGACATGGAGGTGGTGAGACACTCAGCCGTAGCAAGACATGGAGGTGATGAGACACTCAGCCGCAGCAAGACATGGAGGTGATGAGACACTCAGCCGAAGCAAGACATGGAGGTGGTGAGACACTCAGCCGTAGCAAGACATGGAGGTGGTGAGACACAGCCGTAGCAAGACATGGAGGTGATGAGACACTCAGCCGCAGCAAGACATGGATGTGGTGTAAACGTTTTTGAAAAGGCCGTACATCTGTGAGCAAAGATCCCGTCATGTTCCTGCAAGATAACGCTCAACCTTATTCGGCTAACGGCACTATGTGCCATCTGCAACAACTCGACTGGGAGGTATTGCCCCATCCACCTTCCAAGTCAGACCTCGGTCCAAGCGATTTCCACCTGTTTAGACCCCTAAAAAAATTCCAGGGAGTTCAGCATTTCAGCACTGATGACGAAGTGAAACAGGCTGTCCTGGGTTGGTTCAGACATACTGACTAACCTTTCTACGCTGAAGCTTTTCAAGCATTACTTAAACGATGGGATAATTGCTTAAACGTTGCAGAAGATTATTTTTAAAAATCCCGGTTTGACTTGAACGTCCCTGGTATTTGTAAATATGTATATAGCAAGTTACATATTTTGAGCATAAAGAAAGACACGATACTTTATTATTATCAGCACTGGGGGGAAGGTTGACGGTCAGTGAACAAGGGTCCAGAGCTATTTAAGAAATAGCTGCATCAAACGATTGACTAATATCAGTCTGATTGTTGTTGTTGTTGTTGTTGTTGTTGTTGTTGTATGCCCATAATGAATAGGATTACACTTTTACTGCGCCCTGAAAAGGACGTTAATTGGCGGGTTGTTGTAGCTTTCCTCTCATCCCATGCGTGCTGATGAAGGTGGACATGTTTCCTTCATGGTGAAAAAGTATGTCGACGACAACAGTGAAGAACTGGACAACGATGTTTAAAGAAGGACGCGAAAGATCTTTCGAGACCAGGTCAGGCACATATTGTTGGGTTAACTCACGTCCGAGACCAGGTCAGGCACATATTGTTGGGTTAACTCACGTCCGAGACCAGGTCAGGCACATATTGTTGGGTTAACTCACGTCCGAGACCAGGTCAGGCACATATTGTTGGGTTAACTCACGTCCGAGACCAGGTCAGGCACATATTGTTGGGTTAACTCACGTCCGAGACCAGGTCAGGCACATATTGTTGCGTCAGAAAGTGCCATCGCAAAAATGGATGCAGCAATTCGAGTTGACCGTCGACGAAGATTACGTTCGCCACACTTTTGTCACCATACACTGCCTGCATTCTGCGATGAATGTCAACTGGTCGACATCCTTCAGCTGTTTGAAACCGAATCACCTCTCGCTGTTCAACTCTGGACGGATTCCGTATCACACCCGCCATGTTTTCAACGGTCTGCTGAAGAAACTATGAGTCGGAGGATAATCAAATTTTGCAAAATTGACGGTTGGTATCTGCTGTTTACATCAGAAGTGACGTCCTAATGCTTAGCGTACTTATGTTCACTTGATGCAGTTTTGGTCCGGTTTCATTTGAACATGCCTCGTAGCATCGGTCTACAGCTTTGTATTCCCACGATGTTCAGAGCCTTCATGCCACGCTTACACACATTTTTGAACCAGTTGTGGTCGACCAACTTTTATTTTGTCATTCTACAGATGTCCATAGAGGATATCCTTGGGAATGCGACTATCTGCCATGCAACGAACATGACCAAGCCATCGTAGTCTTATCTGCCTAAGTAGAGTGTACATGCTTGGGAGACGTGCGAGAGTGCAGATCTGCATTTGTCAGTCTGTCCCTCATTGTCATTCTAAGAATAGACCGCAAGCACCGTAGGTGGAAGATGTTAATCCTGTGCTTTTGTTTGTCATAAGTTGTCCACGTTTCGCTACCATAAATACAGAATGGGAGAAAACAATATTAGAAAGATAGATAAGGAAAGGGACCTAGGGGTTATAATAGATCATACAGGAAAGGTGAGTGAGCAAGTTAAGGTAGCAGTGAAAAAGGCAAATGCAATGTTAGGTATGATAAAAAGAAATATTAAACATAGGAGCAAGGAAGTGATCGTCAAACTGTATAAAGCTTTAGTTAGACCTAGATTGGAGTACTGTGTACAGGTGTGGAGTCCTTATCATAGAGGGGACATAAACATGCTAGAAAGAATACAAAAAAGAGCGACAAAGATGATAGTGGGATTCCAGAATTACAGTTATGAGGAACGACTCAGAAAAACGGGCCTACAGTGTCTCGAAGAGAGAAGAATTCGTGGTGACTTAATACAGGTTTATAAGATGATCAGAGGAATCGATAAATTAGACTATAACAAGTTTTTTAAAATACAGCCACCTACAATAACACGAGGGCATAGCTACAAGCTGATTAAAGAGAGGTCCAGGTTAGATATTAGGAAATATTTTTTTAGTCAGAGAGTGGTGTCTGCTTGGAATGCATTGCCAGGGGAGGTGGTGGAGGCAGGGACAGTTAATGCGTTTAAGAATAAACTGGATGTGCATAGATTTTAGAGCAAGGTGATGTAAATGTAACTGGTTGTATACAGACTCTGCAGGGTCTTCTAAACCAGTATAAAGACGTTAAGTTAAGTTATATAGGAGCGTGCTTGCGTCACGTGCATTGTACACCATGGCCTAAGCTTTAATTGTCAGTTTCTGATTTTCCCAAATGTTCGTTGTCAGGCCAGCAAATGCAGCAGCAGCGTTGCCGAAGCGACTGTCTATTTCTGGGTCGAGAGAGTTTGGGATTGAAGGTGGGTCCCAGGTTTGTGAGGTCTGTTTCTGGGTCGAGAGAGTTTGTGATTGAAGGTGGGTCCCAGGTTTGTGAGGTCTATTTCTGGGTCGAGAGAGTTTGTGATTGAAGGTGGGTCCCAGGTTTGTGAGGGCTATTTCTGGGTCGAGATAGTTTGTGATTGAAGGTGGGTCCCAGGTTTGTGAGGTCTATTTCTGGGTCTAGAGAGAGTTTGTGATTGAATGTGGGTCCCAGGTTTGTAAGGTCTATTTCTGGGTCTAGAGAGAGTTTGTGATTGAAGGTGGGTCCCAAGTTTGTCAGGTCTATTTCTGGGTCTAGAGAGAGTTTGTGATTGAAGGTGGGTCCCAGGTTTGTGAGGTCTATTTCTGGGTCTAGAGAGAGTTTGTCATTGAATGTGGGTCCCAGGTTTGTGAGGTCCATTTCTGGGTCTAGAGAGAGTTTGTGATTGAAGGTGGGTCCCAGGTTTGTGAGGTCTATTTCTGGGTCTAGAGAGAGTTTGTGATTGAAGGTGGGTCCCAGGTTTGTGAGGTCTATTTTTGGGTCTAGAGAGAGTTTGTGATTGAAGGTGGGTCCCAGGTTTGTGAGGTCTATTTCTGGGTCTAGAGAGAGTTTGTGACTGAAGGTGGGTCCCAGGTTTGTGAGGTCTATTTCTGGGTCTAGAGAGAGTTTGTGATTGAAGGTGGGTCCCATGTTTGTGAGGTCTATTTCTGGGTCTAGAGAGAGTTTGTGATTGAATGTGGGTCCCATGTTTGTGAGGTCTATTTCTGGGTCTAGAGAGAGTTTGTGATTGAAGGTGGGTCCCAGGTTTGTGAGGTCTATTTCTGGGTCTAGAGAGAGTTTGTGATTGAAGATGGGTCCCAGGTTTGTGAGGTCTATTTCTGGGTGTAGAGATAGTTTGTGATTGAAGGTGGGTCCCAGGTTTGTGAGGTCTATTTCTGGGTGTAGAGAGAGTTTGTGGTTGAAGGTGGGTCCCAGGTTTGTGAGGTCTATTTTTGGTTCTAGAGAGAGATTGTCATTGGTGAGGGGTCCCAGGTTTGTGAGGTCTATTTCTGGGTCTAGAAAGAGTTTATGATTGAATGTGGGTCCCAGGTTTGTGAGGTCTATTTCTGGGTCTAGAGAGAGTTTGTGATTGAAGGTGCGTCCCAGGTTTGTGAGGTCTATTTCTGGGTCTAGAGAGAGTTTGTGATTGAAGGTGGGTCCCAGGTTTGTGAGGTCTATTTCTGGGTGTAGAGAGAGTTTGTGATTGAAGGTGGGTCCCAGGTTTGTGAGGTCTATTTCTGGGTGTAGAGAGAGTTTGTGGTTGAAGGTGGGTCCCAGGTTTGTGAGGTCTATTTTTGGTTCTAGAGAGAGATTGTCATTGGTGAGGGGTCCCAGGTTTGTGAGGTCTATTTCTGGGTCTAGAAAGAGTTTGTGATTGAATGTGGGTCCCAGGTTTGTGAGGTCTATTTCTGGGTCTAGAGAGAGTTTGTGATTGAAGGTGGGTCCCAGGTTTGTGAGGTCTATTTATGGGTCTAGAGAGAGTTTGTGATTGAAGGTGGGTCCCAGGTTTGTGAGGTCTATTTCTGGGTGTAGAGAGAGTTTGTGATTGACGGTGGGTCCCAGGTTTGTGAGGTCTATTTCTGGGTGTAGAGAGAGTTTGTGGTTGAAGGTGGGTCCCAGGTTTGTGAGGTCTATTTTTGGTTCTAGAGAGAGATTGTCATTGGTAGGAGTCCCTGGTTTGTGAGGTCTATTTCTGGGTCTAGAGACAGATTGTCATTGGTGAGGGGTCCCAGGTTTGTGAGGTCTATTTCTGGGCCTAGAAAGAGATTGTCATTGGTGAGGGGTCCCAGGTTTGTGAAGTCTATTTCTAGGTCTAGTGAGAGCTTCTATTTAATGAGGGATCCCATGTTTGTGAGGTCTATTTCTGGGTCTATAGAGAGCTTCTAGTTGATGAGGAATCCCAGGTTTGTGAGGTCTATTTCTGGGTCCAGATAGAGATTATCATTTATCAGGAATTCCAGGTTTGTGAGGTCTATTTCTGGGTGTAGAGAGAGTTTGTGGTTGATGAGGGATCCCAGGTTTGTGAGGTCTATTTCTGGGTGTAGAGAGAGTTTGTAGTTAATGAGGGATCCCAGGTTTGTGAGGTCTATTTCTGGGTGTAGAGAGAGTTTGTGGTTGATGAGGGATCCCAGGTTTGTGAGGTCTATTTCTGGGTCTAGAGAGAGCTTGTAGTTGATGAGGGATCCCAGGTTAATGAGGTCTATATCTGGGTCTAGAGAGAGATTGTCATTGATGAGGGATCCCAGGTTTGTGAGGTCTATTTCTGGGTGTAGAGAGAGTTTGTGGTTGATGAGGAATCCCAGGTTTGTGAGGTCTATTTCTGGGTCTAGAGAGAGATTGTCATTGATGAGGGATCCCAGGTTTGTGAGGTCTATTTCTGGGTCTAGAGAGAGTTTGTGGTTGATGAGTGTCCCAGGTTTGTACCAGTTCATAATTATCGATGCTTTGACTTGGAGTGGCATCTACTTTCTGTCCCAATAAATTTGTTTTGTTGAGATTTATTGTGAAACCAAAATCTTTCAACGTCTTGGGAGAAGCGATCTATGTTTCAAATGAAAAACAAAATAAATGTGATATTAAAGTGACGATCCAAACAAAGCACAGGACCTCCACAACAGGATATCCCTTAACGTGAATTCTGTTTGTATCCAAACAAGGTTGCTGACGCTAGCCCCATACACCACCCACTGTAGCCGCCTTTTACAACATTCACAGATATGTAATGTTTATATATCCTTCCACCCCCACCCCAAGTAAGGTGCTCCGGGGTCCACTCGGAGAGCTCACGAGCCTCGGCTTAAGTGAATTAAGCTATTTTAGGACACACGTGTTGTGCGCGTGGATGGGTTTATTTCGTGGAATCATGGGGAATGCGAATAGAACTTCTCAAATCATCCTAACACGGGAGCCGAAATCGATAACTGTAAAGATAAGAGAGGCATGGGAAGACACGAAAGAAAAGCAAGCGTAAAAAGGCTCTTGTGGTGCCCGGTTTGATAAGACTCGTACCACTGTAAACTGCCAGTCAGTCGAAACCTTTTCCGCCCCCTTGTTGAGCATAAGGTTTCGATACATTTAGTCAACAGATGCTGACCTGACCAATTGAGGTTTTTGGGTTTTTTTTTTAGGGAATGTGTAGGTGGGAGGGGGGGGGGTGATTAATGCTCATACACGATTGGGAAGCCAGGCCCATGTACAGCCCTCTGTAGTCGTCTCATAGAACATGCCTGTCAGGTTACTATTCTTTGCTCCCCTTTCGGGCCCCGGTAACACACGGGCAGTATCTTCCAGTCATGTCGCAAAAGGTGAACTGTGGAGGATTGAGGATGACACCAGCAACTTCATTATGTGAAACTACTACTACTGAAACAACCAGTAGAAATATACTCGGAGACAGTGTACAGGGCCCATCTCTTTATGTCCGTCTGTGTAAAGAGCCCAGCTAGGAAGGTCACTCTGTGTAAGGACTCAAGCTAGAAAGGTCGCTTTGTGTAAGGAGCCAAACTAGAAAGGTCACTCTGTGTAAGGAGCTAAACTAGAAAGGTCACTCTGTGTAAGGAGCCAAACTAGAAAGGTCACTCTGTGTAAGGACTCAAGCTAGAAAGGTCACTCTGTCTAAGGAGTCAAGCTACAAAGGTCACTCTGTGTAAGGAGCCAAACTAGAAAGGTCACTCTGTTTAAGGACTCAAGCTAGAAAGGTCACTCTGTGTAAGGAGCTATACTATAAAGGTCGCTTTGTGTAAGGAGCTAAACTAGAAAGGTCGCTTTGTGTAAGGAGCTAAACTAGAAAGGTCGCTCTGTGTAAAGAGCTAAACTAGACAGGTCACTCTGTGTAAGGAGCGAAGCTAGAAAGTTCGCTCTGTGTAAGGAACTAAACTAGACAGGTCACTCTGTGTAAGGAGCTAAGCTAGAAAGGTCGCTCTGTGTAAGGAGCGGAGCTAGAAAGGTCGCTCTGTGTACAGAGCCAAGCTAAAACAAAATATTTTCTGTGTAAAGAGCCAAGCTAGAAAGATCGCTCTGTATAAAGAGACAGTTCCGTGTAAAGAATCTAGCTAGAAAGGAGGCTCTGTGTAAACAGCCCAGCTCTATAGATTTCTGTGTAAAGAGCCCATCTAGAAACGTCTCTCTGTGTAAAAAGCCAATCTAGAAACGTATCTCTGTAAAAAGAGTCCATCTAGAAATGTCTCTCTGTATAAAGAGCCTATCTAGAAACGTCTCTCTGTGTAAAGAGCCTATCTAGAAACGTCTTTCTGTGTAAAGAGCCCATCTAGAAACGTCTCTCTGTGTAAAGAGCCTATCTAGAAAAGTCTCTCTGTGTAAAGAGTCTATCTAGAAACGTCTCTCTGTTTAAAGAGCCTATCTAGAAACATCTCTATGTGTAAAGAGTCTATATATAAACGTGTCTCTGTGTAAAGAGCCCATCTAGAAATGTATCTCTGTGTAAAGAGCCTATCTAGAAACGTCTCTCTGTGTAAAGAGTCCGGCTGTATACAGGACGCTCTGTGTCTCACAGGGGCCAAGAAGGCGTTTCCGAAAATCGATACACACATTTGATGTCGTTCAACATACGTGCTGTGGGTCAGGCGAGGGTGCGGGGGGAGGTGAGGGTGCAGGGGGAGATGAGGGTGCAGGGGGAGGTGAGGTGTGGGCGGGGGGGCTAGGGTGCGGGGTTGGGGGGGGGGCGTTTGATATTTGTTGATGAAGAAAACAACAAGGGCGGCGGCCTCATGAGATGGAAACGTGGTCGTGGATATCTAGGTCAAGTGCGGTCAGGGAGGGGGGGGGAGGAGTGGGCGGGCAGAGGGAGTCGCGGCAACTGGGGTCTTTTGGAGGGAGTTGTAGCATGGGGTTTAAGGAAAAGGGTCTCAAAGTGGATGTTTAATAGGGGTAGTCAGGGAATGTGGTGGCCTATTTATAGGGGGAGGGGGGAATAGGGCTGTAACCGGGGGAGTTAAAGCAGCTGGGATCTACTGGATGGAGGGGCGTTAGGGAGAATTAGGGCAACTGATGGTATCGGTTTCCTGCTTAGCAGACTAGGTTCGAGCAGCTTAATACTCCGCGGCGTTGGCACACGCGCTTACAGAGGGTGGTTAACCAATGAGCGAGTCTATCTTAATAGATTCAAACACTAAAGCAAAGTAGACCCGCGGCTAGTTAGGCGCACATCTATGCTGCTCTTAACAAACCACCTAACCACGACAGGTGTTATGGCATGTCACACAGTTAGTTGCCTCTTACGACATGCTCACTGTGAGGCAGTGGTCCTATTCTTGTCCACGCAGACCATTAAGTCTCTTAGGAGGAGGTGTAATTGAGGAAATCAGGGCGAACGAGGTCTCTTCCGATGAGCCTATAATGGTGACATCAGAGCAACTGGGTGCTTTTCTTGATCCTGTAATTGAGAGAATCAGAGCAATTGGGGTCTCTTAGAAGAAACTATAGTTTGATCTGGGGTACTGGGATCTCTCTGGTTGACCATTTCATAGGCAGGGTCTGAGGGATTGTGTAACAGTTCCAGTCGGAGCAAGAGAGTTTAGGGCAGGGGTGATGTGGTTGACGACTCAAAACAAAGGTACCTGAATGCGTGCCAAGGTCACTCACCGTCTCAATAAAGGAAAAAGGAGTTGGGGGCGAAGAATGTGGACAGGTAGGAACGGACCAATGGCGTTCCGATTTGAACAGTGGAAGGTGAGTGACAGACGGGATGGCAGCGGAGCTTGCTGCGATAGATGAGTTACAGGTGTAATTCGTTCCAATAACGACTGAATAGAGCAATCCCCCTGAGAACCATTGGTCAGCTCTGAGACTGCTTGAGTGTATATAACACGAGACAAATTTAGCTCAGGCAGGCTGGGTGGAGAGGGGAGGAGAGCGAATGAGAGACTGTAGATATGAGTCCGTTTAGCTCACCGATTTGATAGAGGAGCGATTGATAGAATGTTGTACGAATGTTAGTGATAGAACAGGATCGCTCAAATAGGTGTGTGAGTTTTGTATTAATAGATAATCTGAACGTGTGTTGTAAGCAGGACACATGGTGAACGAGGTATGTCCAGATCGCCCGCCTGAGGGGATTTGAGTGAGAAAGAGTTTTTGATTAGGTGTGTTGAGGACGCAGTTTAATAGATGTGTGTGTGATGTGAGTACGGCAATGGAACTGGGTTTTGGTAGTTGGGAATTCCATCAATAGCTAATGCTTAAAATTTCCGCTTTAGTTAATATTTATATTAACATATATATAATAATAGAATAATTAGTTAAGATGATATGTATTGTATTGTGTTTGTAATTTCATTACTAATTTTTTTTGTATGAGTATTATATAATAAATATGCCACCTGCTGTGTGATATGTCATTTACCGAGTGTGGTCAGGAATGATGTGGATGAGTGTGAGAATGTTCTGAGTTAGAATAACGGCCAGGTCAAACAGAGGGGTCTGCTACAATTGGGGTCTCTTGTGTGGAGGTCAGTACACCAGTCAACATGGAGACAGACTAGGAGCAAGCATGGTTCAAATAAACACACCAGCCAACATGCAATCAACAAAGCAGACACTTCAAGGAGAAATGGCTGAAACGATGGACAGGGTCTACTGGTGCGTGCCATGTATACATAAATGAAACACCCAAACAGAAATGACAACATCAACAAACTTCACCGCAGGGAGCGGAGCACAATCTACCAACCTTGGACAGAACAATCATACTAAACAAATACATGAACAAGTTGGACCCGTACACGAAAACCAGGGCCAGGACTGTACATACCCCTTTACCAGACAGTGCAATATGTGCCGCTCATTCGGCCAGGATTTACCACAGACAGACCAGTTATTGAGTGACCACCCCAACAATCACCAACTCCTTACACAGCTCCGCTCAGTCCAGGACTGACCACACACAGAGACCAGTTAATACCTGACCACCCCAACAATCACCAACACCTTACACAGCTCCGCTCAGTCCAGGACTGACCACAGACAGAGACAAGTTATTGCCTGACCACCCTAACACCTTACACAGCTCCGCTCAGGCCAGGACTGACCACAGACAGAGACAAGTTATTGCCTGACCACCCTAACACCTTACACAGCTCCGCTCAGTCCAGGACTGACCACAGACAGAGACCAATTAATACCTGACCACCCCAACAATCACCAACACCTTACACAGCTCCGCTCAGTCAAGGACTGACCACACACAGAGACCAGTTAATACCTGACCACCCAACAATCACGAACTCCTTACACAGCTCCGCTCAGTCCAGGACTGACCACACACAGAGACCAGTTAATACCTGACCACCCCAACAATCACCAACACCTTACACAGCTCCGCTCAGTCCAGGACTGACCACACACAGAGACCAGTTAATACCTGACCACCCCAACAATCACCAACACCTTACACACCCCCACTCATTAGCTACAAAACACTTGCCCATTCTCCATCTTGGCATTGATTGTGAAAGACAGACCAGTCCCACAAACCTATGAAGGTGTCAGAAAATAGGTCAGGCATTTCTGTTACAACTCACGAAATGAGATTCGAACTTATTATCCTAGTACTGTTGCACTTATTGTCCCTTATTTCTCAGCATAATCTCTCGCAAGATTGATACTCAATGCATCGCTTTATCTGTGCAATTCCAGGTACAATCAGTTAATTTTGAGTGCGTCAGTGAGATGTTTCAGGACCAGCCGTGAGCTCATTTTCTCGAAATGCAATCGATCCTGCATTATACTTTAGGCTATACCATGAGAACACCCTATTGCAACTACAACACACATGTTAGTCAGAGTCAGGCACAACATACTGATCAGACATGTTAGTCAGAGTCTGGCACAACATACTGATCAGACATGTTAGTCAGAGTCAGGCACAACATACTGATCAGACATGTTAGTCAGAGTCAGGCACAACATACTGATCAGACATGTTAGTCAGAGTCTGGCACAACATACTGATCAGACATGTTAGTCAGAGTCAGGCACAACATACTGATCAGACATGTTAGTCAGAGTCTGGCACAACATACTGATCAGACATGTTAGTCAGAGTCAGGCACAACATACTGATCAGACATGTTAGTCAGAGTCTGGCACAACATACTGATCAGACATGTTAGTCAGAGTCTGGCACAACATACTGATCAGACATGTTAGTCAGAGTCAAGCACAACATACTGATCAGACATGTTAGTCAGAGTCAGGCACAACATACTGATCAGACATGTTAGTCAGAGTCTGGCACAACATACTGATCAGACATGTTAGTCAGAGTCAGGAACAACATACTGATCAGACATGTTAGTCAGAGTCAGGCATAACATACTGATCAGACATGTTAGTCAGAGTCAGGCACAACATACTGATCAGACATGTTAGTCAGAGTCAGGCACAACATACTGATCAGACATGTTAGTCAGAGTCAGGCACAACATACTGATCAGACATGTTAGTCAGAGTCAGTCACAACATACTGGACAAGACCCTCACCTCGGCTTCCTAGCAGCCCTTCCTGGTAGCCCTTCCTGGAAACGGGCTGTTTTCATGACAACCTGGCTATCGAGGTGAGAGATCGATGTGATCCCCGTAGTATTGAGTGACACGCAGATGAAGCCAAGCATTCACAACCGCTTGGAGGACCATTAGCACGCTCGGGATGTCAGGAAAGCTACGACAACACGCCACTTATCTTTCTTTTCAGGGCGCACAAAAGAGTAATCGTCCTCATTATGGGCATTCAAGAACAACAACAACAACAACAACAGCAGCAGCAACAACAACACAGACTTCACTGCAAAATGCAGACAAACAGAAGTAAGCGTTACGCTAAAAGTGGCTACTATTGACATATATGGTTTCCCAACACGAAGAACATAGGCACGACAGTAATGTAGGTCTCAATCTATGGACAGTTTACAGACACGAAATCGAGCGACTCAAAACACGAAATACGCTGGCGTGACTCACGGGAATGATTGTCGACAGCAACCAAAAACGCTAGGGAAATAAATGAAGAAAAAAACAAAGGAAGAATTGTAAGAAATGATGAAGTACAATGACCTTGCAGGCCTTTGCTGGGTCCAACTGACGAGAAATGAATGCAAACGATTTTACAGACTTTTTTCGGGTCCAGGTGACAAGAAAGGAATTCAAATGACCTTACAGACCCACGTGGGCCCCAATGGCCCAGACAAATCCATGCTCATCGTCTTCAAGTCAAGCGAGTTCGATAATTTCGCTTCTAAAATTCTTTGTAAAATAACTTCAGCCACCCCACTCAACTGACCCCAGCCACCCCACTCAGCTGACCAAAGCCACCCAATTTACCTGACCCCAGCCACCCCACTCAGCTGACCAAAGCCACCCAATTTACCTGACCCCCAACCACCCTACTCACTCACTCACCTGACCTGACCCCAACCACCCTACTCACTCACTCACCTGACCTGACCCCAACCACCCTACTCACTCACTCACCTGACCTGACCCCAACCACCCTACTCACTCACTCACCTGACCTGACCCCAACCACCCTACTCACTCACTCACTCACCTGACCCCCAACCACCCTACTCACTCACCTGACCTGACCCCAACCACCCTACTCACTCACTCACTCACCTGACCTGACCCCAACCCCCCTACTCACTCACCTGACCTGACCCCAACCACCCTACTCACTCACCTGACCTGACCCCAACCACCCTACTCACTCACTCACCTGACCCGGCCCCAACCACCCTACTCACTCACCTGACCTGACCCCAACCAATCTTTTTCTCCAAAAGTTCTGGAACTTTTTGAACAAAATTGGTACTGACTTCCAGAGCACCCACATGTATTACATTAGATAGGTCTGGTTAGATGCAACCAGATCAAACAAGGACTGAATAACAGGCTGTAACAGAGCAGACTGGCTAAGGAGAATGGATCGAAGAAGGAAGGCTAACCCGGTTCTAAAAAAATGCCTGCTGAAATTCGATGTTTTGGACCGAAAGGTGCAAATATCGCAGTCAAGCTATAAGCTACGAAACAGCGCATTCCGTTCTCTGGACTACGTTCTGCTAATTAAGCCCTTTTCATGGCTTGGTAGTGGGAGATTGAGAATGAACGAAGTCAAACCGAGCTAAATATTGTCCATTCTTGATTTATTAATCCGCAGTTTTCAGAAATTTGTAAGGAAATGTAGATTAAAAATGGAGAACGGTTTTTGAAGATGGTGTAGGCGACCGGACCGGAAGTTGGATAAGATTTTGATTCTAGAGGTGAAAAGAGGGATAGAATAATACATTTTCAGAAGGTGAACTGAAAAAGTGTGATACAAACGAGGCAATAAGAGGAGAGAGAGAGGTAGAGAGAGAATGTGAGAAAGGTAGAGAGAGAGAGAGTGGTAGAGAGAGGTAGAGAGAGAAAGTAAAACAAAAAAGAAAAAAGCGAGATAATTAGGCAGGGGAAAATACCGGAAATAACGTCACTTCTTCATACTGGTTTAGAAGTCTCTACAGAGTCTATATACAACTAGTTTCTTTTACTTCACTTGATCTAAAAATATCTACGTGCATCCAATCTAATCTTGAATGCATTAATTGACCCTGCCTCCACGATTTCCTGTGGCAATGCATTCCATACATTCACCACTCTCTGACTATAAAAAATATTTCCTGGTATCTAATCAGTACCTTTCTTTAGTTAATTTGTAGCTATTCCTTTCTGTTGTTGTAGGTAGTTGAATTTTGAAAAACTTGTTATAGTCTAATTTATCCGTTCATCTGATCATCTTATAAACCTGTATTAAGTCACCTCGAATTCTTCTCTCTTCTAGACACCGTAGGCCGGTTTTTCTGAGTCTTTCCTCATAACTGTAATTCTGGAATCCCACTATCAGCTTTGTCGCTTTTCTTTGTATCCTTTCCAGCATGTTTATATCACAGTACTCCAATCTAGGTCTAACTAATGCTTTATACAGTTCGACTATCACTTCCTTGCTCCTATGTTTAATATTTCTTTTTACGACAGATAACATTGCATTTGCCTTTTTCACTGCTACCTGAACTTGCTCACCCACCTTACCTGTGTGATCTATTATAACCCCTAGGTCCCTTTCCTTATCTATCTTTCTAATATTGTTCTCTCCCATTCTGTAATTATGTTCCATATTGGATTTACCCATGTGGATGACTGTACATTTATCTACATTAAACTCCATTTGCCAGCTTACAGACCATTCTAGAATTTTATCTAAATCCGACCTCAATATATCAACTTCTGCTTTAGATGAGACACTACTGCATAGTTTTGTGTCATCAGCAAATTGCTGACCAAGACCTCACCTCACGGCAGTGTCAGGTGAAACATACTGACCAAGACCTCACCTCACGGCAGGGTCAGGTGAAACATACTGACCAAGACCTAACCTCACGGCAGGGTCAGGTGAAACATACTGTCCACGACATCACATCACATCTCCGCCGTGCACCGGGAAACAGACATGTGTTTGACAGCCTGTCAACGAGGTGTGGAATACACACTGATCCCCATAGTTGCGAGCCTGCTGATAATCCTTGAATTACACTACAGCGAGGATGATCAAGTACCATGTTCTTCAGGACGCCCTGATATGTCAGTAAAACTACCACCATCAAAATCCAAGAATTCTATGCTGGTTCCATATGTGGAAGACGTATTCTTTCTCCCTGCAAGTCTGATCCAAGCCGTATCGAATCTCCCTTCAAGTCTGACCCAAGCTGTATCCGATCTCCCTTCAAGTGTGACCTAAGCCGTATCCGATCTCCATTCAAGTGTGACCTAAGCCGTATCCGATCTCCCTTCAAGTCTGACCCAAGCCGTATCCGATCTCCCTGCAAGTCTGATCCAAGCCGTATCCGATCTCCCTTCAAGTGTGACCCAAGCCGTATCCGATCTCCCTGCAAGTCTGATCCAAGCTGTATCCGATCTCCCTTCAAGTTTGATCTAAGCCGTATCCGATCTCCCTTCAAGTCTGATCCAAGCCGTATCCGATCTCCCTTCAAGTCTGATCCAAGCCGTATCCGATCTCCCTTACAGTCTGATCCAAGCCGTATCCGATCTCCCTGCAAGGCTGACCCAATCACAATATTGTATAAACAGGTCATCACTTCCGTGTCACGAAAAGGCCTTCACAAAATCGATATCTTCTCATGACTCCGACACATCGGCGCAAGTTCACCTGAAATGTCTGTGACATGAAAATGCCAACTTCACATGCCAGTCTGATTACATTGGACAAGATGTCAGTCATTGCTCAAATCTGATCTAAATACGATTTAGCATGATTTTCTCTGGCATGGATATTAACTTAATTAGGAAGTCTAGTTCAGCATTATGAATTATATATTTGAGACGTAATGAAACTGCAATTTATATTAAAATTGATTTCATGTTTAATTTTCTTTTTACCAAATCTGAATGATAGGTGCCACGCAGCAAATGGTTAGATCTTCTGCCAAACGCGTCACATAGCGACCAAGATGGCCGTGTCTTTTTGTTTACTCCCCAAGTGAAGGTTGAAAATAAACTCGTTTCTTTTTGTTTTATTTTAGATATAAACTGGATTTGATATGACTTTTAAATAGAGAGTATGGACGCGTTTGATAGGGTATGGCATAAAGCGCTATGGGCAACCATGATGATGTATAAAATCAACGGAAATATAACGATCCATGAACACCTGAATGATAAGGCGTCCAGAGCGGTTCTTATGAATGGGAGGCGAGGGGACTGGTTTCGGACATCAGTTGGTGTGAGACAGGGGTGTACACTCTCTCCAACTCTTTTCAATATATTCCTTAGGGAATTATGAGTGAGGCACTTGGAGGTCACGTTGGTACTGTCAAGATAGGGGGCCGAACGATTACCAACCTTCGTTTTGCAGATGATATCGACGGGTTGGCGGGTTCAGAAGCAGAACTCCAGGCATGGGTCAGAAGGCTCGATGAAACAGCTCTGGACTATGGTATGGAGATAAACGCTGGGAAGACAAAATTAATGACCAACAACGCCACGGGCTTCAACAGCAGGAAAAAAGTAAACGGTCAGGAACTCGAAGTGGTTGACCGTTTTAAATATCTAGAGTCGATTGTCAGTGATGAAGGATCAAAATGTGAGGTGTTGGCCAGAATAGCACAGACAATAGCGGCGCTTGCACGGCTTAACAAAATCTGGCAAGATAAACGGTTAGCACTATGCACGAAAATCAGATTAATGCGTACACTAGTCCTGTCAATATTCCTCTATGCTTGTGAGACATGGACAGTTACAGTTGACCTTCAGCGAAGGATACAGGCCTTGGAGATGAGATGTTTCCGAAGACTTTTAAACGTCACGTACAAAGATCGAGTTACAGATGAGGAAATACGAGATAGAATTACAACAGCAATAGGGCCTTTTGAAGACCTCTTGGCAACTGTCAAAAGAAGGAAACTCACTTGATACGGTCACATATCGAGATCAAATGGTCTTGCAAATACGATCCTCCGCGGAAAGGGGCAAGGCAGATGACAAAGAGGCCGTCCAAAAAGAGGTGGGAGGACAACATAAAATTATGGACCAATCTCCGACCAGAAGAGGCACAGGCAGCGGCCATTGACAGAGAGGGGTGACGTGGTGTTGTGAGGATGTCTTCATGTGTGTCCTAATGACCTCGCCGGTTACGGGATGACCTGACCTGATGTACGCATGTTACTGTTGTGTAGGGCGGCTAGAACCGTGTTACTGGTGTGTAGGGTGGCTAGAACCGTGTTACTGGTGTGTAGGGTGGTTAGAACCGTGTTACTGGTGATTATAGGGTGGCTAGAACCGTGTTACTGGGGTGTAGGGTGGTTAAAACCGTGTTACTGGTGTGTAGGGTGGTTGGAACCGGGTTACTGGTGTGTAGGGTGGTTAGAACCGTGTTACTGGTGTGTAGGGTGGTTAGAATCGTGTTACTGGTGTGTAGGGTGGTTAGAACCGTGTTACTGGTGTGAAGGGTGGTTGGAACCGTGTTACTGGTGTGTAGGGTGGTTAGAACCGTGTTACTGTTGTGTAGGGTGGTTAGAATCGTGTTACTGGTGTGTAGGGTGGTTAGAACCGTGTTACTGGTGTGTAGGGTGGCTAGAACCGTGTTACTGTTGTGTAGGGTGGCTAGAACCGTGTTACTGGTTTGCAGGGTGGTTGGAACCGTGTTATTACCAGTTGTTGTGTATTTCGTCATTTAGAGGCAAGCCGGATTTATACGTTTGTCATTATTTCCCTGTGACATTTGATATGAACATTATGCGTGTGTGAATGTTACGGTTGTCAACTGTAACGCTTATTATCTTGTTTGTGGTACTAACCATTCTTATATCGTGTGAAATTTCATGGTTAAGGTGGTACAACTAGATTCCCAGTAACATGCCTGCTTCATGACGTCTGCATAGACGAAAAAAGGCCGTTTATTTATTACTTACTTAGTCGCTCCTCTTCTACCGTGAGGTGTAGAGGTTTGCCAAAGAGAACGCCACACTGCTCTATCCGCCGTCTTTTTCCTGGTCTCTTTCCAATCCAGCCGTCTGTCACTTAGGGACTATCGTATGTTGTCTTCCCAAAGTACTTTGGGACGTCCTCGGGGTCTGCGTCCTTGACTTTTGATCTCCCATGACCGCTTTGGTATCTGATCTTCTTCCATTCTACAGACATGGCCAAACCACTGTAGTTGGGACTGCTCCACTCGTGTCTGCAGGGGTTGAACTTCAAGACTGCTACGTATTGTCTGGTTACGGATCTTGTCCCTTTTCGTCACCTGAACCGCCTTTCTTAGGTACCTCATTTCTGAAGTTTGTAATTGCCTTTCTTGGGCTGTAGTCATTGCCCATAACTCACATCCATATGTCAGGACAGGCACATAGGTCGAGCGGTATACATCCATCTTTGTTTTCCTGCTTATTTGTCTTCTACTGAGGAAACCTCTGTTTATTGCATGGAACAGTCTACCTGCTACTGCCCTTCGTGCAGTTAACTCCTCTTTGATTCCTCCCCTGCTGCCTATTACCATTCCTAGATATTTAAAGTTGCTGACCTGCTCCAGTGCTCGTGTTCCCAGGGATATCTGATGTCTCTTCTCATATTTATTTACAGACAGTTATTAATTATTATTTATTATTATTATCTTTCGTTCGCGTATTATCACAATTTGACTAGATTACCTCCGCTGCCTCCTGTAGGTTTCAAGCAAGCCGGACTAATCATAGTCCGTCTGTTACTGTGTTGGGTCGCTTTGACTTTCACTCTGTGACAAAACTTTGTCAATATCTGGAACATTATTTTGGACTTACAGTATCCTGTGCCATTTGTTATGGACATAGAGATTTAGTCCTGGTCATCCTACATTTCCAACCTAGTGAATGCCACAGCCCCGCTGCTTTGCTGGATAGCTGTTTATGGGGAAAGGCTTCTGATAAAAACCAGGAAGAAAAATCTGCATCCTGTGCTTTCTCCAGACGTCTCGATAATGCCTTGCCATTGGCAAAGACTAGCTGTGGACGAGAGAGTGAGGTTGACGTATTGCGCAAATCTTTCTAACTTTAATCCAATGCACTGCTCACGTCATCAATTTCCGTGGACAGAACAAAAGGAATGGAGTGTCTGCATGGCTGAGTAGAGAGAGTGGTCTTCATCACACATGATAGAAGAACATCATCGCCATTAATTCATCTATGTACGTAAACTTCTTCTTTTTCTTCTTCTTCTTCTTCTTCTTTTTCTTCTTCTTCTTCTTCTTCTTCTTCTTCTTCTTCTTCTTCTTTAATCCTCATATCAAGGTTCTGGTTTCTCTTACAAAGGACACCAGTTTGTAAGGCTGTTTCATCTCCATACAGCTTTTGTCTCATATCTGTCTCACGAGGCCAGTGTTGTACTATCTTTTCCTGCGTGAGCGTGCAGCTTTGTAGGATGTGTTCCGCGGTCATGGTATGCTCCCCACATGGGCACCTGTCATCTGTCCCAATCCTCATTTTGTTGTAAAGATGACCCTTGAGTCTGTTATGCCCAGTTCTCAGTCTGAAGATGATGACTTGCTCTTCTCTAGTTAAGTAATAGTAGCTGTCTTCTTTTCGGAAGTCGGGGTGTTGATCAGCCCATTTTACCCTGAAGTTGGCTTTAATTGTGGTCTTGGCCTCATTATATGTGATACTCAGGTCTGTTTGTGGGGATGCTCCTCCACCCTTTGCTAGTTTGTCTGCAACTTCATTGCCTTCAATATTGCAGTGGGATGGGATCCACTGTATGACCAACCTTGGGTGTTCTGCTGAGAGCTGTGTCAGGGAGAACATACATTGCGTAAACTAATGGCAGCACAGAGGGAGCAGAGCTGAGGCAGACGCTACGGGGATGTACTACATATCTGTCCAGTTAGTTTTAACAGCAAAATCGACTGGCACTTGTAAGAAGCGAAGTTCTGCAAAGGGCATTCAACTTATAGCCGGCTGTTAAGTGAGGCCTAATTCCAGCGATCTGTGAAGTATAAGTCCCACACTTCATTTGGCTTTCCCTAACTAGCTTGTAAAGTAACGCTCAAGTGAGTGACATGGCAACAATTGCCGTCAGGGATGATGATAAAGCTTCATGTTCTAAGCCGTAGCCTTTGTGGGTTGGCCAGTTCCCTTCCTTGCTGTTTATACCTTTTCCAACGCATACGTCGGGTACCCATTAACAGTTGGGTGGACTGGAGGAGAGGTGGTACAAAAAACCGAACCCCGTCCAGGATTTTGTTTCCATGAATTCGAACCCTGGCGCGCTGTATAAGTAAAGTATCCCATATCATTTACTGCCGTAGGGGTGTGGGGTGTTAGCGATCTCACATTTCAAAGGCTCGGCTACATGAGGGCGGTAGCCATCTCCTCTCCCTCGCCGCTTTTACTTCCCGGACTGAACCGGTACCCATTTAAGGCTGGGTCGACCCGGGAGCCATTGCGGTCTGAAAAAAACATTCCCGCCTCAACTGGGGAATGAACCCAGGACCACTCAGATGCGAAGCCAGCGCGCTAGCCACTACGCTACGCTCGCTGTAGCCCCAGTCTTAGTAAGCCAGTTCACTGTCGATGAGGCTACATGAATCACAACCAGTTTTCATGTATGGCTGTTTCCATTCCAGACGTCTGAGAAGCATAGGTCCCAAACTAAAGTTAGCTGATCCCAACCACTTTTTACAAAAGGCTGATTCTAGTCATGTTTCGTGCGGCTCTGTAGCAGTAGTTTTTAGATTGCTCTGCTGCGGACCCCAAGCACAACCCTCTCTGTCATCTTTTATGACCTGCATGGAAGGCAACCCTCAGCCGAATCTGTGTACCCAAGGACCCACACGGTCTGTGTACCCAAGGACCCACACGGTCTGTGTACCCAAGGACCCACACGGTCTGTGTACCCAAGGACCCACACCGTCTGTATACCCAAGGACCCACACCGTCTGTATACCCAAGGACCCACACCGTCTGTGTACCCAAGGACCCACACCGTCTGTGTACCCAAGGACCCACACCGTATGTGTACCAAAGGCCCCACACCGTCTGTGTACCCAAGGACCCACACGGTCTGTGTACCCAAGGACCCACACTGTCTGTGTACCCAAGGACCCACACCGTCTGTGTACCCAAGGACCCACACCGTCTGTGTACCCAAGGACCCACACCGTCTGTGTACCCAAGGACCCACACGGTCTGTGTACCCAAGGACCCACACCGTCTGTATAGTTAAAATGAATTATCTTATATTGTGATGTAAACTACTGGACGTAAAACGCCAAGAAACCAATGAATGTCAAGATTGAATTACTCACTGGATCTTCATTGGCTGGGATTGTTGGTGGGGAAGTTGGGAGCTTAGCTGTATAGACACCGATGTGGTACGGGTCAACAAGGTCTACTTGGTCGACAGGTGTTTGGTAGACAGGTGTCTTCTGATAGACATGTGTCTGGTCAACAGGTGTTTGGTCGACAGGTGTCTGGTTAACATGTGTCTGGTCAATATGTGTTTGGTCAACAGGTGTTTGGTCGACAGGTGTCTGGTAGACATGTGTCTGGTCAACAGGTGTTTGGTCGACAGGTGTTTGGTCGACATGTGTCTGGTAGACATGTGTCTGGTCAACAGGTGTTTGTTCAACAGGTGTTTGGTAGACAGGTGTCTGGTAGACATGTGTCTGGTCAACAGGTGTTTGGTCAACAGGTGTTTGGTCGACAGGTGTCTGGTAGACATGTGTCTGGTCAACAGGTGTTTGGTCGACAGGTGTTTGGTCGACAGGTGTCTGGTAGACATGTGTCTGGTCAACAGGTGTTTGGTCAACAGGTGTTTGGTAGACAGGTGTCTGGTAGACATGTGTCTGGTCAACAGGTGTTTGGTCTACAGGTGTTTGGTCGACAGGTGTCTGGTAGACATGTGTCTGGTCAACAGGTGTTTGGTCGACAGGTGTTTGGTCGACAGGTGTTTGGTCGACAGGTGTCTGGTAGACATGTGTCTGGTCAACAGGTGTTTGGTCAACAGTTGTTTGGTAGACAGGTGTCTGGTAGACATGTGTCTGGTCAACAGGTGTTTGGTCAACAGGTGTTTGGTCGGCAGGTGTCTGGTAGACATGTGTCTGGTCAACAGGTGTTTGATTGACATGTGTTTGGTCACCAGGTGTTTGGTCAACAGGTGTTTGGTCAAGCTAGATCTGCAGTCCCGCCACCAGAAAAAAGTTGAGTCTTCTCCAGGCCTGGACGACAGTCCTATAGCGCCTTCCTCAGCTCTGGCCAGGCCTGGACGACAGTCCTATAATGTCTGCCTCAGCTCTGCTCACTCTGGTCAGACCTGGACGACAGCACTATAGCGTCTGCCTCAGCTCTGGTCAGGTCTGGACGACAGTCCTAGAGAGTCTGCCTCAGCTCTGGCCAAGTCTGGACGACAGCCCTATAGAGTCTGCCTCAGCTCTCGCCAGGTCTGGACGACAATCCTATAGCGTCTGCTTCAGCTCTGGCCAGGCCTGAACGACAGTCCTATAGAGTCTACCTCAGCTCTGGCCAAGTCTGGACGACAGCCCTATAGCGTCTGCCTCTGCTCTGCTCCCGTTGGTCAGGTCTGGACGACGGCAACACATCTTCTGTCTCAGCTCTGTTCTCTCTCTGTGACTGACAATTTGAACTCAAAAATACGATCTCATATTTCAACGGGTCCTCGGTCACTTCTGATCCCCTCTCAGCTGTCAGGCCTAATGCCCCTTTCCTGGAATGCCGACACAGGTGACCAAGGAATGTCTCCCCTCCTCTTCCTCACATTCCCCATCGTCTTCGGTGTTCCTCCTGAAGATGCTATGGCGGTGTGTTGTAATTTACAGCGAGGCTGCGATATCTGTACCTTTTGACCCTACACATCCGAATTTAGCTGGCTGTTTTAGCACCGGGTTTGCCTTCCCGATGTGATCCATATCCATTGGCCAGAGTACATTCACAGCGATCCATATCCATTGGCCAGACTACATCCACAGCGATCCATATCCATTGGCCAGACTACATCCACAGCGCTCCATATCCATTGGCCACACTACATCCACAGCGATCCATATCAATCGGCCAGACTACATCCACAGCGATCCATATCAATCGGCCAGACTACATCCACAGCGATCCATATCCATTGGCCAGACTACATCCACAGCGATCCATATCCATTGGCCAGACTACATCCACAGCGATCCATTTCAATCGGCCAGACTACATCCACAGCGATCCATATCCATTGGCCAGACTACATCCACAGCAATCCATATCAATCGGCCAGACTACATCCACAGCGATCCATATCCATTGGCCAGACTACATCCACAGCGATCCATATCAATCGGCCAGACTACATCCACAGCGATCCATATCCATTGGCCAGACTACATCCACAGCGATCCATATCCATTGGCCAGACTACATCCACAGCGCTCCATATCCATTGGCCAGACTACATCCACAGCGATCCATTTCAATCGGCCAGACTACATCCACAGCGATCCATATCAATCGGCCAGACTACATCCACAGCGATCCATATCAATCGGCCAGACTACATCCACAGCGATCCATATCCATTGGTCAGACTACCTCCACAACGATCCATATCCATTGGTCAGACTACATCCACAGCGATCCATATCCATTGGCCAGACTACATCCACAGCGATCCATATCCATTGGCCAGACTACACTAGTGATTAGTGCAGCGTGTTTCCTGGACCCCCCCCCCCCCCACCCCCACTTCAATGCAGTTCTCCCTGGGTAGAAACTGTTATGGTAGTATGCTACTGAGGAGGGGATCGATATGATCCCCGTAGTTGGGGTACGGTCTAGGGTTTAAGTGACACGGCTCCCAACCCAAAGTTGCTGGGTTCGCTCCCCTCCACAGGACCGGCAGTTACCCCTTAGAGAACACATAAGGAAGTAGATCCTTACATAAAATGCATGCCGAAGTCGGATGCACTTGGCGGACAGGCGCAAATAAAAACATAGTGCAACGCATACAGCCTTAAGGAATACCCTGACCCTGATGTAAGCAGCCAGCTATGGTTCACTGACTTTGATGCAAACAGCCAGCTATGGTTCACTGACTTTGATGCAAACAGCCAGCTATGGTTCACTGACTTTGATGCAAACAGCCAGCTATGGTTCACTGACCCTGATGCAAACAGCCAGTTATGGTTCACTGACTTTGATGCAAACAGCCAGCTATGGTTCACTGACTTTGATGCAAACAGCCAGCTATGGTTCACTGACCCTGATGCAAGCAGACAGCTATGGTTTACTGACTTTGATGCAAACAGCCAGCTATGGTTCACTGACTTTGATGCAAACAGTCAGCTATGGTTCACTGACCCTGATGCAAACAACTAACTATGAGTCACTGACCCTGATGCAAGCAGCCAGCTATGGTTCACTGACTTTGATGCAAACAGTCAGCTATGGTTCACTGACCCTGATGTAAACAACTAACAATGAGTCACTGACCCTGATGCAAGCAGCCAGCTATGGTTCACTGACCCTGATGTAAACAACTAACTATGAGTCACTGACCCTGATGCAAGCAGCCAGCTATGGTTCACTGACCCTGATGTAAACAACTAACTATGAGTCACTGACCCTGATGCAAGCAGCCAGCTATGGTTCACTGACCCTGATGTAAACAACTAACTATGAGTCGCTGACCCTGACGCAAGCGCCAGCTCTGAGCGTCTGGCTGCTATCACTGGCTACATCGTAGCCTCCATCGCCGGCATTGACACACCCCATCTTCTAACAAACACTCACCACCGTTCAGTTTTGCCTAATTTACAGTGAAACAAATTCTGCTTATCATAACGCAGCATAACAAGAAACTAACATACCTTCTCAATAATCAGGAACTGCGCATTACAATCGATCCAACGTGGTCTATTTCGTCTTCTCTATGAAAGAAATCAATTTCTGTTGTCGCCATTTTTGACACAAATGAGAATAAATGAGCGAGCGCGAAAGTGCGACAACGCTTGATTGCATTCAAATCACGCGATAATTTGTGCAGAAAACTCATTGATTTTAATTTCCATTCAACAAAAAAATGTGGTTTCAAAATATCTTGTAAAGATGTAAAGAGTTTTGTTCTAAATCGTGAAAGTAAGACGTAGTGACTGGAAAGCAAGCGATCTTAAAATGTAGTTGAATTGGAGAAGTGGAGAAAGACAAACTCACATTTTTACGACAACTGATAGAGTACCCTGGAGCAGACTTTGTCAGATGTTGCACAAAATAGATATAGAGAGACCAATCTAGATACAGAACAGATGGCAGTTGATGAAGAAGATGAAGCAGAATAAAAAAGGAAGAAGATACATATCGATTAAATACGAGGTGTTCAAAAAGTATCCGGCCTTTAGAATAGGAAAATACAAGGACTCGCCTGGAGGTTTTAAACCCTAATCCCCTTCGCAATACTGTCTTAGGCACTACACCCACTTTTCCCAGCGATCCCGCCACTGTTGGAAGCATTTCAGGAAAGTCTCTTTGAGAATGGAGTACAGTTGTGAGGTATCATTATGGATAATGTCTTCTCGTGACTCACATCCGGGCCCTTTCAGCTTGAGCCACAGCCAAAGATGGCAATAAGGCATGTCGGAGGAGTAGGGAACCTGGCGAACCAGGGGAAGGTTGTGTTTGGCCACCGTAATGGTGTGCGACACAGACTACCGAATTAGCGGTCAACGGGAACTTGGTTGCTCCATCATGGCAGCGAACCCGCCCATTTTTCGCATCTGATTCTGAATTTCTTGGCCATTCACAACCCTCCTCTCGTTTACCAGGCTCTCTATTCTCCCGACATGGCTTCTTACGATTTATGGCTGTTCCCCAAGCTCAAAATGTCGCCCGAAAGGGACCCGGTTTGAGTCCCAAAATGAGATTATGCTGAATATCTTGAATTCATTATGTGTAGGAACAAAAGCTAACATCAAGAAAATTTAATATTGAGCTACATAAACACTCCTAACACAGGACGTGCCATGATCAGAAGACTTAATCACCAGTCTCTGAACTGACTAACACAGGACGTGCCATGATCAGAAGACTTCAACACCAGTCTCTGAACTGACTAACACAGGACGTGCCATGATCAGAAGACTTCAACACCAGTCTCTGAATTGACTAACACAGGACGTGCCATGATCAGAAGACTTCAACACCAGTCTCTGAATTTACTAACACAGGACGTGCCATGATCAGAAGACTTCAACACCAGTCTCTGAACTGACCAACACAGGACGTGCCATGATCAGAAGACTTCAACACCAGTCTCTGGCCTGACTGACATGATGATGAAATTAACTGACAACCAAATCAAAGTTGTGTTTCTCAGCCAAAACATAAATACAAGAGAAACGGTCATTGAAACAGACTTCAGAAACGTACTCCAAGCCATCTCAAATCCCAAACCAGAAGACTTTCAAGCGAAATCAAATACACCATCGGATAGCTATCCCCAAAAACAGATCTAGTCGTACAATAGATTCTGGCCAGCTGTGGGATCCTTGGAAACTAGAAGGCAGATTAGTTCGAAAAAAACCTGAATATGGAGGCAAGAAGACTCATTATCTACAGAACTATAAAAAGTAGACACACTCATAAAACGATACTTGCAAAGGAGAGACCAGCACAAAGAATACAAGCCAGAAAATGACAGCATAGATAAACTTGGCAGAGATGGGCAGACAAAGATCTTCAGATTCAGATCGGGACATTGAAGACTCAAGACCCACCTCCACAGAATGGGTCTCAGAGACACCACCACGTGCGATTGTGGAGCTTACAAGCAACCACCAGAACATGTCCTGCAGGACTGTCCTACCTATGCAGACCAAAGAGAGGCAGTCTGGTCTGGGGGAGCGACCATCCTCGAAAAGCTGTGAGGGACCTGAAACAGTCTCCTTTGTGGACCTCACTGGGCTTGAAGCATATCGTCAGTTGATCGAAGAAGAAGAAGAAGAACAGGAAGAAGAAGAGGAAGAGGAAGAGGAAAAAGAAGAAGAAGAAGAAGAAATGCAATAATAAGAAGAATAGTGTAGTGTTTTTGTAAATCTTCATGCTGATATGTAGTATTTTTGTTAATTGTCGAATTGATGAATGTAGTTTATTTCATTTGTCGAGTTGATCGAATATGAGGTCTTGAAATGTCGACAGCAACTAATGCGACGAGGATCAGGCAACAAGACTCTCAATATCTTGTATGAACAGATTAGACCATGTGCAGGTGATAAGAGACCATGTATGCAGATTCAAATAAAAGATCAACTACTGGAACAGGTACCGAGTTTCTCCTGTCTAGGTCATATATTAACGGAAGATGGCAGATGTGAACAAGAAATCAGACAGAGAATAGGTATGACCAAGATGGTATTCAGCAACATGCGACACATACTGACATCCAAGCAGATAAATCAGGATTTGAAAATGAGAATTGTCAGGTGTTATGTATACTCGTCACTACTTTATGGCGCAGAAACATGGACAATGAATAACAAGTTGGAAAAGAGTATTGAAGCCTTCAAGATGTGGGTTTATAGAAGATTGGGTCGCATTTCTTGGAAAAAGAAGAAAACAAGTTTGGAGGTATTGGAAAAGTTGGGAGTGACAAGAGAATGAATGACCGAAATCAGGGTTAGACAGTTACGTTATTTTGGTCATATAACAAGACATACCTCCTTGTTGAAGACCATACTGGAGGGTAGGGTGGGAGGCAGTCGTTCAAGAGGCAGACAACGTTTTAAGTGGGTGGATAACATCAGGAGATGGACTGGGAAAAGCTTGCCAGATTGCACCATAACGGCAAGAGATAGAGTACAATGGAGATCCATTGCAGCCGACCTTCGATGCGGAGATGGCACTGCAACTGAACGGAAGGAAAGTTTTTCTAGACTTCTTGTAGTAGATATGGAAGACGTCCGGGGGAGTGGGGCGTCGAGGGGGGAGCGTCGTGGAGGGAAAGGCGTCGAGGTGGGGGAAAGGCCTCGAGGGGGAAGGAGGGCTCGAGGGGGGGGGGGAGGCGTCGAGGAGGGAAAGGCGTCGTGTCGCCTTATCCCATTAGAGTTTTCACCAAGCACCAGGAAAGCTCTTACACTTCACCCCCCCACCCCCCACCCCCCCCCCCCCCCCACAGCAGTGTCGGGGCTACTGAACTACCTTGACCTTTCTAACGCACGTGACTAGCACGACCCACCCAGCCAATCAAATTGCTCGAAAAATCACAAACACGAGATCAGACAAGACATCTTTGTCCAGGCTTCCCGTAAAGCCCATTTATTGTTGATGTCCTGTGCTTTGTAAGCAGCGCAGAGCAGATGAATAAGAAAACTCATTAGATGATAGTCCTGCTCTTTACACTGAAATATGTCCTTTCATCTGGTGAAATGTATTGTGAGGGGGGACAATCAGGGGCAGGGCCGTGCAATGCCAGCCCCAAGCAGGGGAGCTAATTCAAGGGGGCGACTGAAGGTGGTATCGTTTGAGTGGAGTTGTGGTTCGTGGTAGTTCAAGTTGGCGGTCCCTGGAGTTGTTTGGGCGTTTTTGTTATGTTTGGGTTAATAAGGGGGAGCAGGAGACAAGGGGGGGGGGTGGTAGGGGGAGGGAGGAAGAGAGTGCGGGTGAGAATATGTGAAACGCGGGTTACATGAAGAGTGACGCGACAGTACGTTTGTGAAATTGCGAAGCATGGACAAAAAGGAAAAGTGGAAGATAGAAAGAGAGAGAGAAAGAGAAAGATAAAGATATATATATATATATATAGAGAGAGAGAGATAAAGAGAGAGAGACAAAAAGAGAGAGAGGGATAAAGAGAGAGAGATAAAAAGAAAGAGAGATAAAGGTATATATATATATATATAAAGAGAGAGATAAAGATATATATATATATAGAGAGAGAGAGAAAGATATATATATAAATATATCAAGAGAGAGAGAGAGAAATAAAAGAGAAAGAGAGATAAAGAGAGAGAGAGATAAAGATATATATACATAAAGAGAGAGAAAGAGAGATAAAGATATATATATATAAAGAGGGAGAGATATATACAGAGAGAAAGAGAGAGAGAAATATAAATGTATATATACATAAAGAGAGAGAGATAAAGAGAGATATATAAATATATAAACAGAGAGATAAAGATATATATATATATAAAGAGAGAGAGAGAGAGAGAGAGAGAGAACCTCAACAGAATAAAGGTAGACCAAGAGAAGACAACTTGTGATGTAAGAATTTGGAGAAAGAAATGTTGATCGTTTTGTATGTGAATGTTTTTTGTTTTTGTTTAATTTGTCGCCAAATCAATGTTTGCCTCATGATCTTATGACTCTTTGCGCCTATATAATTTGGTTCTGTCAACATAATTTTTGTATGTCAATATAAATACTTTTGTGTCACTTTATTTGTATTTGTTGATGTCATGGCGTGTTTTGTATGTCCATAAATTTAGTGTCAATATAATCTGTTGGTGTCAATATAATCTGATGGTGTTAATATAATCTGGTGTGCAATGGCTGTGTTTGCTCTCGGCATTGCAGCCCAGCTTTTCTTTTGGGGGGCAAAAAGTAGAATGAGTTACCTGCGAATAAAGCGGATACACAAGTTAACCTGACCTCCAAGTGGTGCACACTGGGAAACTGACCTCGAGGCTGTAGGTAAACGGACGGCTCCAGGTCAGATGCAGAAATTGGCCCGCACAGGCTTGGACAGAAGATGGGCTCCACCAAGAGACAAACGCCCACGCCCACGATTCACACATGATGTCACAATCAACTATACCGGCTCGGTCGCAGCCTGGGTTAACGCTGACCGCGCCTGCCGTCCCACGCCAGGTCGGAGGCGATAAGTGTGCTACTGGTGGAACCATTAAGCCGAGGAAGGACAAGCTAATAATATGTACGTGGGATGTTAGAACACTGAACCCATGTGGCAAAATCAATGAGCTAACGCACGAGATGGAGAACTACCGGTGGAACATCCTTGGTATATGCGAGGCTCGATGGAAACGCTTTGGAGAGTTTACCACGGGGGAGGGCTACAAGTTCTACTACAGCGGACGGGAGGACAAACTTGTACACGGAGTGGGGATGCTGGTGCATAAAGACACAGCCAGATGCATATTGGGTTGCCGCCCAATATCTAGCCGTTTTATCGTCTTGCGGCTAAAGGCTGCACCGTTTAATATTACCATAATACAGTGATACGCACCCACTGCAGACTACGAAGATTGCGAAATAGAGGCATTCTATGATCAACTTCAGAGTCTGATACACGAAACGCCAAAAAGTGGACATTTTGGTAGTCCAGGGTGATTGGAACGCACAAATTAGAGAAGATGAAGTCCA
This sequence comes from Ariolimax columbianus, assembly GCA_036924085.1. NCBI lineage: Eukaryota > Metazoa > Mollusca > Gastropoda > Stylommatophora > Arionidae > Ariolimax > Ariolimax columbianus. Next base: position 2,666,885 of record JAVGWX010000023.1, read on the forward strand.
TGACTGGAAATAATAGTGGTCCATACGGAAACAAAGAAACTAATGACCGGGGCCGTAGACTCATATAATTTACACTATGTAATCAGCTGTTGGGGCAAACACGTTTGGGTTAAACAAGCCGTCTAGACGCTGGACATGACATAACCCAAACAAGCCGTCTAGACGCTGGACATGCCATAACCCAAACAAGCCGTCTAGACGCTGGACATGGCATAACCCAAACAAGCCGTCTAGACGCTGGACATAACATAACCCAAACAAGCCGTCTAGACGCTGGACATAACATAACCCAAACAAGCCGTCTAGACGCTGGACATGGCATAACCCAAACAAGCCGTCTAGACGCTGGACATAACATAACCCAAACAAGCCGTCTAGACGCTGGACATAACATAACCCAAACAAGCCGTCTAGACGCTGGACATGGCATAACCCAAACAAGCCGTCTAGACGCTGGACATGCCATAACCCAAGCAATGAAGTGCACAGCCAGATTGACTATATACTGGTCCAGAGGAGGTTCCGATCGAGTATCAACACCGACAAAACGAGGTTTCCCGGAGCGGATATAGGAAGCGACCACGATCTGGTTATGATGACTATGCTTCTGCGATTGAAGGGGGTCACAAAGAAAGATGTGACCAGACGAAAGTTTGACCTGGACAAACTAAAAGACCCACCAATCAACGGTAGGAGGGAGATTTGCTCAACTGTTGGCTCTCAGAGAGGGACTGGATACCGATACAGTAACAAAGTCTCTTAACGCAGCTCTCACATACATCAACGGAGATTTTGGGATGCCACCAAACAAAAAAGAAGCCATGGGTGACTAAAGAAATTCGAGACCTTTGTGATAGAAGAAGGTCACTGAAAACCAGAATCATCCACCTGATAAGGTCGGAAGATGTAAAGAGGTCAAGAAAGCCATACAACAAAAGATGAGAGATGAGAAAGAAGCGTGGATACGTGAGCAATGTACAAACATCGAAAAGAGACTAAACAGAAATGATGCTAAAGGAGCATACAATGTGGTCAAAGAACTGGTAACACCAAGACAAGGTAAGAACTTTATGATCCATAATAAAAGCGGCAAGTGCCTTATTGAGGGAAATGATGTACTGGCAAGATGGACAGAGTACTGTTCCGAGCTTCATAACTTTGAAGGGCGAAACAAACCTGAGAAAACATTCACCCCAACACCAACAAATATAGAGGATAACCAACTGATAGCGAAGGAAGAGGTAATTGCAGCCGTAAAGACATTGAGAAGAGGGAAGGCGGCCGGCGTGGACAATATACCAGCAGAGCTCTTACAGGCAGGTGCAGAGGTAGTGGTGGAAGGCCTGACACACATCTGTAACAAAATGTGGGCGACAGGAAACTGGCCGGACTTATGGACGGAATCAATGGTTATACCCTTACGTAATACTGGAAACCTAAAGCTGCACTAAAATTACAGAACAATAAGCCTCATTAGCCACCCTAGCAAGGTCATGCTTAGATTAATCCTCGACCGATTGAAACCCCATGCAGAGAACATTATTGCCGAGGAGCAAGCAGGGTTCAGACAGGGAAGAAGCACTACAGAACATATTTAATTTAAGGCTGCTAAGCGAGAAATATCTAGAACAACAGCAAACACTATCATGTGTTTGTGGATTTTAAGAAGGCGTTTGATAGGGTATGGCATAAAGCGCTTTGGGCAGCCATGAGGATGTATAATATCAACAGAAACATTATAACGGTCCTTGAACACATGTATGACAAGGCGTCCAGCGCAGTTCTTGTGAATGGAAGGCGAGGGGACTGGTTTCGCACATCAGTTGGTGTGAGACAGGAGTGTATACTCTCTCCCAACTCTTTTCAAAATATCCCAGCTTTTCGAGCATGGTCGCTCCTCCAGGCTAGACCACCTCTCTGTGGTCTGTAAAAGTAGGGCAGCCCTGCAGAATATGTTCTGGCGTTTGCTTGGGTGCTCCACAATCGCATGTGGCGGTGTCTCTGAGACCCATTCTGTGGAGGTGGCCCTTGAGTCTACAATGTCCCGTTCTGAGTCTGAAGATCTTCGTCTGCCTATCTCTGCCAAGTTTGTCTATGCTGTCATTTTCTGGTTTGTATTCTTTGTGCTGGTCTCTCCATTCTGTCCTCATAGATCGTTTGATGAGTATGTTCGTTTCATTACAGCGCTGCGGATGGCGAGATATTCGTGCCACCACGTCTGGCTTTTGGGAGCTTATATGCTTTCTCGTTTCCATGTATTTCACAGTGGCAGTTGGCCGGAATCTACTGTAGGACTAAATCTGTTCTTTGGGAACAAGAACTGGATGTTTTATTTTATTTCGTCTGAGAGTCTTGTCTTGTTTGTGGCTTGGAATGGCTTTGGGTACGCTCCTGTGGTCTGTCTTGTTTGTGGCTTGGTGTACGCTCCTGGGGTCTGTCTTGTTTGTGGCTTGGAATGGCTTGGTGTACGATCCTGGGGTCTGTCTTGTTTGTGGCTTGGAATGGCTTGGTGTACGCTACTGGAGTCTATCTTGTTTGTGGCTTCAGATGGCTTGGAGTACGCTCCTGGAGTCTATCTTGTTTGTGGCTTGGGATGGCTTGGAGTACACTCCTGGAGTCTATCTTGTTTGTGGCTTTGGATGGCTTGGAGTACGCTCCTGGAGTCTATCTTGTTTGTGGCTTGGGGTACGCTACTGGGGTGTGTTAGAATGACCGTTTTCCTTGTTGGTGTGTTTTGGCTGATACGATTCTGAGTTGCTGTATGAACAGCTCTTGCTTCAGCTCTGAAAATGGTATATGTTTTCCTGCTGGTATGTAGCATGTTGTATAGATTCCACTGCCTTACTTTCTACCGATCCATCTGTGTACACACGTCATGAGTTGCTTCAACCTGACTGCATAGTTGCACACGTGACACCATGACTGCTGATTGGCTGTTGGACGCACAACTCCTCCAAGTTTTTGTATGTTATCTCCTTTCCCGTCCTAATACAGTCCATTGAAACATAATAAAAGACATAAATAATTGTAATCATTGTTGTTTTAAACATGTTTAGAACAGTACTTCTGTAGATTTAAACAATTTGGACGTAAACTATGTTTTTGGCATTCCATGATAAATTATTGTACCACCTGTTATATCGATACACATGCGTGATTACAGGCAAATCCCGAAGTCAGGTCATGCCCTCATTTAGATAAGCCGTACGGACCATCGGGAATACCCCTTAAAACGTCACAGTTCCCCATCGATTAATTAACGGAACTCATATTGTGGGAAGGTTTATAATCAATCCATGCTCCACACAGAGAAATAAAATAATTCACGATTCAAAACACAACAAATCACAGTTGAGAGTGATCCTTTTACAGATTCCTCCCTTGAAACCAACTGCATATCCATCTGTTTCCCGAACACGCAATTAAAGTTGCACTGAAAGTTGACACATGGAAAGTTCCGTTTAGTTAGCCTTGGAATGTGACGTATAAAAGGGGTTTCTCCGTGCGGCAGAAGGCCTGTATCTACAGCAGACTGTGGCTGTGGCCAGGACCTGATTGCTTAGTGTTAATAATGGATGTTCTCCACATTGTGTACGTTAGAAATGTCGTCTGCTATTTATCGGCATCAGAAGCTCATGCAGTGGCGGAGTAAATCATCGCGTCTCGTACTGACCCACTTGAATCTTTCGTTGGACAGAGTTATGGAACAATTTGCCAGTTGGGAAGACTGTCTCAATTTCATTTGTATGAGAGAGAGAGAGAGAGAGAGAGAGAGAGAGAGAGAGAGAGACGGAGAGAGAAAGAGAGAGAGAGGGGGGAAAGGGGGGGGGGGGGTGCGCGGGATATAATGCACGTCTCGGGAATTTGTATGTCAATATAATTTTCTAGTATCAATACAATCACATGTTTAAATATGATTTAACGGTCCCAAATGGTTTAGGAGGAACGATTGACTAGTTACTGGTTTGTAGGTGCTGTTGGTGAAATTGTTGTGTCCTGTATCTTTGGTTCGCATACATCATTACAATTTGGTTGGATTACCTCCAAGGCCTACTGTAGGTTTCAGCCAAATTGGATTTACTTAACTTATCGTTTGTATACTGGTTTAGAAGACTCATCAAAGTCTGCATACAACCAGTCACATTTCCATTACCCTGCTCTAAAAGCTATGCACATCCAATCTATTCTAAAATGCATTAACTGTCTCTGTCTTCACTACTTTCTGGGGAAATGCATTCCAAGCATTCACCACTCTCTGACTAAATACATATTGCCTTATATCCAATCTGGACCTCACTTTAGTTAATTTGAACCTATACTCTCTTGTTCTTGTTGGTGGTTGCATTTTGAAAAACTTGTTATAGTCTAATTTAACCTTTCCTCTTATCATCTTATAAACCTGTATTGTCACCACGAATTCTTCTCTCTTCTAGACACTGTAGGCCGGTTTTTCTGAGTCTTTCCTCATAACTGTAATTCTGGAATCCCACTATCAGCTTTGTCGCTCTTTTTTGTATCCTTTCCAGCATGTTTATGTCCCCTCTATGATAAAGACTCCACACCTGTTCACAGTGCTCCAATCTAGGTCTAACTAAAGCTTTATACAGTTTGACTATCACTTCCTTGCTCCTATGTTTAATATTTCTTTTCATTATACCTACCATTGCATTTGCTTTTTTTCACTGCTACCTGGACTTGCTCACTCACCTTACCTGTATGATCTATTATAACCCCTAGGTCCCTTTTCTTATTTATCTTTCTAATATTGTTCTCTCCCACTGTAATTATGTTCCATACTAGATTCCCACTGTAATTATGTTCCATATCAGATCTACCCATGTGGATGACTGTACATTTATCTACATTAAACTCCATTTGCCAGCTTACAGACCTTTCTCGAATTTTATCTAAATCCGACCTCAATATATCCACTTCTGCTTTAGATGAGACACTACTGCACAGTTTTGTGTCATCAGCAAATTTTTCAATCATGGATCCCATATCAATGTCCAAATCGTTTATATATATCAAGAACAAAATTGGTCCCAAAACCGTGAATTAATAATAGTGCGTCTGTCACTAGGTGGGTGGCTTTGACTTTCAATCTGTGACTTCACTTTGTGAATAGGGGGACCCAGTGGTCTCGAGGTAAGGTGTTAGCCTCTGGTGGGGGGACCCAGTGGTCTCGTGGTAAGGTGTCCGCCTCTGGTGGGGGGGCCCAGTGGTCTCCAGGTAAGGTGTCCGCCTCTAGGGGACCCAGTGGTCTCGTAGTAAGGTGTCCGCCTCGGGTGCCGGAGGTCACAGGTTCGAGACGCGGTGAAGACCGGGAGTTTTTCATGTCGATCTCCTGGTAAACATTCCCCAGATTTCTGGGCAATGAGATTGGACTCCCCTGTTCAGTGTTGAGCACGTTAAAAATCCATTGGCAAAAAGAAATCAAACGGAGTAGGTTTAATGTCAACTGCCCGAACAAAATTCAAAATTCAAGTTAAAAATCTACCCAAAAATTATTTGTACCTTACCCCAGGTGGTTGGTTAAGAGCAGCAAATAGATGGCGCCTAACTGGCTGCGGGTCTATTTAACTCTAGTGTTTGAGTCTATTAAGATAGACTCTCACATCCAAGAAACTGGCTGCTTGCAAACTCTGCAGAGTATTCTAAACCAGTATAAAGACGTTAATTTAATGAAAGTAAAGTTAAGTTAATAGCTGGAACATTATTTGATACTTACAGGTCCCTGTGCCATTTGTTTTGAACATAGAGACTTAGTCCTGGTCATTCTATATGTCCACCTATTGGATATCAAACCCCCGCTGCCGTGCGGGATTTCTCGATAACGGGAAAAACTCTGAGGAACAAAATTGCATCCTGTGCTATCTCGATACTGTCTTGCCACTGGTCAAAGGTAGCCCAGGACGAGAGAGGAACGTTGACAAATAGCGCAAAACTCCCTCATTATAATCTAAATTAAAACGCAAGTTACCCACTTAAGCAGAGAAAGTAAATGATAAAGGTTGTCCATTCGACTGAACAGAGAGAATGGTCTTCATCAGACGTGATGGACGGACAGAGAAAATGGTCTTCATCAGACGTGATGGACGGACAGAGAGAATGGTCTTCATCAGACGTGATGGACGGACAGAGAGAATGGTCTTCATCAGACGTGATGGACGGACAGAGAGAATGGTCTTCATCAGACGTGATGGACGGACAGAGAGTATGGTCTTCATCAGACGTGATGGACGGACAGAGAGAATGGTCTCCATCAGACGTGATGGACGGATAGAGAGAATGGTCTTCATCAGACGTAATGGACGAACAGAGAGAATGGTCTTCATCAGACGTGATGGACGGACAGAGAGAATGGTCTTCATCAGACGTAATGGACGAACAGAGAAAATGGTCTTCATCAGACGTGATGGACGGACAGAGAGAATGGTCTTCATCAGACGTGATGGACGGACAGAGAGAATGGTCTTCATCAGACGTGATGGACGGACAGAGAGAATGGTCTTCATCAGACGTAATGGACGAACAGAGAGAATGGTCTTCATCAGACGTGATAGACGAACATCATCTGTGTTTTGTAAATTTAAGTTACTGTTGTCAATGTGTTTGTGTCGATGTATTTGTTTGAGGAAATTTCACTTACTTCTTAACATTTTAATTGTGTGTAAATATTAATTTTGTGTGTAAATACTCATTTTTTGTCAATGTAATTATTTGTGTAAATATTAATTTTGTGTTAATGCTGTTTGTATGTGTCAATATGTTTTGTGTGTAAATGGAAATCGTTTTGTGTCAATATAACTTTAGTTCGGTCTCCCATGTATACATGTCACACTCCACTCCACGCCAACCCCACCACACTCCCCGCCAACCACACCACACTCCACTACACTCCACCTAACCCCACTCGACCCACCCGAACCCAAACAACCCCCCCCCCTCCCCCCCCACTCCACTCTATTTTACCCCACTGCATCCAACCACACTTCCATCCCACCGAACCCCATCCAGTAACACTCGCTTCAAAACCAAAACCACAAAACCCCATTCCACCTCCACCACTCCACTTCACTCCACCAAACCCCACTCCCCTATAACTCCATCTTATTCCTCTACACAACATCCCACCCCACTCAAATGCTTTTATATTTATTGTACTTGAACTATGACAATATGAGAAACCTTATAGCGACCAGTAGTTCTGTGAGCGACGTAGATGCGGTTATCTGAGACCGACCAGTAGTTCTGTGAGCGACGTAGATGCGGTTATCTGAGACCGACCAGTAGTTATGTGAGCGACGTAGATGCGGTTATCTGAGACCGACCAGTAGTTATGTGAGCGACGTAGATGCGGTTATCTGAGACCGACCAGTAGTTATGTGAGCGACGTAGATGCGGTTATCTGAGACCGACCAGTAGTTCTGTGAGGAACGTAGATGCGGTTATCTGAGACCGACCAGTAGTTATGTGAGCGACGTAGATGCGGTTTTCTGAGACCGAGCAGTAGTTCTGTGAGGGACGTAGATGTGGTTATCTGAGACCGACCAGTAGTTCTGTGAGCGACGTAGATGCGGTTATCTGAGACCGACCAGTAGTTCTGTGAGGGAAATAGATGCGGTTATCTGAGATAGACCAGTAGTTCTTTGAGGGACGTAGTAGATGCGGTTATCTGAGATAGACCAGTAGTTCTGTGAGGGAAATAGATGCGGTTATCTGAGATAGACCAGTAGTTCTGTGAGGGAAATAGATTCGGTTATCTGAGACCGACCAGTAGTTCTGTGAGGGACGTAGATACGGTTATTTGAGAGATGAAAGTATGGGCTGGAACGAGTCCTGAAACAGACTGGAGAGATAATTTAAGTGACAAATGGGGTTAATTGAGGAATAAACTGTATGGCGACAAGAAAAGCCTGGAACAGACCACCATTTCTGTGAGGGAAAGAGATATGGCTAATCCAGCCAGAACGCCGATGAAGGAGAAATCAAGAAACAACATGGAGACCGGAGAAGGTTGAATAAATTTCCCTATTAAACAAAATTATTGATCTGTTATTCGATTTTAAAGTTGGAGTAAAAAATATCTTGCAATAAATTGTAAGAAAACGAGCCCTGTTCATTTCGCGGTCTTTGCAAGCGTGTCCATTGGTTACGCTCAACAGTTCTTGGAGACATTAAAAGGGGCAGTAAATCAAAATATTTTCTGCAAACTAGCCGCACAAAGGGAGGCAAGACAGGATTTATGATTCAGAGATGTGGAGAGAATAACGAGCTTCCAACAAACAAAAAAACACAACGTGAAGAAATATACATAAAGGAAGAATAATAAAGAGCAAGAATAAAGTAGTGTGTAAATCCTCAATTGTAAAAAGCAACCAAATGCACATTTATGCATGGCGTAAGTAGCCTCACCATGCAAAATGATTTAATATAAGAACCACCACTGCAACAGTAATTCCACGTCTATACTTCAGCAACTTGAGTTGCGTAAGAGACAATTAATCTCCTAACGGAGAATCCGTATCAGAAGAACATCCACCAACTCACGTCGTAGTCTTCACAGGTTGCGGATTCCTTCTAGAAACGATACACAAGGCGTAATGTGAACATTTCTTGCAGAAGATAAGATCAGAGCTCAACAGAAACCTCGTCAGATGTTCTTCAGTGGCTACCCTCCCATCTGGGAATCACAGGGACCGAGAGATCTGAGGCCCTGTCTAAAGCAGGTGGCAAGATGGAGCAACGTATCCATGCAGTGTCCTGCCGAGAGGCAAAAACTATCATCCACAATCAGTACAACTCAAAATGGAAGAAAGACACGGATGTGATCAATAGACTTGACCCAATCCACCAGCTCCTCAGACACCAACAAGAGAAGAGACTATTGGGCCACCTACATCGGCTCTAGATATCACACACAAGTGACTGCCCATGTGGTACCTGAGTCCAGACACCTGGACATATCCTACAGAAGTGCCCAGCAAACAGAAACCTATGATGCCAAACCTGGACAGAGGGAGCCAAGTTGAGGCAGAAGCTGTGGAGCTGCCACCCACGCGTAGAGATGTTTGGCATCATCCTAACGATCGGATTACAGATGATCTAGCGTGCCCAAAAAGCATAAATGAAGAAGGAGAAAGAAACAGAAGGAAGAAGGAAGGAGAAGAAAGAAGAAGAAAGGAAAGAAGGAGAAGGAAGGAAAAAGAAGGAGGAATGAAGGAAGGAAGGAAGAAAGAAAGAAGGAAGGAGGAGAAGAAGAAGAAGAAGAAGAAGAAGAAGAAGATAAAGAAAGAGAAGAAAAAAATGAAAAGGAAGAAAAAGAAGAAAAAGAAAAAGAAGAAAAAAACGGAATCAGAACAGCCCTACGGAGATTTCACTAAAGCCTACTAGGACAATAGACAGCGCAGGTGCAGAGACCCCCCCCCCCCCCAAACCACCACACCCCCCCCCCTTCCCCGCCCCACCCCAAAATGGAGAAGGCAACCATACGGGGACTCCTTCAGAGCAGAAGAACGTCCACAAACAATGCACCATGAAAGTTGGTCACCGGACTGGGCAGCACCCAGAACACCACATAAACAAACCATTCACTGGATTTTTCTTGCCAAAAAGGCCGTTGTGAGCTTGTGTCGCATTTTACAGCAAGGCTGAGATACCTGCAACATTCTGCCCGACACATCCGATGTTTGGTGGCAGAAGATGCAGCAGTGAATGAGCGGACAGCAGCCATCGACCCGTAGCTGAATACTTGCATCAGGGCAACACAGTTAAACACATAACACAATCGTCATCCTGTCTTACCTCCAGTCAACTCGACCGTGTCTTGTCACTGGGCCAAGGTAGCTGGAGACGAGAGATTGAGGTTGACGCCACGGGAAATCATTCGCACTTAAATTATTTAAGCCAATCCTCTTCCAGCATAAAATATATTCAGTCCAATATGACGACACATTTCTGACGATTCCGCTCACTTGGCTTGAGCCTGGTAACTATTTATGAACATAATCCAACCACAGCACATTCTAGAGTCAGTTATGTACACGACAACACATTCTAGAGTCAGTTATGTACACGACAACACATTCTAGAGTCAGTTATGTACACGACAACACATTCTAGAGTCAGTTATGTACACAACACATTCTAGAGTCAGTTGTGTACACGACAGCACATTATAGAGTCAGTTATGTACACCACAACACATTCTAGAGTCAGTTATGTACACGACAACACATTCTAGAGTCAGTTATGTACACGACACACATTCTATGGTCAGTTATGTACACAACACATTCTAGAGTCAGTTATGTTCACAACACATTCTAGAGTCAGTTATGTACACGACACACATTCTAGAGTCAGTTATGTACACAACACATTCTAGAGTTAGTTATGTACACGACACACATTCTAGAGTCAGTTATGTACACGACACACATTCTAGAGTCAGTTATGTACACGACACACATTCTAGAGTCAGTTATGTACACGACAACACATTCTAGAGTCAGTTATGTACACCACAGCACATTCTAGAGTCAGTTATATACACGACAATACGAAACCGTTGATAGTCATCTCTTTGAGTGCCCGTCGCTCAATAATGTCAGAGAAATGCCTTTTCTTCTGATGCCAGATAAATGGTACACTTTGAATGGTGCTAAATAATTAAAATAAGCACGAAAATATTCCATAAGTCAGACGAGGGGTGGTAGGGCGGGGTGACAGGGCTGCTTGCTTTCACCGAGGCTCTATAACAGGGGGTGACAGGGCTGCTTGCTTTCACCGAGGCTCTATAACAGGGGGTGACAGGGCTGCTTGCTTTCCCCGAGGCTCTATAACAGGGGGTGACAGGGCTGCTTGCTTTCACCGAGGCTCTATAACAGGGGGTGACAGGGCTGCTTGCTTTCACCGAGGCTCTATAACAGGGGGTGACAGGGCTGCTTGGTTTCACCGAGGCTCTATAACAGGGGGTGACAGGGCTGCTTGCTTTCACCGAGGCTCTATAACAGGGGGTGACAGGGCTGCTTGCTTTCACCGAGGCTCTATAACAGGGGGTGACAGGGCTGCTTGCTTTCACCGAGGCTCTATAACAGGGGGTGACAGGGCTGCTTGCTTTCACCGAGGCTCTATAACAGGGGGTGACAGGGCTGCTTGCTTTCACCGAGGCTCTATAACAGGGGGTGACAGGGCTGCTTGCTTTCACCGAGGCTCTATAACAGGGGGTGACAGGGCTGCTTGCTTTCACCGAGGCTCTATAACAGGGGGTGACAGGGCTGCTTGCTTTCACCGAGGCTCTATAACAGGGGGTGACAGGGCTGCTTGCTTTCACCGAGGCTCTATAACAGGGGGTGACAGGGCTGCTTGCTTTCACCGAGGCTCTAAAACAGGGGGTGACAGGGCTGCTTGCTTTCACCGAGGCTCTATAACAGGGGGTGACAGGGCTGCTTGCTTTCACCGAGGCTCTATAACAGGGGTTGACAGGGCTGCTTGCTTTCACCGAGGCTCTATAACAGGGGGTGACAGGGCTGCTTGCTTTCACCGAAGCTCTATAACAGGGGGTGACAGGGCTGCTTGGTTTCACCGAGGCTCTATAACAGGGGGTGACAGGGCTGCTTGCTTTCACCGAGGCTCTATAACACATACTCTGAAAGGATAACGGACAATGGAGTTGTAATTTATAATATCAAAGTTAGTTAATAGTGTGAATGTTAACGCCATCAAACTTGCCGATGACCAAGCGGTAGTGCAAAGATTAGCAGCAACGTTGCAAATGCTGCTTGAAAAAATTATTTGCACTGCTAAAGGGTTTCCCATGAAAATAAACAAATCGAAGACAAAGACTTTGGTAATATACAAGCAACGTAGGTAATTAATATGATCATCAGTGGAGAAATATTCGAACAAGTACAGAAGTTTACATATTTGGGGCAAACTATAACAGAAGTTGCCCACAAGGAGACAGACATTAAGTCAAGGATTGCAGTGGAAAAAAAGAGCTTCAGAGAAAAACAGAAATTGTTAACCTCAAAGAATTTCAGGATAGAACTGAGGAAAGCAATAAACGCCAGTCGTATATGGCCAATTGCACTGTATGGGTCTGAAACAAGCACTTTTGCGAAGATGGATGAAAGAGATTGGAATCGTTTGATATGTGGTGCTACCGTAGAATGGAATGAGGGAGTTGGAGAGAAAGAAGATACAATAACAATGTACTCACTGATGTGGGAACACAAAGACAAATGTTACATATGATATAAAAACGTTGGTTGAGTTGGCTGGGTCACAATATGAGACATGAAAGTCTTCTATAGAAGATACTAGAGGGCAAGATTGGCTGGGTCACAATATGAGACATGAAAGTCTTCTACAGAAGATACTAGAGTGCAAAATTCAAGAAAAGAGAGGACCGTGGCCACCAAGACTTACCTTTTACATCTCAGGCATGAAGAGACATTCAAGTACCAACTTATGCTGCAATGAAGAGAGCTGCAGAGAATAGAGAGAGACATGCTCAGACAACCTTACAACCAGTCTTAGAACTGACCAACCAGAGGATAGGGTCAAATGTAGCGACACACTTAGACAACCTTACAACCAGTCTCTGGATTGATCAACCAGAGGATAGGGTCAAATGGAGAGACATGCCCAGGCAACCTTACAACCAGTCTTAGAACTGACCAACCAGAGGATAGGGTCAAATGTAGCGACACACTTAGACAACCTTACAACCAGTCTCTGGATTGATAAACCAGAGGATAGGGTCAAATGGAGAGACATGCCCAGGCAACCTTACAACCAGTCTTAGAACTGACCAACCAGAGGATAGGGTCAAATGTAGCGACACACTTAGACAACCTTACAACCAGTCTCTGGATTGATCAACCAGAGGATAGGGTCAAATGGAGAGACATGCCCAGGCAACCTTACAACCAGTCTTAGAACTGACCAACCAGAGGATAGGGTCAAATGTAGCGACACACTTAGACAACCTTACAACCAGTCTCTGGACTGACCAACCAGAGGATAGGGTCAAATGGAGAGACACACTCAGACAATATTACAATCAGTCTCTGGACTGACCAACCAGAGGATAGGGTCAAATGGAGAGACACACTCAGACAACCTTACAACCAGTCTTAGAACTGACCAACCAGAGGATAGGGTCAAATGGAGAGACACACTCAGACAATATTACAACCAGTCTCTGGACTGACCAACCAGAGGATAGGGTCAAATGGAGAGACACGCGTAGACAACCTTACAACCAGTCTCAAGACTTACCAACCAGATGATGATAGTGTTGAACATATACCATTCAATGGCACTTGGCGAAGAGCGACAGCCCGAATGCTCTAAGATTCGAACCAGCAACATAAACCTGCATATTTAATATGACAAACTTCAATATGTAGATTTATATCAATATCAAGCTATTTTAGAGTCCGTAATAATTTATAACAGTCTGGACCAGCAGGGAGCCAAAGCCGTCTCTACTGCCATCCGATCTTGCATATCCAATAACTGACATCGATTGGAACTGACATCGATTGGCTCTTGAAATACCGTATAATCTGTGCCTTTGGGCCGCTCAACTTCACCTTATTTGACCATCTTCCAAATCTTTCTCTCTTTCTTTTCTTTGTTTTTCTACTATGAATCTTCTTGTTGGTGCCACTGGAATCTACTGACTTGAGTTTGTTCTTCATTTTTTGAGTACTAGGTTACAGTGGCTATGTTTATCATGCAAGGCGTCTTTGAGAAGGTAGACATGTATAGGTTGGCACGACATGGTAAGGAAAGAGGACTTATTGGAAAGGAGCCAACAACATCCAGTGGAACGGCAGATATTCATCCTTCTATTCGCTGTTTGTCCTTATTGTGTCTTTCATCGGCAGGTTATGAAGAGGTTTCTTGACCAGGCCCTAGTATGTGCTTGTGTCTTTCATCGGCAGGTTATGAAGAGGTTTCTTGACCAGGCCCTAGTATGCGCTTGTGTCTTTCATCGGCAGGTTATGAAGAGGTTTCTTGACCAGGCCCTAGTATGTGCTTGTGTCTTTCATCGGCAGGTTATGAAGAGGTTTCTTGACCAGGCCCTAGTATGTGCTTGTGTCTTTCATCGGCAGGTTATGAAGAGGTTTCTTGACCAGGCCCTAGTATGTGCTTGTGTCTTTCATCGGCAGGTTATGAAGAGGTTTCTTGACCAGGCCCTAGTATGTGCTTGTGTCTTTCATCGGCAGGTTATGAAGAGGTTTCTTGACCAGGCCCTAGTATGTGCTTGTGTCTTTCATCGGCAGGTTATGAAGAGGTTTCTTGACCAGGCCCTAGTATGTGCTTGTGTCTTTCATCGGCAGGTTATGAAGAGGTTTCTTGACCAGGCCCTAGTATGTGCTTGTGTCTTTCATCGGCAGGTTATGAAGAGGTTTCTGGACCGGGCCCTGGTATGTCTAGTTTAGTCTAGTTTAGTTTAGTCTAGTCTAATTTATTCTAGTCTAGTCTAGTCTAGTCTAGTCTAATTTATTCTAGTCTAGTCTAGTCTAGTTTAGTCTAGTTTATTTTTGTTTAGTCTAGTCTAGTCTAGTCTAGTCTAGTCTAGTCGTCTAGCCTAGTCTAGTCTAGTCTAGTTTAGCCTTGTCTAGTCTAGTCTAGTCGTCTAGCCTAGTCTAGTCTAGTCTAGTCTAGTCTAGTCTAGTCTAGTCTAGTCTAGTCTAGTCTAGTCTAGTTTAGCCTTGTCTAGTCTAGTCTAGTCTAGTTTAGTTTAGTTTAGTCTAGTTAGTCTATTTTAGTCGAAGAATCAACGTCATTGCTCAACTGAGTTGGACATCACATTTCATAAAACTGTGAGGACAATTAGACTGGAATCTCAACACATTATCCCCAACAGCAGTGAAACTACTTTGATCTTCAATCTAAACCACGCACAAACATAACACAATCTAGAAACAAAATCTGTTTTCAGATCAATGCAGTAGGCGACAGACAGACCACAATAGAAGGTGAGATATTCTCTGACAAACACAGACAAACCAGCTTTATTTAGCTTTGGTTTTCTCAAAAATCTGGTCACGCCGCAACAAAGCGATCAACCAGATGGTCCCGAAAGGGCTTAATACAGTCCAATTTGTGGGAGTTCTCCAAGAGTCGGCTGGAAACTCTCACAGTGTCTGACGTGACCAGAATGTGTATGTGATTGGGTCCTTCAGTGATAGATCCCAGGGGATTCATATGGAAATGTAGGATTGAACAACATACTAATATGTATATGGGAAGGAAGTCTAACGTCTGGTCAGGCAAACATACTGATAGGACATGACAGTCAGAGTCGGGCACAACATACTGATCAGACATGTTAGTCAGAGTCAGGCACAACATACTGATAGGACATGTTAGTTAGAGTCAGGCAAAACATACTGATCAGACATGTTAGTCAGAGTCAGGCACAACATACTGATCAGACATGTTAGTCAGGGTCAGGCAAAACATACTGATCAGACATGTTAGTCAGGGTCAGGCAAAACATACTGATCAGACATGTTAGTCAGGGTCAGGTACAACATACTGATCAGACATGTTAGTCAGAGTCAGGCACAACATACTGATCAGACATGTCAGTCAGAGTCAGGCACAACATACTGATCAGACATGTTAGTCAGAGTCAGGCACAACATACAGATCAAGACCCTTACCTCGGCTATCACACAGCACTTCCTGAAAACGGGCTGTTTTCACGACAACCTAGATAACGAGGTGAGGGATCGATGTTATTCCCGTCGTACTGGACTACACGCCAATGATACCAAGCATAGCACAACCGCCTGAAGGACCCCGGCACACCTTCATCAGCATGCTCGGGATGTGAAGAAAGCTACGCCAACCCGTCACGTAACGTTCTTTTAAGGGCGTACAAAAGAGTAATGATGCTGCTAGGGGCATTCTAGAACAACAACAATATATATGTACACACGTACACACACGTACACACGTACACACACGTACACACACGTACACACGTACACACACGCACGCACACATACACCCCCCCACACGCACATACACACACACACACGCGCGCACACACACGCACGCACGCACATATAAACCCACGCGCGCGCGCACACGCACGTACACACACACACGCGCACGCAATCACGCACACGCGCACGCACGCACTTACACCTACGCACACACGCACACACACACACACACATACATACACACACACGCACGCACACATACACACACACATACACACAGACATACATACACACACACGAACACACACGTACACACACGCGCACATATACTAACGCCCACACGCACGCACGCACACACGCGCGCAAACACACGCACGCACACACACGCGCACGCACCCACACACACACGCGCGCGCATATACACACACGCACACACACGCGCACGCACGCACGCACACACACCTAAGCACACACGCACACACACACACACGCACACGCGCACGCACACACTCGCGCACGTACACACACGCACACGTACGCACACGCACACACACAAACACACACATACGCACACGCACGCACACATACACCCCCACACACGCACATACACACACACACACATACACGAGGGGGCTTCAAATGAAAGCATTAAAGGTGGAATAGACATAAGAAAGCCATGCCTTTGCATTGTAACTTGTTAATATTGTTGCTAAGGATGTCAAGAGAGTCCTGCACGGTACTGACGGACAACATGATGTCATATTTGCAGTTAAAAGATGGCCACCCTACTAATGACATGCACCAAGAAGAAGCAGCGTTCTGTTATCTGGTGGTTGTTTTTTTTAGCAGCGAGGGGTAAAACCAATTACAACTCATCGGCAAATGTCGGTCCAGTACGGTGATGCATGCCTTTCCATCCAGAAAGTGTAATTCACAATGGATCGCCGATTTTCCTTTACGAGGTGGGCAACGGCTGCAATCGACTCTGGGGTCACTGGCCGGTGTGCCTGACCCAGTCGTGAACAATCTTTCACCGAACTCGCGCCGTTTTGGAACTTCCTACTCCATCCATACACTTGCTGGAGAGAAATACAAGATTTGAAACTCAGTCTCCTTCGTGAACCTCACCAGGCTAGAATCACAGCATCAGTTGGGGAAAAAAATAAGAAGAAAAATGAAGGAAAAAGAAAGAACATACAGAAATAAAAAGAACGAACGAGGAAGAAGAAAGAATAAGGAGGAATAAGGAGGAAGAAGAAGGAAGAGGAAGGAAGAACAAGAAAGAAGAAGTAAGAAAGCGGAAGAAGAAAAAGAAGAAGTAGATGGTACGACATACGAAAGCGAATCATGGACAATCAGCAGACAAGCACAGGGATCATTGGAGTCATTTCCACCAACCAAAAGCAGCCCCAGTGCTCCACCGGGGTTTTGTGTATGACAAGGACAAGAACAGCACCACTGCCCCACAGAGAGCATGTCGTAAGAGGTGACTAACTGTGTGACATGGCATAACACCGACCATTGCTAGCTGGTTTGTTTAGAGCAGCGTAGATGGCGCCTAACAAGCAGCGGGTCTACTTTGGTCTAGTGTTTGAGTCTATTAAGATGGACTCGCACATCGGTTAAACCACCTTCCGTGGCACACGCCCCAACGCAGTTAAGTAGTAAGCTGCTCGAGCCTAGCCAGCGAAGCAGGAAATTTCCCTCAAGGCTGCACCCAGCTCACGCCAGAGCTGAGACCTGCACAGGAGCATCTACCCCTGTAGAAGTACGTCGACTAAGACTAACAGTACAATGTTATATAATGGATGCATGGTCACTCAAATACATCGAGCAATGACAATCCAGACAGCCTAGCCAAGAAGGGATCAAGCCAAGAACAGCAATACACACCAACAACCCTACAGACAGCCAAACAACTACTGAAGACTGCGAACAAAGAGGCCTGGCTGAATAGATGGGCAATGGAAAATACTGGGAGAGAAATCTACAAACATATGGCCATCCCAAATCTCAAAGACAACATCAACCTCCTGAAAAGGAGAGACCAAAGCACCATTTTCCGACTTCGAACTCAACACATACAACTTAAGTCACTTGAACAGAATCCAACCAGAACATACCCCAGAGTGACGGATGTGCACACATCCCTATGAAACTGTTGAACAGAATCCAACCAGAACATACTCCAGAGTGACGGATGTGCACACATCCCTATGAAACTGTTGAACAGAATCCAACCAGAACATACTCCAGAGTGACGGATGTGCACACAACCCTTTGAAACTGTTGAACAGAATCCAACCAGAACATACTCCAGAGTGACGGATGTGCACACATCCCTATGAAACTGTTGAACAGAATCCAACCAGAACATACTCCAGAGTGACGGATGTGCACACATCCCTATGAAACTGTTGAACAGAATCCAACCAGAACATACTCCAGAGTGACGGATGTGCACACATCCCTATGAAACTGTTGAACAGAATCCAACCAGAACATACTCCAGAGTGACGGATGTGCACACATCCCTATGAAACTGTTGAACAGAATCCAACCAGAACATACTCCAGAGTGACGGATGTGCACACATCCCTGTGAAACTGTTGAACATCATCTTTTTGAATGTCCGGTCCTTGCAGGATTTAGTTTTTGGGTTGTTTTTTTTTGCGTTCGCCTTATTTCTCTATCCCCCAAGGCGGTATGCGTTGCACTGTGGTTTTTATTTTGCGTCTGTCGGCCCAGTGCATCCGACTTCAGCATGCATTTTATGTAAGGGTCTGCTTCCTCCTGCATTTTCTAAGGGTTTACTTCCCCGGGGAACGGCCGGTGCTGTGATGGGGATCGAACCCAGCACCTTTGGGTTGTGAGCCGTGCCACTTAACCACTAGCCCACGCCGTCCCCTCTTGCGGGTGTTAGAAAATAGCTTCTTCCTCCCGGGCCATACAAATGGAACACTTTCAAAAACAGCTTACAAACACTTGCAGATTCCAGAACATGCCATTGGGCCAAAGTACAGAGCCCATACGCCCCAGAACATGCCATTGGGCCAAAGTACAGAGCCCATACGCGCCTGATCAATAACCAACACGACACCAACTTCGACCCTCACCCAACCAACAACCGCTGTACCCAGCCTCGTTAGCTCACACCGACAACAACAAAGCCGTCCCATTACCCCCTCAGAATCCCGAGTATAATTCATATCGAATCATTTCTTCTACAGAATTTTCTATTGTCAAATTGGAGGTCTATTATACAAGGTCATTAATCTAGCGTTTCCATTTCTCTCGACAAGGAAAGAAATTTAGCAGTAATTTGGCATTTTTTGAACTGCGATATGTCGAGTCATTAACGGTACACGAGCCGTTGTGTTTGATTGCCAGTCGTTCAATCAATGAGTCAATCATTGAATAAATCTAATGATCAACCAAGAAATTGATCGATGAAAATGTTTGGAGTAGTTTTATATGTTTGTGGAGGAGGGCCAACGTCTGGTCAGATAAAATATACTGGTTAGACATGTTAGTCAGGGTCAGGCAAAACATACTGGTCAGACATGTTAGTCAGGGTCAGGTAAAATATACTGATGAGACATGTTAGTCAGGGTCAGGCAAAACATACTGGTCAGACATGTTAGTCAGGGTCAGGCAAAACATACTGACAAAGACCCTCAACGGGCTGTTTTCATTGCAGCCTGGCTAACGAGGTGAGCTATCGACCTGATCCCCGTAGTAGTGAGCAATAGGTATATGACGCCAGACATAGCACAACCACCTGGACCAATCTGGCCTACCTTCATCAGCACGCTCGAGATGTGAGGAAAGCTACTGCAACCCGCCACTTAACGTCCTTTTTAGGGCTCACAAAAGAGTAACCTACTTATTGTGGACATTTGCAAATAACGGCGGATTTAACATCTCTCATACGCGTATCCACCCATTTATACAACCTTACATTTGTCCATCTATCAATGCATTTATCTATCAATTCATCAATCATATCCCCCGAATAAGGACATTTGAAATTCGGACCAGGCTGCTCGGTAAGGAAGCGCCATAAGCCATCTTGTAGTTTCCTTCATCAAATCCTTGGAATACGCAAAAGAACAAAAACGTCGATCCTTAAATAGCTTCTCCATCCCCGCGAGGTGATACTGGATAACAGGCTGTAACAGGGAAGACTGGCTAAGAAGAAGGGATTGAAGAGGGAACGCTTAGCAAGTACCAAAAAATGTCTGCTCAAGTATCTAACGTGTCAGGCCAAAGGTGCAGTCAAGCTGTAAACTAGCGACACAACGCATTCCGTTCTCCGGACTGCATCCTGCTACTTGAAAAGCCCTTGTCACGGTTTGGTAGAGAGAGTTTGAGGACGAACAAGAAAAACAGGAAGATATAAGAGAGTGATTAATTGCAAGATGGGCACAATGGGAGGTAACCTCGCCTCCCACAACCGGAAGTCGGGTATGATGGGTCTCAGAACGGCAGCCAGGATTCGGAAACCTGCTTGAAACGTTCTTTCACTTGGCTTCAGTTTATGTTCTCACCAGACGATGTCGTATGACGCGCTCTTCACCCTCCCAGCCTCCTTACCCCCCCCCCCCCAAACGTCATATCACCCACTCGCCCCAACGTCCCAACCCACTCGCCCCACTCCACATGTTATATCCCACCACACCACCCCCTCTAAATATTAAATCCACCACTTTCCCCCTACCCACCCACCCACTGCACATGTCATATCACCCACTCTCCCCACCCACACCCACCAACTCCCCATGTCATATCATCCACTCTCCCCACCCTCTCCACATGTCATATCACCCACTCTCCCCACCCACTCCACATGCCATATCACCCACTCTCCCCACCCACTCCACATGCCATATCACCCACTCTCCCCAACCACTCCACATGTCATATCACCCACTCTCCCCACACACTCCGATATCATATCACCCACTCTCCCCACCCACTCCTATGTCATATCACCCACTCTAAACACCCACTAAACATGTCATATCACCCACTCTCCCCACACACTCCGATATCATATCACCCACTCTCCCCACACACTCCGATATCATATCACCCACTCTCCCCACCCACTCCACATGTCATATCACCCACTCTAAACACCCACTAAACATGTCATATCAACCACTCTCCCCACCCACTCCTATGTCATATCACCCACTCTCCCCACCCACTCCACATGTCATATCACCCACTCTAAACACCCACTAAACATGTCATATCAACCACTCTTCCCACTCTCTCCAAAGGTCATATCACCCACTCTCCCCACACACTCCACATGTCATATCACCCACTCTCCCCACCCACTTCACATGTCATATCACCCACTCTCCCCCACCCCCTCCCCATGTCATATTACCCACTCTCCCCACCCACTCCACATGTAATATTACCCACTCTCCCTACCCACTCCACATGTCATATCACCCACTCTCCCTACCCATCCCCTCCCCATGTCATAACACCCACTCTCCCCACCCACTCCACATGTCATATCACCCACTCTCCTCACCCACTCCACATGTCATATCACCCACTCTCCCCACCCACTTCACATGTCATATAACCCAATCCACATGACATTTCACCCACTCTCCCCACACACTCCTTTGTCATATCACCCACTCTCCCCCACTCCCGCACCTACTCTCCCCCCACTCCTATGTCATGTCACCCACTCTCCCAACCCACTCCTATGTCATATCACCCACTCTCCCCACCCACTCCTATGTCATATTACCCACTCTCACCACCCACACATATGTCATATTACCCACTCTCCCCACCCACTCCTATGTCATATCACCCACTCTCCCCACCCACTCCTATGTCATATCACCCACTCTCCCCACCCACTCCTATGTCATATCACCCACTCCCCACCACTCTCCCCACCCACTCCACATGTCATATCACCCACTCTCCCCCACCCACTCCCCATGTCATATCACCCACTCTCCCCCACTCCCGCACCTACTCTCCCCGCCCACTCCACATGTCATATCACCCACTGTCCCCCACTCCCGAACCTACTCTCCCCACCCACTCCCCATGTCATATTACCCACTCCACAATTCATATCACACGCTCTCTTCCCCTCCCCCTACCCACTCCCCTCATCCACTCTCCATCCACTCTCCACCCCCACTCCACTCTCTACCTCCCCACTCCACATGTTCTGTTTTTGTTCCCTAAACATCCAATAAACGCGCGAAAAAAAAATGTGTGTCTCTAAACGCTGCCCCTACATCGCGTTGGCAACTGATACAAGGAATAACGGAAGAGGATGTCACAAAAACTAGATCAAGATTACTGAACAGGACGTCGTTTCAGGATCAGATACAATACACTAACAAAGACGAAAATACTTCTTTCATGTAGTCTTCCCTGGAAACAGGCTGTTTTCAAGGCCGTCCGGTTGACGAGATATAGATCAACGTGATCCCCATATTAGTTAATGTCACGCAGATGAATCCTGGAAGCCCATTGTTCACCTTCATCAGCACGCTCGGGATGTGACGGAAGCTACTTCAACCCAAAACTGAATTTCCTTTTCAGGGCGCATAAAAAGCGTAAGCTTCTCATTGTGAGAATTCACCAACAACAAACAAAAAACTTCAACAATACAAATGGTCGGGGTAATTAAGGTTCGTTCAAAATAGTATTCGATAGAGTGTGGCGGTTACAGTCATATGTTCTTCTGGTATCGGTAGACCGATACCGTTACGGAGTTATGGTCTTGGAAAGTCACTAGACCGATACCGCCACGGAACTATGTCATGGAATCGATTATCGATACCGTCACGACCTATGATCTTCTGGAATCGATTATCGATACCGTCACGACCTATGATCTTGTGGAATTGATTATCGATACCGTCACGACCTATGATCTTGTGGAATTGATTATCGATACCGTTATGACCTTTGATCTTTTCGATTCGATTATCGATACCGTCGCGACCTATGATTTTGTGGACTCGATTATCGATACCGCCATGACCTTTGATATTGTGGAATCGATTATCGATACCTGCACGACCTGTGATCTTGTGGAATCGGTAGTGTAATATCGGTCATTCCTTCGCTGAAGGCCAGCTGTAACTGTCCATGTCTCACACGCATAGAGAAATATTGACAGGACCAGTATAAGCATTAATCTGATTTTCGTGGATAGTGCTAACCGTTTATCTTGCCAGATTCTGTTAAGCCGTGCAAGCGCCGCTATTGTCTGTGCTATTCTGGCCAACACCTCACATTTTGATCCTTCATCACTGACAATCGACCCCAGATATTTAACATTTATCAATGCCTTTAAGCTGTCCAATACTCTCTCTCTCTCCCTCTCTCTCTCTCTGCCTCCCCCTGTCCCTCTTCCCTGCGCTTCTGTTCGATGACATTGTGGGATCCCTCCCACCTCTTCTTATGACATCCCAGAAAAAAGATGACTGCATTGATACAATTTTTGCCATAATCTGTTTTTATGTCTGTGCCTCCCCAGCAACCACGTAATTAGATGTCTCTGCCGCCCATGGAATTCTCAATATTTTTCTATAAAACTACATTTCCGATGACCCCTGTGTATGCCTACTGATTGTCCATGACTCGCTTCTCCGTGTTATCGCTTCACTTCTCCGTGTTGTCACTTCGCTTCTCCGTGTTATCGCTTCGCTTCTCCGTGTTATCGCTTCACTTCTCCGTGTTATCGCTTCACTTCTCCGTGTTATCGCTTCACTTCTCCGTGTTATCGCTTCACTTCTCCGTGTTGTCACTTCACTTCTCCGTGTTGTCACTTCACTTCTCCGTGTTATCGCTTCACTTCTCCGTGTTGTCGCTTCACTTCTCCGTGTTGCAAGATCTCCGCTTCACCAAGCGTGAGCTGACCGTTCAGGGTACATCTCCACCTAGATCGGTCTGTCGCTTCGTCTTCCCAGGATGTCCGAATCATGTCCAGGGCCTCCATATCACGCGTGCACACATCTTTGAACCTCAACTGTGGTCGGCCGACAGTTCTCTTGCCTTCCGCCAACAGCCCATAAAAATGATATTTGGAAATGCGACCATCTTCCACGCGATAAACATGACCAAGCCATCGTAGTCTTCCCTGCCTAAGGAGATTGTACCCGCTTGAGAGAGTGTACACGCTTGAGAGAGTGTACACGCTTGAGAGAGTGTACCTCTGTGCTCGACATTCTGTCCCTCCATGTAATTCCAAGAATGGATCCGAGGCGCTGCAGATGGAAGCTGTTACGCTTCTGCTCATGATTGGCATAAGTTGTCGATGTCTCGCTACTATATAGCAGTGTGCTGACGACACATGAACTGTACATCACGGCCTTGCTTTTAATTGTAAGGTTTGGGTTTTGCCAAACACGCGTTGTGGGCCGAGTATAATGTAGCAGGAGTTTTGCCAAACACGCGTTGTGGGCCGAGTATAATGTAGCAGGAGTTTTGCCAATGGGACTGTTCATGAGTCTAGTGTATGTACGTGTATGTTTGTATGTACGCGTATGTGTGTATGTACGTGTATGTATACAAGAGGCATTCAGGCCAAACCTGTTATTTTAATAAGGAAAAGAATTGTTTGAAATAGTAAACATACAATTTATTTCTTGATATAATCTCCTACAACCTTTATACACTTATCCCAGCGATGAAGTAATGCTTGAAAAGCTTCAGAGTAGAAAGGTTAGTCAGTATGTCTGAACCAATCCAGGACAGCCTGTTTCACTTCGTAATCAGTGCTGAAATGCTACCCGCCAAGGAATTTTTTTAGGGGGTCCAAACAGGGGGAATTCGCCTGGAGCAAGGTCTGGGCTGTAAGATGGATGTGGCAATACCTCCCAGCCGAGTAGCTGCAGACGGCTACATAGTGCGATGAATGGTATGAGGTCGAACGTTATATTGCAGGAGCAGGATGCCCTTTGTGATCGAAGAAGGCCGTTTTTTCAGCGATTTCGCGACAGGTTATGCGTCGATTTTGTAAGAAAAGGCGCTCCACAACAATGACTGTGGTGGGTTGAGAGCCACCACGGCCGGGATCATCACTCACGGATGTACGGTCTTCTCTAAAACGTTTACACCATTCAAATGTCTTACTACGGCTGAGTGTCTCATCACCGTATTATGATTGCAGCCGTCCGTAAATTTCCGCAGGTTTCACGCCTTCCTTTTCTTCTTCTTCTTCTTTGCGTTCGGTTTCGTATGCTCGTTTTATGCCACCAGATGGGCTGCCTCCAAGAAGTGACACGTCAGTCGCAGGTCCTCAATGGTTCCCCACAGTTTGTCTTGTATGTTTCTCTCCTCGGGCCAGGTCTTCTCACGGGCGTCTTGGTGCAGTGGACATGTTTGCAGGATGTGTTCTGGAGTCTGGGGTCCTCTCTGACATGTGCATTGTGCAGTCTGTGCTGCTTTCATTTTATGCATGTGTGCATTTAGTCTGCAATGACCTGTTCTGAGGCGGAAAATTCTGGTATACTGTTTCCTATTCAGTCTATTGATTGGATCATGTGGGTATTTACTGTTTGTTCTCTCTATCCACTGTTGTTTATATTTTTTTTAAATGTTTGCCTTGACTTCTAGCAGTGACACAGGGTGGGTGAATTGTTCTCTTTGTCTTCCCTCCCTGGCTAGCCTATCCGCCCATTCATTCCCAGGTATGCCGCAGTGAGCTGGAATCCACTAGAGGGTGATTTTATTGTGGTCTGATAGTTTATTTAGCTGGCATATCAGTTCCCTTTCCATACTATTTCGGCCTTCCTTCACAAGAAACTTCACCACAACACGCTGTTTCATTCAAGCACTAACAGTCTTATCCGCCATTTTTATGTATCTGTCACGTGACTGGCCCATGGCAAGCAGTAAAGCTTTCTAGCAGTAATAAGATATAAATGCCCCTAACTAATGATAGTAGTTCCAGTACGCTGCAATAGATTCAGGTAGAATTAGAAAATAAATTCCGGTTTGGTGTGAACATCCCTCGTATACATCGCATCTGTCTTATCATACGCACAGCCCATTTAGTCTACGAATCATCAATCTCATCGACTGCATCGTTATCATATAAAACGAGGTCTTTCACTAGGGACTGGAAGTATACATAAATCTTTTAGTAAAGTAATAGCTGTCGGCTTCCTGCTGAACATATATCCACTACCAACAACTTCCCGGTGTGACTGTCATTTGCGATCTTCCCAAAAATAGCCAACGATTATCCTGTATCCATTAAGCGATCTTCTCCAGCGTGCTTTGATCTGCCGCTTTTCCTTTTACTCTCTGGGTTCCAGAGCATTGTCTGTCTTGTATTTTTATGCAAACTATGTCCTATAAAGCGCCAATGTCTTCCCAGTACATGGGGACTAACCAACAGATGCCCAGCTATTTCCGGCACATCAATAATGTTGACCTTATCGAACAATCTCATACCAATCATCTCGCGCAGAGTGAGGTGTAATCTTTCTGTAATCTCTGTAATCATGGTGTTCAAACATGCGTATCACGTGTCTGACGCCAGGTTTAAACGCATATCGGAGATTTCCCTTGGAGTACAAGATCGGTCAAGGACTCAACTCAGGCCATCTCTTCATTCCATAGGGGGCACCATGGGGAGCACTTTAAGCTGTGAGACAATCAGTGCGCAAATATTTGTGACCTATTGTTGTCAGGTAAGGGCAATGTGTAGAGATGATTAATTATGTTACGTACAACCGACATCACTGCATCACCGACATGTCTACAGTTAACCTGGTAATATTTTTATGACCCACTAGCGGTGTTTCCAATCCATCTTTCCAATGGCTTGACTTGGTCACTTCTATGCTTCAATGGGATCGTCACCATCATCATGTTAGCCAGTCCGGAGCCAGTCATCTGATCATGCCACGTCACTGTCCTCTGTTAGTCCGTCCGGAGCCAGTCATCTGATCATGCCACGTCACTGTCCTCTGTTAGTCAGTCCAGAGACTGGTGTTAAGTCATCTGATCACGTCACGCAATTGTCCTCTGTTAGTCACTCCAGAGACTGGCATTGAAGTCTTCTGATCATGCCACGCCACTGTCCTCTGTTAGTCTGGAGACTTTATGTCCCACCATGTCTCTGAACATGTCTCTGATCGTGTCTCTGAACATGTCTCTGATCGTGTCACGCTATTGTTCGCACCAGATCTCTTCAGCTCTTCATGAAAATGAACCCTCAACGTTTTTGCTTGCGTCCTCTAATTTTGTCTTCTTACCCCTTGCATTTTGCGATCCAGTATTGTCAATAGTAGACCTCCTTGTCTAATACTCTGACCAATCCAAGTCAGTCTGCCTTTCGGAAAATTTGTCATTAGTTGTTTCACTATCATCATCAGGTGCCCTGCCGGTCGGGGTAAGCGATCATGGACCTCCATCCGGTTCTATCTTTGACCAACTCTGTTGTTGATTGTCGCCCGTGCCAGTCTCTCAGGCTGTCCAACATCTTCTTTCTCTGCCTTCCTCTGTCTCTCAGGCTGCCCAATATCTTCTCTCTCTGCCTTCCTCTGTCTCTCAGGCTGTCCAACATGTTCTCTCTCAGCCTTCTTCTGTCTCTCAGGCTGTCCAACATCGTCTCTCTCTCTCTCTCTCTGCCTTCCTCTATCTCTCAGGCTGTCCAACATCTTCTCTCTCTCTGCCTTCCTCTGTCTCTCAGGCTGTCCAACATCTTCTCTCTCTGCCTTCCTCTGTCTCTCAGGCTGTCCAACATCTTCTCTCTCTCTGCCTTCCTCTGTCTCTCAGGCCGTCCAACTTCTCTCTCTCAGGCTGTCCAACATCTTCTCTCTCTGCCTTCCTCTGTCTCTCAGGCTGTCCAACATCTTCTCTCTCTCTGCCTTTATCTCTCTCTCAGGCTGTCCAACATCTTCTCTCTCTGCCTTCCTCTGTCTCTCAGGCTGTCCAACATCCTCTCTTCCTGCCTTCATCTGTCTCTCAGGCTGTCCAGCATCTTCTCTCTCGGCCTTCAACTGTCTCTCAGGCCGTCCAACCTCTTCTCTCTCGGCCTTCTTCTGTCTCTCTTTCTTTCTATCTTTCCGGATGTCACAACATGCTCCAAGCCTCATCTTCTCATAAGGATGCCTGCCTTGTTCTGATCCATGTAATAAGTTGTCTTCGTGTGTGTCCCTCCTCGGGTACTGTATCATTAGTCGTCCTTCCAGCCCATGGGATCAGCAGCATCCTTCTGTAAAACCACATCTCCGCTGCTTCTAAAGATCTAAGTGCTTGCTTGCTGATTGTCCATGATTCACTGCCCTATGTCAGGACTGGTTCCACGTAGCATCCAAGGACTCTCTTTCTCAGTTCCACCGACAAGATTTTGTTGCACAATATTCCCTTCATGGCCTGGAAGACCGATTTTGCTTGGACTATTCTGCATTTTATCGTAATTCCATCTCCCACCTGATGTTATGTATGTGCCCAGGTATCCATCTCCCACCTGATGTTATGTATGTGCCCAGGTATCCATCTCCCACCTGATGTTATGTATGTGCCCAGGTATCCCTCCCCCCTGATGTTGTGTATGTACCCAGGTATCTACCCACCCCCCCCCTGATGTTATGTATGTGCCCAGGTATCCATCCCACCCGCTGATGTTATGTATGTGCCTAGGCATCCACACCCCCCTGATGTTATGTATGTGCCCAGGTATCAATCTCCCATCTGATGTTATGTATGTGCCCAGGTATCCATCTCCCCTGATGTTATGTATGTGCCCAGGTATCCATCTCACCTGATGTTATGTATGTGCCCAGGTATCCATCTCCCACCTAATGTCATGTATGTGCCCAGGTATCCATCTCCCACCTGATGTTATGTATGTGTCCAGGTATCCATCTCCCCCCTGATGTTATGTATGTGCCCAGGTATTCATCCCCCCCACCCCCTGATGTTATGTATGTGCCCAGGTATCCATCCCCCCCCTGATGTTTTGTATGTGCCCAGGTATCCATCCCCCCCCCTGATGTTATGTATGTGCCCAGGTATCCATCCCACCCCCTGATGTTATGTATGTGCCCATGTATCCTTCTCCCACCTGATGTTATGTATGTGCCCAGGTATCCATCCCCCCCCTGATGTTATGTATGTGCCCAGGTATCCATCCCCCCCCCCCCCTGATGTTATGTATGGGCCCAGGTATCCATCTCCCACCTGATGTTATGTATGTGCCCAGGTATCCATTCCCCCCCCCCTGATGTTATGTATGTGCCCAGGTATCCATCTCCCACCTGATGTTATGTATGTGCCCAGGTATCCATCCCCCCCCCTGATGTTATGTATGTGCCCAGGTATCCATCCCCCCCCTGATGTTATGTATGGGCCCAGGTATCCATCTCCCACCTAATGTTATGTATGTGCCCAGGTATCCATCCCCCACCTAATGTTATGTATGTGCCCAGGTATCCATCCCCCACCTGATGTTATGTATGTGTCCAGGTATCCATCCCCCACCTGATGTTATGTATGTGCCCAGGTATCCATCTCCCACCTGATGTTATGTATGTGCCCAGGTATTCACCCCCCCCCACCCCCTGATGTTATGTATGTGCCCAGGTATCCATCTCCCACCTGATGTTATGTATGTGCCCAGGTATCCACCCCCCCCCCTGATGTTATGTATGTGCCCAGGTATCCATCTCCCACCTGATGTTATGCATCTGGACATCTAACGACAAGTGGACTGAAGATATGTATAAATTAAAACCTTTGCACTTCTTCTCTGCCTTATACAATTTGGTGTAGAGCAATGCTCGTTTCATTGTAGCTTTCAGTTTATATTGAATATGGTATTCGGCCCAATGCCCTGCCGTTCGTAGTATGACTTGACGTAGTCTTCTGTCTTGTGGTGCAGAGTCTTCTACGATTGGGTGTATAAAGTTTTTCTGAGAAATATAATGCTGAAAGTAGTCACGGGGTTTTGAACCAATGTCCATTGGCCAGAAGCCTAATATTTAAACCGTTCAGCCATTCCTCGCCTAATAGGAATAATCTAAAAGAGATTCTCGCAGTGTGTGCGTACATCGACACAATAAAACATCGAATGTGTGCACAGATGAACAGCGGTTGTGTCCAGCAAATACGGCATTCGATAAAATGATCACAAATTGATAGTTAGCGTAAGCCCCTTGTAGATGAACGGACGGATCGATAGACATGTAGATAGACTGATTGATGGATGGATAGATTCAGATGGAAGGACATGCGGATAGGAGACAGAAAAAGGCATGGACGGATGATCAAAGATGCAGATATACAATTGGATGGTTGAAAAGAATGGCATACAGACCCAGGAGAGACAGATAAAGCTTCATCGTTAGAAGATAAACAGGCAACATATATATATAAAGTGTATGTCTGTGTGTGTATGAATGTATGTATAGATTTATGGGAATGTATATGTATGTGCATACACATGCATAGAATAGCTTTACATTACATTGGGGGGGGGGGGGGGGGGGTGGGGGGGGAGACTAAGGTAAGGGATCGACGTGATCGTGATCCCCGTAGTAGTGAGCGACTCGCAGTTGAAGCCAATCATAGAACAACCGTTTGGAGGACCCTGGTCCACTTTCATCAGCACGCTCGTGATGTAAGGAAAGCTACTACAACCCACGACTTAACGTCCCTTTTAGCACGGCTACTCATTATGGGCACTCACAAGCAACAACCATTCTCTTGTGTCACTGAGGCTTGCAGGGAGATGCACTAGTCTGTCCAGGTCGATGTGCGCTGTCTTGGTCGTCATAAGGCCTTGTCAGTGCAGGCTAGATGTTATGATGTCTAACCATTTACCATGCGGCCTCCCTCGTGCACTGTAGCTGGATATACGAGGCGTGTTCAAGTGAAACCGGACCTAACAGCACCAAGGGAACATACGTACGATGCGCATGAGGACGTCACTTCTGATGTACACAGCACATACCAACCGTTAAGTTTGCAAAATGTCATTATCCTCCAACTCATAGTTTCCTCAGCAGACTGTTGAAAACATGGCGGGTGTGGTACGGAATCTGTCCAGAGTTGATCAGCGAGCTGTGATACGGTTTCTAACAGCTAAAGGATGTCGACCAGTTGACATTCATCGCAGAAAGCAGACAGTGTGTGGTGACAAAACTGTGTCGAACGTAAGCTCCGGCGACGGTCCACCCGAATTGCTGCATAAATTTTGGCATCAATCTTCTGACACAACAATATGCGCCTGATCTGGTCTCCGAAGATCTTTCGTTAACTTCCGTCCTTCTTAAAACATCGTTGTCCACTTCTTCACTGTTATCTTCGACACACTTTTGTCACCATACCCTGCCTGCGTTCTGTGATGAATGTCAACTGGTCGACATCCTTCAGCTGTTAGAAACCGAATCACCGCTCGCTGATCAACTCTGGACGGATTCCGTATCACATCCGCCATGTTTTCAACGGTCTGCTGAGGAAAATATGAGTCGGAGGATAATGAAGTTTTGCAAACTTCGGGGTTGGTATGTGCTGCTTACACCTAAAATAACGTCATTATGCGCATCATACATGTGTTCATTTGGTGCAGTTAGGTCCGGTTTCATTTGAACACGCCTCGTACTTGGCTTGTAAGTCATCGCTAGAACTGTCTGAACTGAATCATGGCGGTGTCTGTCTGAACATGTTCTCAGCCCAAGAAGTTGCAGTCCATGTTTAGAATGTCGTCATTTCACAATATGTCTCTCATGGCAGCACCGACGACCTTTCTCAAACAATCAATTTTACAATTATAAATTCTACTCTCCAGGACCTTCGATAAGGACCAGGTAGGGCACTAGAAACACAAGAGTCGACATAAATGCAGTGTCTTCTTCTTCTTCATCGTCTTCTTCTTCTTCTTCTTCTTCATCGTCTTCTTCTTCTTCGTACGCTGTCAGACGTCAACTTGAAATTTGTTCGAAGAAAGCAGCTGTCACCCTGAGGCTGTCGACACTGCCATAGAGCTTGTCTAGTGTTGCCACTGGTGATGGCCACGTGTGCTTTCTCTGGTCCTCGTATGTCGGGCAGTTTTTCAGCAGATGTTCAGCGGTCATTTTCCCTGTGCCACAGATGCATTCGTCAGTGCAACCTATCTTCAGTTTTTTGAATAGGTGGTACCTCAGTCTATTGTGGCCAGTGCGAAGTCTGAAGACCACGACCTGCTTTCTTCTGTTCTACCTGTGATACGCATCATTTTTTGTGTAGCCAGCATGTTCTGTTTCCTATTTGGCCATGTATCTGGCCCTAATAAACCTTTTGGACTCTTCGTAGGTCACACTAGAATCTGGTTGTGGTAGTCTTGCACCTTCTTTTGCCAGTCTGTCTGCCTCCTCGTTGCCTTGGATGTTACAGCGGGATGGAACCCACTGTACCACTAATCTTTTGGGAGTGGACTGCTGGCATAGCTGACAGAGTACTGCTCTTAAGTCATTAAGTTTTGTATTTTTCTGGCGTTCTAGTGCTGAAACCACGGACAGGGTATATGTAAATAGGACTATCTGGCTTTCAACGCTTTCGCCTGTCAGCATTTCTTCAACTGCAGCCCTCAGTGCCTCTGCCTCCGCTCTGAAATTGCTTGAGAATTTTCCAGTTGCCACTGACAGTGTTATTTTTCTACCATTTGGTAGGCTCAGTAATATCCCTGCCCCTCCGTTCTGTGTAATGTTTGTTACAGAACCGTCAGTGTATGCAGTGTCTGTCTACTACCACTTTGTCACCGAGCTGATGTATGGAAGCTTAAGTAGTTGTGACAGCTGGTATGTCACGACAGACGATTTCTGACATCTGCTCTCGATTTCCTTATCAGAAAATATTGTCTAGACATATCACTTAACTCAAATGTCTGACATAATGGAGATAAATAAGCAGATTTATAGGTAGAAACAACGACAGACAGACGGATACACATTTATATTGATATAAATAAGAGTGGATTTCATCATTTGAGAAATGTTTATGTTTTTGGTTTTTTTTTAATTTATTGCGTTCACCTTATTTCTCTATTCTCCAAGGCGGTGTGTGTTGCACTGTGTTTTAATTCTGCACCTGTCGGACGAGTGCATCCGATATCGACACGCATTTTATGTAAGGGTCTGCTTTCTCTTTCACTGTTTAAGGGGTAATGGCAGGTTGGTGTGATTGGGGAGCAAACCCAGCATCTTTGGGTTGTGAGTTGTGTGCCAACCACTAGCCCACGCCGTCCTGTGAGAAGTATATGAAATACACGAAGTGTGTTCAATAAGTATCCGACCTTTGAGCCGGGAAAATGCAATTACTCACTTGGAGGGTTTGAACCCTAACCCCCTTTAAAGTACTCTCATTTGGGACAGCACACACTGCCTCTAGTAGTCCCACCATTGTTGGGAACATTTCAGGAAAGATTATTTGGAGATGTCCTCTCGTGACCCAGATAAGGTCCTCTCTCAGCTCAGGGAACAGCCAGATCAGGTTCCTCTCAGCTCAGGGAACAGCCAAACCAGGTCCCCTCTCAGCTCGGGGAACAGCCAGATCAGGTCCCCTCTCATCTCGGGGAACAGCCAGATCAGGTCCCTCTCAGCTCGGGGAACAGCCAGATCAGGTCCCCTCTCAGCTCGGGGAACAGCCAGATCAGGTACCCTCTCAGCTCGAGGAACAGCCAGATAAGGTCCCTCTCAGCTCGGGGAACAGCCAGATAAGGTCCCTCTCAGCTCGGGGAACAGCCAGATAAGGTCCCTCTCAGATCGGGGAACAGCGAGATAAGGTCCCTCTCAGCTCAGGGAACAGCAAGATCAGGTCCCCCCTCTCAGCTCAGGGAACAGCCAGATCAGGTCCCCCCTCTCAGCTCGGGAACAGCCAAATAAGGTCCCTCTCAGCTCGGGGAACAGCCAGATCAGGTCCCTCTCAGCTGAGAGCCAGAGAAAGAATGGCAATCATGAGAAACTTGCTGGCACAAGCTGGTGAGCAGACGAAGGCATACTAAAGAAACTGTACACTGGAAGAGTGAGACCAGTTCTCGAGTATGGCATTGCGGCATGGACAACAGCAGCAAAGGCGAACTTCGATAAAGTTAGCAAACTTCAAAACCAAGCCATGAGAGTTATAACAGGAGGCATGAAGTCAACGCCAATTGTAGAACTTGAAAAGATTACAAAACTGCAATCCATGACCGATAAAAGAGACTGCAGAGCCCAGCTGCAGTCAGAGACACTCCGAAGACTGACTGACCATCCAATGCACCAGAGACTAAACAATTTGGGAAATGGGAAACTAAAGCGGAGAAACTTTGCAGAAATGGCCAAAGCAAAGATGCACGAAGGTCCCATAAACGCACTAACAACACCAAAACCCATCACTACTGTACGAAAACCTACCTGGAGGCAGGATATATTTCCAGAGGTGGTAGAAAATATACCAGGTATTGGAAACAAAAACTGCCAGACTGAAAAAGAAAGGAGAGATACTACCCTAAGCTTTATATCGAAAAGCTACCCAAGCATGGACTGGACCCATGCATACACCGACGGTTCTGTAACAAACACTACACAGAACGGAGGGGCAGGAGCATTCCTGAACCTACCAAATGGCAGACAAATAACACTGTCATTCGCTACTGGTAAGTACACAAGCAATTTCAGAGCGGAGGCAGAGGCACTGAGGGCGGCAGTGGAAGAAATGGTGACACATAAAGAAAATGAAAGCCATATAGTCCTGCTTACAGATGCTCTCGCCGTAGTCACAGCGCTAAGCCAGAAAAACACTGAGCTAAATGACTTAAGAGCAGCACTTTGCAAACTGTGCCAGCAGTCCGCACCAAAAAGGGTAGTGGTACAGTGGGTCCCATCACACTGCAACATCCAAGGCAACGAGGAGGCAGACAGACTGGCAAAAGAAGGTGCAAGACTACCACAAACAGATACTAGTATGACGTACGAAGAGTCAAAACGGCTTGTCAAAGCCAGATACATGACCAAATGGGAAACCGAACATACTGGTTACACCAAAAACGATGCCTATTACCAGTTGAACCGAAGAGAGCAGGTCGTGGTCTTCAGACTTCGCACTGGCCACAATAGACTGAGGTACCACCTATTCAACAAATTGAAGATAGGGTGTACCGACGAATGCCCGTGCTGTACCGGTAAAATGACCGCTGAACATCTGCTGCAGAACTGCCCGACATACGAGGATCAGAGAGAGCAGATGTGGCCATCACCAGTGGAACTGCAAGACAAGCTCTATGGCAGTGGCGACAGCCTCAGGATGACCGCCGCTTTTTTCGAAAAAATAATGGTTACTATCTGACTGCGTACGAAGAAGAAGAAGAAGAAGAAGAAGAAGAAGAAGAAGGTCCCTCTCAGCTCGGGGAACAGCCAGATCAGGTCCCTCTCAGCTCGGGGAACAGCCAAAGATAGAGAGGAGTCATCTCGGGAGAATTGGAAGCCTGGCCAACCAGAGGAAGGTTGTGTTTGGCCTAGAAAGTCAGATGCGAAGAATGGTCGTATGCGTTGTCATGGTAATCCCCGTTGTCTATAGGTAAGATAGTCTATGTCGCACAACGTCACAGGCACTACTAAGGTAGCCATATTGACTGGTACAGGGAGAAGAATAAACACAAAAAAGCAGAAGGATAAAAATGTAAACAGATACAGAGGCACATAGACAGACAGACAGACAGACAGACAGACAGACAGACAGACAGACAGACAGACAGACAGACAGACAGACAGACAGACAGACAGACAGACAGACAGACAGACAGACATACAGACAGGTTTGAATAGATAGATGGACGGACGGACGGATTAGGTGTTTTTTTTAGGTAGGTAGGCAGGCAGACATATAGATAGGTAGGTGGGTGGATTTGGGTGGGTTTGGGTTAGGTAGGTAGGTAGGTAGGTAGATCAGATAGATAGATAGATAGATAGATAGATAGATAGATAGATAGATAGATAGCTAGCTAGCTAGCTAGCTAGATAGATAGATAGATAGATAGATAGATAGATAGATAGATAGATAGATAGATAGATAGATAGATAGATAGATAGATAGATAGATAGATAGATAGATAGATAGATAGATAGATAGATAGATAGATAGATAGATAGATAGATAGATAGATAGATAGATAGATAGATAGATAGATAGATAGATAGATAGATAGATAGATAGATAGATAGATAGATAGATAGATAGATAGATAGATAGATAGATAGATAGATAGATAGATAGATAGATAGATAGATAGATAGATAGATAGATAGATAGATAGATAGATAGATAGATAGATAGATAGATAGATAGATAGATAGATAGATAGATAGATAGATAGATAGATAGATAGATAGATAGATAGATAGATAGATAGATAGATAGATAGATAGATAGATAGATAGATAGATAGATAGATAGATAGATAGATAGATAGATAGATAGATAGATAGATAGATAGATAGATAGATAGATAGATAGATAGATAGATAGATAGATAGATAGATAGATAGATAGATAGATAGATAGATAGATAGATAGATAGATAGATAGATAGATAGATAGATAGATAGATAGATAGATAGATAGATAGATAGATAGATAGATAGATAGATAGATAGATAGATAGATAGATAGATAGATAGATAGATAGATAGATAGATAGATAGATAGATAGATAGATAGATAGATAGATAGATAGATAGATAGATAGATAGATAGATAGATAGATAGATAGATAGATAGATAGATAGATAGATAGATAGATAGATAGATAGATAGATAGATAGATAGATAGATAGATAGATAGATAGATAGATAGATAGATAGATAGATAGATAGATAGATAGATAGATAGATAGATAGATAGATAGATAGATAGATAGATAGATAGATAGATAGATAGATAGATAGATAGATAGATAGATAGATAGATAGATAGATAGATAGATAGATAGATAGATAGATAGATAGATAGATAGATAGATAGATAGATAGATAGATAGATAGATAGATAGATAGATAGATAGATAGATAGATAGATAGATAGATAGATAGATAGATAGATAGATAGATAGATAGATAGATAGATAGATAGATAGATAGATAGATAGATAGATAGATAGATAGATAGATAGATAGATAGATAGATAGATAGATAGATAGATAGATAGATAGATAGATAGATAGATAGATAGATAGATAGATAGATAGATAGATAGATAGATAGATAGATAGATAGATAGATAGATAGATAGATAGATAGATAGATAGATAGATAGATAGATAGATAGATAGATAGATAGATAGATAGATAGATAGATAGATAGATAGATAGATAGATAGATAGATAGATAGATAGATAGATAGATAGATAGATAGATAGATAGATAGATAGATAGATAGATAGATAGATAGATAGATAGATAGATAGATAGATAGATAGATAGATAGATAGATAGATAGATATATTGATTGGTGATTGACAGCGGAGATAGACAGGCGGACAGACGGTACAGAGTGAGCAATAGAAATAAAGCGATCAATGACATACAAGCGGACAGATGTAAAGGCTAACAGATTTATAAGTAAGGACTAACAAGTAGATACACATACTCTTAGATAGACTGTCAGATCAGTCTACCACTAAAAGAAGGCCAGATAGAATAACATACATCTACAGACATACATACACACACACATATATATATGTATACGGACAGATAGATTGACAGAGATTTATTCATTCATAGGCGTCACAGTCTTGTAGCCCATGTGCTTGGCGCCCTGTTAGTAGCCTCTCAGGGCACAAGCCTGGGCGCTGAATATGGAGACCCTGGGCTGCCCAAACTGCAGGATCCCCCTCTCAGCCTCGCTGGTGTAATCCAAAGGAATGCAAAGCATGAGAATGTGGCACCAGCTCAGCTGCAGGAGCTGCCGGAATGAGTTCGCAATTTTGAAACCATCCGCCTTAGGTGCTAACACTCCGGATTTTCTGTCTGGGTTTACTCCCGTAGCCCTACCCTCTCCTGAGGTTTCCACAAGGCAGTCGAGTCGTTGCCCGCAGATGCTAGTTACTTGAGACATCCGATGATACTCTAATTATCCCAAAACTAGCCAGCACTCCCTGGGACTTGTGGGCTTAAAATCAGAGTTCCTCCTCTCCTAGGCGAACTGCCTGAACAGGCTAACGAGCTTCGTCTACCCGGGTTTAGAGTCAGAGTTTACCTCCTCAAAGATTGGCTGCCAACCAAGGCTAATGAGCCCAATCTGCCCGTTCAGTTATACAGCCGGGTACTCGGTCGCGCCCCACAGCATACTCTGTAAGACACACACATATATTGACAGACAGATATAATAACAGACATAGATTGTCAGACACATACCCTAACAGATATGTTGGCAAACATGTACACTAACAGATAGATTGACTGACAAATAGACTAACAGATATATAGATTGTTATACAAATAGACTAATATATAGACTGGCAGACAGATATACTAACACTTAGATTGATAGACGGATACACTATCAAACAGATAGATTGACAAACAGATTGACTAACACAGACATAAATTGACAGATAGATAGACTAACACAGAGATAGATTGACAGACAGATAGACTAACACAGAGATCAACTGGCAGACAGATAGACTTATTCAGAGATAGATTGTTAGACAGATGGACTAACAGACAAACACATAGACCAATAGATATACATTACCCTTACAGATAATCAGATGGTACGAATTGATGCAGGCCCCAGAGATGGCACGAATTGATGCAGGCCCCAGAGATGGCACGAATTGATGCAGGCCCCAGAGATGGCACGAATTGATGCAGGCCCCAGAGATGGCATGAATTGATGCAGACCCCAGAGATGGCACGAACTGATGCAGGCCCTAGAGATGTCACGAATTGATGCAGGCCCCAGAGATGGCATGAATTGATGCAGACCCCAGAGATGGCACGAACTGATGCAGGCCCTAGAGATGTCACGAATTGATGCAGGCCCCAGATGTGGCACGAATTGATGCAGGCCCCAGATGTGGCACGAATTGAGGCAGGCCCCAGATGTGGCACGAATTGATGCAAGCCCCAGAGATGGAACATCGGGAGGAACCTGCCCCCTGGACATCATCTACCATACACACCATGGAAGTCGCTGAACAAACTCCGAACTGGTGTATCACGGTGCAAGAGGGGTATGAAGCGATGAGGATACACATATATTTCTTCAATAACATATCATTAACATATACTGAATTATTCATAATTGACGACCGAATACTTTGGAATACAGAATACTTATATTTGAGTATGCAGATTAGTGTAATAGAGTTTAGAGTGACATCGTTTTGTTAGCAACAAAAACATATAGACATAAATTATACTCACGTGTCAATAATACATATCCATGCACGAACAAAACAATGGATGTATATCCACGCTAATCCACGTTGATGCTAAGAAAGTTTCACTTTATCAGGAGAAATAAATGTGCTAATGCTCATGTCGTACCTAAAACACATCATATTGAAAATTCCAATTTATTTTCATCCAAAACGCAAGAATATTCGACATGTTTTAGCAAAGAACTCAAAGTGTGCAAAGTAAAGCTTTTGTAACTACAGACCTCAATAGGCCAATTCTTAAGTTTGTTAAAAACGTGGATTTGAAATACGGGGCGAAATTTTGTGAGTTCACAAAACATCAGGTAGATCACGAAAATTTGTTCAAGAGAAGGAATGTCGTCTGTTTGTATCGGTTAAGTAAATCATTTAATTACAAGACAGTTTCTGTTGTGGAGCCGGCAGAGATAAAGGTAGCTGAGATTCGTCCACTCATTCATGGTAGAGAGAGGTTGAGGGGATTTGAAAAAAAATTGAAAAATTGGGGATTGAAAAAATGATGTGGATTGAACTGGCGCAGATGGTCCATGTGTCAGGAAGATGGCGCGTGTGTGTATTAAATACCTGTGATCTACCTGAGGGATAGGGGGGGGGGGGGGGGGGTGTATACACGTTTTGATTGACTGACTGGTCGATTGATTGATTGAATTTTGTTTTTAAATGTCGGTCTTGCTTCATGCCTTACCTTGCGCCATGACTTGCCTTGTGCCCTTCCATGCCCCTTGCCTTGTGCCATGCCTTGCCTTGCACCCTTCCACGCCCCTTGCCTTGCGCCCTTCCATGCCCTTTGCCTTGCGCCCTTCCACGCCCCTTGCGTTGCGCCCTTCCACGCACCTTGCCTTGTGCCATACATTGCCTTGCGCCATGCCTTACCTTGCGCCATGCCTTGCCTTGCGCCCTTCCACGCCCCTTGCCTTACGCCTTTCCACGCGCCTTGCCTTGCGCCCTTCCACGCCCCTTGCCTTGCGCCCTTCCACGCCCCTTGCCTTGCGCCCTTCCACGCCCCTTGACTTGCGCCCTTCCACGCCCCTTGCCTTGCGCCCTTCCACGCCCCTTGCCTTGCGCCCTTTCACGCCCCTTGCCTTGCGCCCTTCCATGCCCCTTGCCTTATGCCATACATTGCCTTGCGCCATGCCTTACCTTGCGCCATGCCTTGCCTTGTGCCCTTCCACGCCCCTTGCCTTGCGCCCTTCCAAGCCCCTTTACCTTGCGCCATGCCTTGCCTTACGCCACGCCTTGCCTTGCGCCCTTCCACGCCCTTTGCCTTGCGCCCTTCCATGCCCCCTTACCTTGCGCCATGCCTTGCCTTGCGCCACGCCTTGCCTTGCGCCCTTCCATGCCCCCTTGC
This sequence comes from Ariolimax columbianus, assembly GCA_036924085.1. Lineage (NCBI taxonomy): Eukaryota > Metazoa > Mollusca > Gastropoda > Stylommatophora > Arionidae > Ariolimax > Ariolimax columbianus. Next base: position 2,707,638 of record JAVGWX010000023.1, read on the forward strand.
CTTGCGCCATGCCTTGTCTAGCCGTGCATTGCATTGTCTTGTCTTATCTTCCTTTGCATTGTCTTCTTCTTGTCTTGTCTAGTCGTGTCCTGTCTTGCCTTGTCTTGTCCACGTGTACCATGAGGCTCCGCGAGGAGCCTTAGTTTTCTGTCCGGGGCCAGACGTACCTCTGCTGATGTCGTCATCCATTGACGATTTAGAATATCCACAATATTACTTATCCATCTCCGTTCTAAGTCTCCCACGGTAGAGAAAACTCGACCTGCACGCTGCCTTTATCACGCCGTGTATGGCCTGTCATTGGCATGGAGCGGAGACACAAAGAACGACCAAGGCTGTGAAGGAAAATGGGCATAAAGTGGCAGGAAATGGTGAGGAAGAAAGACCTATGGAAAAGGAGTCAATAACAGCCACTGGAATACGAAGAAAATGGGGGCTGAATAGAACATACAATACGGAAGGCATCGTCCAACATAGGCAAACTGGGGAGCAGTTTGAATTCCCACCGCAAGAGAAGAGAGAGAGAGAGAGAGAGAGAGAGAGAGAGAGAGAGAGAGGTAGACACCCCAAAAATTCACGGAGAAAAGAATACGAGAGGGCGCTAAGATTAAATGATTGCATCTGGAGAGAGAGGCAGACAGAGCAGCCCGGGACCACGATTGCTGGCGGGGATGTTGTAAATGGCCTAAGTACATTAGAGGTGCGACGGACTCTGATTGATTGATTGTCATGATTGAGCAGTACTCCTCTAGTCAGCAGGCCTGGACGTCTTCTTCAAATTACATCCAGAAGCATCACCAGAACTTCCCAAACGACATTTCTTTCCAAATATTGATTGCCGGAAGTCTTTTTACCGAACAACAGCAGCAACAACAATAAATGCACAACATCACTTCTTATTTGGATTGTACACGGTGTGGGAACGGACACCATTTAGTATCTGAGCTGCGCATGTGCATGCGACATCAAACATTTTCTACCTTCAGTAATGACATGTCTGGATGTTGCTGCCACATAATCCCACCTTTAGAAACTAACAATTACTACTACCATCTTCTTCCTCCTTCTTCTTCCTCCCTTCTTCCCTTCCTCCTCTCCTTCCTTCTCTCCTTCTCTCCTTCTTCCTCTTCTTCTTCCTTTTTCTTCCTCTTCTTTTCTCTTCTTCTTCCTTTTTTTTCTTGCTTATTCTTTTTCCTTCTTCTTCCTTCTTCCTCCTTCTCTCTGTTTTTCTTCTTCTTCTTCTTCTTCTTCTGCGTTCATTTTCAATCTCTCGCTACTAAGCTCTTAACAGAGCTTAACAAGTCGCAGAAAGTAGTCCGCAGAACGGAATGCGCTGTGTCGCTAGTTTACAGCTTGACTGCAATATTTGCACCTTTCGGTCCGACACATCCATCCTCGGAGACACTACCAACTAAATTTCCCATCTATCCTCTATCGATCTGTGACCTACAAACTGACTTACCCTCCTATGTTCCACCCTGTACTAACGTAGCCCACATAAAGGAACCCTGTCCCAGATTCCTACCATCTCCTCCAGTACCAACATGCGCTGAACCGAATAGCTCTAACCATTTGATGTGTACCGAATGCGACATGCCATTCTCTCCACTAATTACAGCAGCGCTAATTATACCACTGATGTCCGCAGCGATTGACAGAGCACTGAGAGAAGGTATGATGGCGCGCCTGATCAAGCGCACTCACACACGCGCATTCACTCCCACACACGCGCATTCACACCCACACACGCGCATTCACTCCCACACACGCGATTATTTCCACCAAATGCTCAGCCAAACAGAAGACATCAATGTGCTGTATGGTGGAGAGGATGTGTCGGTAGGTGGAGAGGATGTGTCGGTAGGGGGAGAGGATGTGTCGGTAGGGGGAGAGGATGTGTCGGTAGGTGGAGAGGATGTGTCGGTAGGTGGAGAGGATGTGTCGGTAGGTGGAGAGGATGTGTCGGTAGGTGGAGAGGATGTGTCGGTAGGTTTTAGAGGATGTGTCGGTAGGTGGAGAGGATGTGTCGGTAGGTTTTAGAGGATGTGTCGGTAGGTGGAGAGGATGTGTCGGTAGGTTTTAGAGGATGTGTCGGTAGGTGGAAGTGGTGAGATGGAAGGTTGAGATGGTGAGATGGAAGGTGGAGATGGTGAGCCGGAAGGTGGAGATGGTGAGATGTAAGGTAGGGATGATGTGCCGGAAGGTGGAGATGTTGAGATGGAAGGTAGGGATGATGTGCCGGAAGGTGGAGATGGTGAGATGGAAGGTGGAGATGGTGAGCCGGAAGGTGGAGATGGTGAGATGTAAGGTAGGGATGATGTGCCGGAAGGTGGAGATGTTGAGATGGAAGGTAGGGATGATGTGCCGGAAGGTGGAGATGGTGTGCCGGAAGGTGGAGATGGTGAGATAGAAGGTAGGGATGATGTGTCGGAAGGTGGAGATGGTGAGATGGAAGGTAGGGATGGTGAGATGGAAGGTAGGGATGGTGAGATGGAAGGTGGAGATGATGTGCCGGAAGGTGGAGATGATGTGCCGGAAGGTGGAGATGATGTACCGGAAGGTGGAGATGATGTGCCGGAAGGTGGAGATAATGTACCGGAAGGTGGAGATGATGTGCAGGAAGGTGGAGATGATGTGCAGGAAGGTGGAGATGATGTGCTGGAAGGTGGAGATGATGTACCGGAAGGTGGAGATGATGTACCGGAAGGTGGAGATGATGTACCGGAAGGTAGAGATGATGTACCGGAAGGTGGCGATGATGTTCCGAAAGGTGGAGATGATGTACCGGAAGGTGGAGATGATGTACCGGAAGGTGGAGATGATGTGCCGGAAGGAGGAGATGATGTACCGGAAGGTGGAGATGATGTGCCGGAAGGTGGAGATGATGTACCGGAAGGTGGAGATGATGAGATGGAAGGTGGAGATGATGTACCGGAAGGTGGAGATGATGTACCGGAAGGTGGAGATGATGTTCCGAAAGGTGGAGATGATGTACCGGAAGGTGGAGATGATGTACCGGAAGGTGGAGATGATGTGCCGGAAGGTGGAGATGATGTGCCGGAAGGTGGAGATGATGTGCCGGAAGGTGGAGATGATGTGCCGGAAGGTGGAGATGATGTACCGGAAGGTGGAGATGATGTGCCGGAAGGTGGAGATGATGTGCAGGAAGGTGGAGATGATGAGATGGAAGGTGGAGATGATGTGCCAGAAGGTGGAGATGATGTGCCAGAAGGTGGAGATGATGTGCCGGAATGTGGAGATGATGTGCCGGAAGGTGGAGATGATGTGCCGGAATGTGGAGATGATGTGCCAGAAGGTGGAGATGATGTGCCGGAATGTGGAGATGATGTGCCGGAAGGTTTGAGATGGTGTGCCGGAAGGTGTTGATGGTGAGATGGAAGGTTCAGATGTTATTCCGGAAGGTTGAGATGGTGTGCCGGAAGGTGGAGATGGCGAGTTAGAAGGTGTGGCTGTCTCATCTCAGCTGGTATATACAATATAATGTACCCTACGCTGAACCTGCATGAACGGAGACAGGAAAGACAAATCTTTGAGAAGGGAGAATATGTCTCCCAAAACTGCTTCTGTCTTACAGTTAACCTGTGGCCAGTGGAAGCATGGAACAGTTTTGTTCTGTTTAGAAACGACAACTGGTATCGCATCCTCGCTGCAAACTGCAACACAATGTCGTCCGTCAATCATTTCTTGGTAAGGAGTTGCGTCAGACTTTGTTTTTCTTGGTAAGGAGTTGCGTCAGACTTTGTTTTCTTTGCGTTCGTTGCATCCTAGGTCATGTCCTTTGACCAATATCTTGACTTATCCATACCTGGTTCTTCATTATTGGAATTATGTCTCCACTTTCAAGAGTGTTTCTCCGTCTTTGATGAATCTCTTATCTTCTTCCTGATTTCCATTCATCTTGCAGTGGGCATGCAATTACAGCTGGTCTGTGTGAGTGATCCTGGAAGGCTTTTATTGGCTTCTGAGGGCCCTTGTGAGGGATGGGCAATCTGAGAGAAACACTATCTGGTCTAACATGATCTTTGATGATGGTCGTTTATCTTTATTATTAGTGGCTCAGTCGTGGCTATGTCGTGGCTCTTTCGTGGCTATGTCGTGGTTCTCTTGTGGCTATGTCGTGGTTCTCTTGTGGCTATGTCGTGGTTCTCTTGTGGCTATGTCGTGGTTCTGTTGTGGCTCTCTCGTGGCTCTGTCGTGGCTCTGACGTGGCTCTGTCGTGGCTATGTCGTGGCTCTTTCGTGGCTATGTCGTGGTTCTCTTGTGGCTATGTCGTGGTTCTCTTGTGGCTATGTCGTGGTTCTCTTGTGGCTATGTCGTGGTTCTCTTGTGGCTATGTCGTGGTTCTGTTGTGGCTCTCTCGTGGCTCTGTCGTGGCTCTGACGTGGCTCTGTCGTGGCTATGTCGTGGCTCTTTCGTGGCTATGTCGTGGTTCTCTTGTGGCTATGTCGTGGTTCTCTTGTGGCTATGTCGTGGTTCTCTTGTGGCTATGTCGTGGTTCTCTTGTGGCTATGTCGTGGTTCTGTTGTGGCTCTCTCGTGGCTCTGTCGTGGCTCTGACGTGGCTCTGTCGTGGCTATGTCGTGGCTCTTTCGTGGCTATGTCGTGGTTCTCTTGTGGCTATGTCGTGGTTCTCTTGTGGCTATGTCGTGGTTCTGTTGTGGCTCTCTCGTGGCTCTGTCGTGGTTCTGTCGTGGCTCTGTCGTGGCTCTGACGTGGCTCTGAAGTTGTTTGAGAGGGTCCAATGGTCACTGAGAGTTGTGAGTTATGTTTGATCATTAACTCTCCTTTTCCCTTCTCCTTTCTCCCTTCTCTTTTCTCCCTTCCCCTTTCTCCTTTCTCCCTTCTTTTCCTTCTTCCTGTTTGCTCTTCTGATCTTCTACTTCTTCTTGTTTGTCCTCTTCTTCGTCTTCTTTTTTCTTCATCACTTCTTCTTCTTCTTCTTCTTGTTCTTCCTCTGTCTAATCTTCCTCTTCCTGTTCCTCATCTGTATCCTCATCTTCACCTTTATCCTTTTCTTCCTCATCCTCTTGTTCTTCCTCATCCTCTTTTTCTTCTTAATCCTATGTGTCTTCCTCATCTTCTTCTTCTTCTTCTTGCGCCTCCAAACGATGACATGATTTAAAATACAGCAGTGGCGTTTATATTAAAATACCCCCTAGAGCTCATTGTAGGAAACGCCTCTGTACCAAGACCCCCACACAGTGACAGCTTTGTGGCTACCAATTCGGCAGAGACTGAGTCCAAACCCTAAAACGCTACCGCGGCTGGAAACCCCTACATCCCACCTCCCTCAGTGTAAGGCCGCAGGAATGAAACCACCAACAACCTTACTACCAATGGCAAGATGAAAGTCCTTTAGACAAACCAAGGAAGCCATGAGACGGCAGCTTATAAGTTCCGACCAGATTAATTTTCACAATGGAAAAAAAATCCTCCATGTCTGTGTTTGTATAGCTTCCTAGTACCGTATCTTCGCGCCCACTAAGTGAGGTAGAAGGCTCTACACCTCAGGGTAAAAGAGGGCCGACTGTCTTCTTCTTCTTCTTCTTCTTCTTCGCCCTCAGATTAAGGTCCCGGTTTCTCTTACGAAGGACACCGTTGTTTGTAAGGCTGTTTCATCTCCATACAGCTTCTGTCTCATATCTGTCTCACGAGGCCAGTATTGTTCTCTCTTTTTCTGCGTGAGCATGCAGCTTTGCAGGATGTGTTCCACGGTCATGGTATGCTCCCCACATGGACACCTGTCATCTGTCCCAATCCTTATTTTGTTGTAAAGATGACCCTTGAGTCTGTTATGCCCAGTTCTCAGTCTGAAGATGATGACTTTCTCTTCTCTAGTTAAGTTATAGTAGCTGTCTTCTTTTCGAAAGTCGGGGTGTTGATCAGCCATTTCATCCAGAAGTTGGCTTTAATTATGGTCTTGGCCTCATTATATGTGATACTCAGGTCTGTTTGTGGGGATGCTCCTCCACTCTTTGCTAGTTTGTCTACAGCTTCATTGCCTTCAATATTGCAGTGGGATGGGATCCACTGTATGACCAACCTTGGGTGTTCTGCTGAGAGCTGTGTCAGGGAGAACATACATTGCTCGAGATCTTCATCTTTGTGTTGTTTTAGCGCTGCTAATACTGACGCGGCATCAGTTAGGAATTCTATGTTTTCTTGGTGGATATCTTTATCTTGGATTACAAGCTCAGCGGTGGCCTTCAGTGCCTCTGCTACTGAACGGACATTATTGGAATGGGCCTACTGAGTAAGGTAGAAGGCTCTACACCTCAGGGTAGAAGAGGGTCGACTAAGTGAGGTAGAAGGCTCTAGGCCGTTAGGTTGGTAGTCCTGGAATATACGATTGCCTAACCACATAACCAAGACCTGATTTTATACACACACAGTCCCTTTTCTGCGACATATTGTCGGGGGGGGGGGGGGGGGGGGGGGAAAGGGGATCCCTAGAATAAATAATGTAGATTTTTAATTTGAAGTTTGCCCGAGCAGCGGCCAATTTCCAACTGACAAGAGATTTTTAACGTACGCCCCACTGCACACGGGTGTCTGATCTCACTACTCATAGACCAGGGGAAATTGTTACCGGATGATTCACGTGAAAAAATCCCGGTCTTCACCGTGATTTGAACCCGCCACTACCAGATCCCGAGGCTAACACCTTACCTCGAGACCACTTGATCCCCCCACTCTATAAATGTGATAAACAGTATCGGAAATAGTACACTGCCGTACACAACCCTGTCGTACACATGTCTTAATCTGAATTGTTTTAGGAATATTCTGCGTTTGATCTTACTGTACATCGTTGGTTCGATTTTTGTCCGGAATGTAGACGTCTCTGCAAATATACATATCCCCCCGTCTCGGTTATTCTGGAACGTCGCCGCATTTCTCTGTTCGGTCATGTTGTCCGACTGGACAGGGAGGTCCCAGCTCACCAGATTCTTCAAAAGATAGTCAACAGTGGGTACGGCTTCCACCATGCTGGCTGGAAGCGCCGGAGAGGTCGTCCCTGAAACCCGTGGCTTCAACAAGTAGCGGCTTCTCCAGGCGCCTTAGAGGAGGCCTAAGCGAACATTATTGTTGTTGTTGTTGTTGTGTGTTGTTGTTGTTGTTGTTGTTGTTGTTGTTGTTGTTGTTGTACAATGGCTATTGGCAACTCTAACGCTGAGAAAGTCGTCAACGCATTTAATACGCATTGCTCAAGCCTGTGGGCCTGGGGCCCGCATACGGCTACGCACGCGCGCACACACGCACATTCATGCAATGATAGATCCCAGAGGGGCCTGGGGCCATTTATGTGTGGAATCCATTGATGCCGGAACGTTGGGTGGTTGAGCGGTTAGGGTTATAGCATGCTCACTGTAACATAGAGGGGGTCAATTTCCTGCGGAGCAATTAAGATTCAAATATGGTGAGGAGGGAGGAGGGAGATGGAATTTGGTGAGGAGGGAGGAGGGAGATGGAGTTTGGGGAGGAGAGAGGAGGGAGATGGAGTTTGGTGAGGAGGGAGGAGGGAGATGTAATTTGGTGAGGAGGGAGGAGGGAGATGTAATTTGGTGAGGAGGGAGGAGGGAGATGGAGTTTGGTGAGGAGGGAGGAGGGAGATGGAGTTTGGTGAGGAGGGAGGAGGGAGATGTAATTTGGTGAGGAGGGAAGAGGGAGATGTAATTTGGTGAGGAGGGAGGAGGGAGATGGAATTTGGTGAGGAGGGAGGAGGGAGATGTAATTTGATGAGGAGGGAGATGTAATTTGGTGAGGAGGAAGATGTAATTTGGTGAGGAGGGAGTAGGGAGATGTAATTTGGTGAGGAGGGAGAAGAGAGATGGAATTTGGTGAGGAGGGAGGAGGGAGATGGAGTTTGGTGAGGAGGGAGGAGGGAGATGGAATTTGGTGAGGAGGGAGAAGAGAGATGGAGTTTGGTGAGGAGGGAGAAGAGAGATGGAATTTGGTGAGGAGGGAGAAGAGAGGGATGGAATTTGGTGAGGAGGGAGAAGAGAGATGGAATTTGGTGAGGAGGGAGAAGAGAGGGATGGAATTTGGTGAGGAGGGAGAAGAGAGGGATGGAATTTGGTGAGGAGGGAGAAGAGAGATGGAATTTGGTGAGGAGGGAGGAGGGAGATGTAATTTGGTGAGGAGGGAGGAGGGAGATGGAATTTGGTGAGGAGGGAGGAGGGAGATGGAATTTGGTGAGGAGAGAGAAGAGAGATGGTATTTGTTGAGGAGGGAGATGTAATTTGGTGAGGAGGGAGGAGGGAGATGTAATTTGATGAGGAGGGAGGAGGGAGATGGAATTTGGTGAGGAGGGAGGAGAGAGATGGAAAATGATGAGGGAGGGAGGTTAAATATAAAATTTGATGAAGATGGAAGACATAATAGCCAAGTGCTGAGGAGGAAGAAGAGATAAAGATTTGATGAGCAGAGAGGAGAGATAAGAGATCTGATGAGAAAGAAGACAAAATGAGATATTCAATACGAAACAGAAACGAGATAATGATTGGAAAGATGAACGAAGAGATTATTTGAAATAAAACAAACAATAGACAAATAAAGTAAAGGGATCACACGTGTACAACATCAAAGAGACTTACCGTACGCCGCCGCCAGGTTAGTCCATCCACGCGCGAGCTGCCAACTGGATACTTCCACAATGAAACCTCGTCCAGAACGGTATCCTCGAATTATCACACATCACATGGGTCAATATTCACAGATTATTCACATGTATACTGGATCAACACAGCTGTGCACTTCCTGTCTGTTCGAGAGCAGGTGTAAATCCATGATATGGCAAGCCTCGATTTCGCTGAAGAACGTTCAGGAATATTTTAGCCTGTCCTGAAAGACAAATACGCACACACATTATGGAGAGCTATTTAGAGCGAAGCTGCAGCGGCAGTGAAGGTTAAAAGTCAATTAAATATGTCTAGGCATTGGTGACCGGCTCTCCCTCGATATAAAGGTCAGATTAATGCGTTTACGGGTTCTTTCGATATTTATCTACGACTGTGAAACATGGACTATTACAGAATACCTCCAGAGAAGAATCCAGGCGATGGAGACGAGATGTTTTAGAAGACCCCTAAATATCATCTACAAAAAGACAAAGGCAAAGGCCGTCATCCATCGCAGACGATGATGGCATAATTAATTTTGCAAACGCTATTTTTAGTAAGGATTAACTGCGCTACATTGTATCCTCACTCTCTCGTCTCGAGCCGTCCAACCCCAGTGGCAAGTCAAGGACAAGACGACTAGGGGGTGATTACGAGATGCAGGGGACTCCGCATCAAGCACCTGTTAAAAAGACAGCGAAGTCGGGAGTTGAACCCACACTACCTGATCACGAGGTCGACGGCTTACCCACTTCGCCACGGAATCTACAAAGACCGTATCACAAATGATGAAGTTGGACGTAGTATCGAGAATGCAGGTGGACTGTACGACGACCTCCTCACAATGGTCAAAAGGCGACAGCTGACGTGGTATTGCCCCGCCTTGAGGTCCAGTGGACCTACAGGGCACAGTACATGACAAGCGAAGGTGTGGATGTCCGAGACAACGATGGGAAGACAATATTCATGAATGGACTAACCTACGAAACGATAAATCACAAAAAGCAACCGTAGACAGAGAGGGATATCGCACGGTGATGGAGGTGTCAGCAGGGGTGCATTCAAGAATAGATTGGATGCGCATAGCTTTTAGATCAAGTAAATTTAAATGAAACTGGTTGTATACAGACTCTGCTGATACTCATAGACTAGTATAAAGACGTTAAGTTAATGTTAATGTCTAAACCATATTCACTACTTCTGGAGTTGTTGACTATCTCTACAATTTCTTACAACTAACTCTCTCTTTCACCCACCCCCCCCCCCCCCCCCCACGCACACACACATTCAGCCACCAATGATAAGTTTAATCTTCAAGATGCCTATGAGTTCAAGTATCTGAGCATTATTTTATTTGGAAAGGGAAATCCAGACTTCTTTTGTCGCCTGACTTCCTACCGGGTTGTAGCCTTGTGTCGTGGTATGTACTTGTCTTCGCCCTCTCTCGTGACCCGAGTTACATTCCCCCCCCCCCCCCCCCCCTTCCCCCAATTTTACGGCAGGTCTCGTGTACGCTATCCATCTTTTTCTAAATATACCTCTAGCCTTTCTTTCTGATGTTATCCTGTCGAAGGTTGCATGAACAATGTGGTCTGGTTGCATTCTCACAATGTGGCCAAGCCATTTCATTCTCTGTTGCTCGATGTACTGTAGGCAGGGAATTGTTCCAACCTTCTCCCGAATACTCGTATTTGTTATTCTGTCTCTTCGGGTGCTGTTAGTGACTTTTCGTAGGCGAAACATTTCGCAGGTAGCTAACTTTCTTTCCTGTGCCTTATCCAATGTCCATGTCTAGACTAGATGACAGAAAGCAGATACTGTGACGTATTAAGTGTGACCATTACTTAGTCACCCCAGCATTAGCGGTACAACAATGCAACAGCTGATAAACACCAGTACTAATATGGCCTCTGTCCTTGGCACGTGAAAGCAGAATTTCGAAGAGTGAAATGAAGTGTTTCAGAAAGTTTAGTGTAGCCAGGAAAAACCTTGCGAAACGAAGACATTCATAGTATGGTCGACACTATGTCTTGTGTAGAGTACATTTCCAGGCATAAAATGCGTTGGCTTGCTCATCTCATGAGAATGCACCCTATTTGCTTCCCCTGATGGCTTACAGCTCTGGTAGACTTGTCTGAAGGACAAGAGAGTAGCTGCGAGACAGGTGGATAGTTTACGCAAGAGTAATTGTGTAAAGTCACAGACAACCAGCCACCGACGCTGTGCACTTGGCGCAAGACAGACGCCTTAAATTCCCCCAATGCTCAACGACATTAGTGCAAGAGAACAAACTACCCCAAGAGAATAGAAATGGACAAAGCTGTTTTCCCCAACAAGTGACAGACTAGTTCAGCTAAGCTCATTTTCCATCCACTTTACCGATGTACTCCACAGAGATCTAAAGTCGTAATTATTTGTCCAATCGTGTTGCGTCTGTTGGTTAAGCCCGTATCGTTACAGGATTACTCGTACGTCATACGTCCATCTGTGACGTGGCCTCCCTTGTGCAAATTAGTCAGATCGTCCTGCGTTGTAAACAAGCGGAGGGAGTTGATTAGGGGGCATTATTGTAAAATGACGGAATCATTTTATTTTCTGTTATATAAATGTACAGCAGCGCATGAGCTACAGTGGTCAGCGACCCTTGCTGACAGCTAGTGCCAGGGCCAGCGAACCAACGCTGCCAAGACCCTTCTACACCTCCACGCGGTGATCCTGGATAACAGGCTGGAGCAGGGCAGACTGGCTAAGGAGAAGGGATCGAAGAGGGAAGACTAACCCGGTACTCAAAAAATGTCACGTGGCCAGTCATGACTGAAAGGGGCTACTATAGTCAATCTTGACTGAAAGTGGCTACCATAGCCAGTTATGACTGAAAGGGGCTACCATAGCCAGTCATGACTGAAAGGGGCTACTATAGCCAGTCATGACTGAAAGGGGCTACTATAGCCAGTCATGACTGAAAGGGGCTACTATAGTCAGATATGACTGAAAGGGGCTACTATAGTCAGACATGACTGAAAGGACTACTATAGTCAGTCATGACTGAAAGGACTACTATAGTCAATCTTGACTGAAAGTGGCTACCATAGCCAGTCATGACTGAAAGGGGCTACCATAGCCAGTCATGACTGAAAGGGGCTACTATAGCCAGTCATGACTGAAAGGGGCTACTATAGCCAGTCATGACTGAAAGGGGCTACTATAGTCAGATATGACTGAAAGGGGCTACTATAGTCAGTCATGACTGAAAGGATTATTATAATCAGTCAAGACTGAAAGGACTACTATAGTCAGTCAAGGCTGAAAGGACTACTATAGTCAGTCATGACTGAAAGGACTACTATAGCCAGTCATGACTGAACGGACTACTATAGCCAGTCATGACTGAAAGGACTACTATAGCCAGTCATGACTGAAAGGACTACTATAGCCAGTCATGACTGAAAGGACTACTATAGTCAGTCATGACTGAAAGGACTACTATAGTCAGTCATGACTGAAAGGACTAATATAGTAAATCATGACTGAAAGGACTACTATAGCCAGTCATGACTGAAAGGACTACTATAGTCAGTCATGACTGAAAGGACTACTATAGTCAGTCATGACTGAAAGGACTAATATAGTAAACCATGACTGAAAGGACTACTATAGTCAGTCATGACTGAAAGGACTACTATAGTCAGTCATGACTGAAAGGACTACTATAGTCAGTAATGACTGAAAGGACTAGTATAGTCAGTCATGACTGAAAGAAGTACTATAGTCAGTCATGACTGAAAGGACTACTATAGTCAGTCATGACTGAAAGGACTACTGTAGTCAGTCATGACTGAAAGAGGCTACTTTAGTCAGTCATGACTGAAAGGGGCTACTTTAGTCAGTCAGTATCAACCAAAACTAAGAGAAATGTGCCGGAATTCTACGAAAAATGGCCAATGTGAATATCTATAGGACATGATACTGCTGAAACTCGTGTTTCTATAGGACATGATACTGCTGAAACTCGTGTTTCCCTTCAAAATGCTGGTCCTGCGTGACGCCGCTTAAAACCCCCATGTTTTCCAACTGAAGGCGTAGCCGTCTGACCGATGGGTAATGACTAGTGGGCCGTGTATATACATCCGGGTTGTTGCTATGGAAACGGTTGAACATACGGGTATTTAAATTTGAATACTTTCACTTCCTGTTTCTCCGATTTAAACTGGAAAATATGATTGTGGTGAATTCTGAAAAGATATTTTTCAGTCGGCTTGGAAGATTCGCCCAATTTTGATGAAAAAAGTTTTTGCAAAACACCTTTCTGTGGTAGATCTGGTTAATTTGTTTATGTAGATGTAATACATACGTTTGAGGGGAAGCTTTCAGATACGCCGATCTTTTCAAAGAACACTTTCTGTCCTATGAGGCAATTGGGGGACATGAAATGCGCTTCCGCGAAGATTGCAACTAATACGGCAGTCGGACGTCACCTAGAAACAATTTTCAATCGGCCAATCCTTTTAACACCTAGGCCCTAATCATACCAATGAATGTAGAAAGGGTCTCCTGGTAATTTCAATCAGCATCGAAGGAATCTTAAACACTACTGTCTGAAATATGCAATCAGCGCAAATGCGACGTACTAATGGTCCAAGAGACCCATCGCTGACAGAAGACCAAAAATAGACGGACTGACGCTTGTTCCTGAGATACCACATAAGCAATATGGGAGCGCCATTTTTGTCACACCAAACCTAGATGTAATCTCAGTGGGTCAAACCTCCAGAGGAAACAGAGATACTCACGATCCAAAGCCACTCATGTACAGTGACGTCAAGTATATGTCACAGAATGACAACTTTGTTTTCGAAGAACCTGACAACTTCAGACTACAAAGCACCAAAATAGTCATGGGAGACTTCACCTGTCACAGCACTTCATGGGAGACTTCACCTGTCACAGCACTTCATGTGAGACTTCTCCTGTCACAGCACTTCATGGGAGACATCACCTGTCACAGCACTTCATGGTGCTACAAGGAAGCAGATGGTAATGGAGAAGAGCTGGAGAGCTGGACAGAGCAGAATGGATTGCACCTCTTGCACGACCTAAAACTGCCAACATCTTTTATTAGCTGCAGATGGGGTATTGAACATAATTTCAGAATGGGAGAGAATAATATTAGAAAGATAGATAAGGAAAGGGACCTAGGGGTTATAATAGATAATACAGGAAAGGTGAATGAGCAAGTTAAGGTAGCAGTGAAAAAGGCAAATGCAATGTTAGGTATGATAAAAAGAAATATTAAACATAGGAGCAAGGAAGTGATAGTCAAACTGTATAAAGCTTTAGTTAGACCTAGATTGGAGTACTGTGTACAGGTGTGGAGTCCTTATCATAGAGGGGATATAAACATGCTGGAAAGAATACAAAAAAGAGCGATAAAGATGATAGTGGGATTCCAGAATTACAGTTATGAGGAAAGACTCCGAAAAACCGGCTTACAGTGTCTCGAAGAGAGAAGAATTCGTGGTGACTTAATACAGGTTTATAAGATGATCAGAGGAATCGATAAATTAGACTATAACAAGTTTTTTAAAATACAGCCACCTGCAATAACACGAGGGCATAGCTACAAGCTGACTAAAGAAAGGTCCAGGTTAGATATTAGGAAATATTTTTTTAGTCAGAGAGTGGTGTCTGCTTGGAATGCATTGCCAGGGGAGGTAGTGGAGGCAGGGACAGTAAATGCATTTAAGAATAAACTGGATGCGCATAGCTTTTAGAGCAAGGTGATGTAAATGTAACTGGTTGTATACAGACTCTGCATGGTCTTCTAAACCAGTATAAAAACGTTAAGTTAAGTGTAACTTAACTTAACTTAAGTTAAGTTAAGTTACAATCCTGACAACATATTTGTTAGTGACAGGATAATACACCAAGTGGGAACATCTGTAGAGGAGCCCATACGACAGACGCAACACATGCCCATATCATGCACCGTCACGGCAGATGTCAAGTCGGAAAGCGTTCAATTGAAAAGACGCTTTAAAGACGAGCTAAACGGGGTCCACTCGACTATGACCTAGACAAAAAGGTGCATCAATTAGAACCAACCCCCGCAAAATACGAGGTTTTTGTCCAACTCGTAAAAAGAATTTCTAGACACCACATACCAAGAGCCTGCAGAACTCAGTATATTCCAGGCCTTAACTATGAATCAAATCGCTATACGAGCACTACCAAGCACTATCTGAAAGTGAGCCTCTCTCTGATGAAACCATCCAGGCTGGGGAACATCTACTACATGCCATATCAGTCAAAAATAGAAAAATGGCGCCACTTGGTGGAAGACCTCGATATGAAACAGAACAGCAGACGCGCCTGGAAACTTCAGTAATGACCCAGCGAGCGCTCCTGCAAGCTTAACACAGGTCATCTACAATCAAATAGCCCACCAATTACTACTGAACCACTCAAAGAGCAAACCAATATCCAGCGAGATTGTAAACAGAAGAATGAGATATTGGCGATACATTTCTCCTTGCAAGAAATAAATGATGCAATACATCAAATGAAGAACAACAAAGCAGCTGGCCCAGATGACTTGAGGACAGAGCAAATTAAAAACTTTGGACCAGAAACCACCACATGGCTGCTGAAGGTTTTCAACACATGCATCGGTTCTATGCAAATTCCTAAAATCTTGAGAAAATTCCATGCGGCTGCTCTTCTACAACCAGGAAAAACCTCATCAGAACCTAAGAACTTCCGACTGGTTTCACTACTGGGCTATTTGTACAAAGTCTTTTAAAGAAAGATCCCGAACCCAGTCCCTACAGACTAGTCCAGGAAAACGATGCATCGAAAGTTGGAAAGAGCTGACACAGGTCCCCTTGATCGAGCTAAGGCTGGAACCTACGCCTGGACATCTCCTGCCCTACACAACATGGAAGTCACCAAATAGACTTCGAAGTGGTGTATCAAAATGCAGGGAAAACCTGAAAAGATGGGATACAGGGATGATGGAACATGCGAATGGGGAGTAACACAAGACCAGGACCATCTGATGACCTGCCCAAACCTACTGGAGACTTATAGAATGGATGACCTGCTGAGTGACAAGGCAATCCACGTGGTTGAGTACTGGAGGAATGAGGTGTAAAGAAGTGCCTAGGACACGGAAAGTAACTATGAGGCAATTTAGAAAAAATGACTTCACCAATAGCCTGCTGTAGATACAGGCCTTCTTACTCACGGAGAAATTCCATTGACACGTCACATTCCAAGGCTGATTAATTAACGAAACTTGCATGTGTCAACTATCAGTGCAACTATAATAGCATGTTCAGAAAACAAAGACGAATATGAAGTTGTTTCAGGGCAGGAATCTGTGAAAGGATCACTCTCAACAGTGATTTGTTGTGTTTTGTTCCGGGAATTTGTTTTATTTCTCTGTGTGGAGCATGGATTCATTCTAAACCGTGACATAATATGAGTTCCGTTATTTAGTCGGCGGGGGAATGTGAGACTTCACGGGGTTTTCTCAGTGAGTTAGACGGTCTATCTAAAGTAGGCCATGCTTCACCTAACACACCCAGAATAAGTGAATCGAAATGTGTGCTGTTTTTCATTAGTGTCACCTTCATCCTCTTTTATCTCAGAAACTGACACACACACAACTAACACACACACAACTAACACACACACAACAAACACAATAACACCAAAAAGTTCTTTATTCATTTACGTTTATACACACACAAAAATCATATCTATAGACAAATAACGAAAATTACAGGTTCTCAAAGTCAACAACCATAGGAAAACGAGGCTTACTGACAGATAATGCAGCTGCAGGGTTAATTTTTAGTGTGAGGTGGAGGGGGTTAGGCACGGGGACATGTCCTCGATGTGACGTATCTTGTGGACCGAGGATTTTGGTCCAGCTATATGATATCTTGTGGGCCAGGGTTTCCTGGTCCAGCTGTATGATATCTTGTGGGCCGGGGTTTCCTGGTCCAGCTGTATGACATCTTGTGGGCCCAGGTTTTCTGGTCCAGCTGAATGACATTTTGTGGGCCCAGGTTTTCTGGTCCAGCTGAATGACATGGCCGTGAAAATACATTTTTGGGTTTTGACAGCTATGGTTCGCTGGCCCTGACGCTAGCAGTCAGCTATGGGTCGCAGGCCCTGACGCTAGCAGTCTGCTATGGGTCGCTGGCAGTCAGCTTTGGGTCGCTGGCCCTGACGCTAGCAGTCAGATATGGGTCGCTGACCCTGACGCTAGCAGTCAGCTACGGGTCGCTGGCACTGACGCTAGCAGTCAGCTATGGTTCGCTGGCCCTGACGCTAGCAGTCAGCTATGGGTCGCTGACCCTGACGCTAGCAGTCAGCTATGGGTGGCTGACCTTGACGGTGGCAGTCAGCTACGGGTCGCTGGCCCTGACGCTATCAGTCAGCTATGGGTCGCTGGCCCTGACGCTAGCAGTCAGCTATGGGTCGCTGACCCTGACGCTAGCAGTCAGCCATGGGTTGCTGGCCCTGACGCTGGCAGTCAGCTATGTGTCGCTGGCCCTGACGCTAGCAGTCTGCTATGGGTCGCTGACCCTGACGCTAGCAGTCAGCTCTGGTTCATTGGCCCTGACGCTAGCAGTCAGCTATGGGTCGCGGACCCTGACGCTAGCTGTCAGCTCTGGTTCACTGGCCCTGACGCTAGCAGTCAGCTATGGGTCGCTGACCCTGACGCTAGCAGTCAGCTATGGTTCTCTGGCCCTGACGCTAGCAGTCAGCTATGGGTCGCTGGCCCTGACGCTAGCAGTCAGCTCTGGTTCATTGGCCCTGACGCTAGCAGTCAGCAATGAGTCGCGGACCCTGACGCTAGCTGTCAGCTCTGGTTCACTGGCCCTGACGCTAGCAGTCAGCTATGGGTCGCTGACCCTGACGCTAGCAGTCAGCTGTGGTTCTCTGGCCCTGACGCTAGCAGTCAGCTATGGGTCGCTGGCCCTGACACTAGCAGTCAGCTATGGGTCGCTGACCGCTGCAGCTCATGCGCTGCTCAGAATTTTGGTCCATAGGAAAGCCAAATTACAACCATTTGCAACGTTTTGAAATAATGGTTTTTACATGGCAAGGTTGCTAATGCTACGCACAAGCCTCTTTAGTCGACACTTTCATCATGCAAGAAAAGAAACAGTAGCCAAATTTATGTCTCGACTGGAAACCACTCGAAGGTAACTTATTATTGATAGTAGTATAAAGAACGGATTGTCTGGTTTTGTTTTTCGTATCTATAAACTCAATCACTGCAAAGACGCAGTCAACGAGATGACAGGAGTCAGTGACTAACAGCTGACTGATTGCGTCAGGGAATGTAAACCTGAGCGAACAAAGATCCGATCCAACCTTCTAGAGTCATCCAATGGAAAATACGTTGTGATGTTCATTTGTAGTTACAGTAATGCTACGAATTATGCGCCTTTCTGTCCGGTATATCCGATTTGAGCACGTAATTTTTGGGACCACGTTTGTTTTTCCTCTCCGGTCCCTATTCTCTTAGCCAGAATGCGTGGGTGCAGTCTGTTTTCAGGACCGTCATTTGCAGGCGGATATGTTCTTGATCAGCCGTTGCTGGCAGCTCAATGTCGCTAGTTCTTGTCAGATCATTCACTGATGCGGTAACGACTCCTGGTGCAGGTCATGCTTCTTGCATTCGGTGACAGACATAGCAGGTGGATAATCTATTCTTCTTATCTTTCTTATTTATCTGTTCTCATCTTTTCTTTTTTTTTCTTATCTTTTATTTTCTTATCTTTCTAATCATTTCTTCTTAATAATCATATCTTTCTCATCTCATCTCTCTATCTATCTAAACATGTTCTTTGTGCGCCAAATACGGTGCATAAAGCAGAAACAAACGATCTCCAGTTGGAACGGTGTGACACCACTGTTTTTAGATCTTGTATGGTGTTGAGGCTATCTAGACTTCCCCAAACTTGTAAAGCTATCTAGACTTCCCCAAACGGGTAAAGCTATCTAGACTTCCAAAAACGTGTAAAGCTATTTAGACTTCCCCAAACTTGTAAAGCTATCTAGACTTCCCCAAACGTGTAAAGCTATCTAGACTTCCCCAAACTTGTAAAGCTATCTAGACTTCCCCAAACGTGTAAAGCTATCTAGACTTCCCCAAACGTGTAAAGCTATCTGGACTTCCCCAAACTTGTAAAGCTATCTAGACTTCCCCAAACTTGTAAAGCTATCTAGACTTCCCTAAACTTGTAAAGCTAAGCTATCTAGACTTCCCCAAACTTTTAAAGCTAAGCTATCTAGACTTCCCCAAACTTGTAAAACTATCTAGACTTCCCCAAACTTGTAAAGCTAAGCTATCTAGACTTCCCCAAACCTGTAAAACTATCTAGACTTCCCCAAACTTGTAAAGCTAAGCTATCTAGACTTCCCCAAACTTGTAAAGCTATCTAGACTTCCCCAAACTTGTAAAGCTATCTAGACTTCCCCAAATTTATAAAACTATCTAGACTTCCCCAAACTTGTAAAGCTAAGCTATCTAGACTTCCCCAAACTTGTAAAGCTATCTAGACTTCCCTAAACTTGTAAAACTAAGCTATCTAGACTTCCCTAAACTTGTAAAGCTAAGCTATCTAGACTTCCCCAAACTTGTAAAACTATCTACACTTCCCCAAACTTGTAAAGCTAAGCTATCTAGACTTCCCCAAACTTGTAAAGCTATCTAGACTTCCCCAAACTTGTAAAGCTAAGCTATCTAAACTTCCCCAAACTTGTAAAACTATCTAGACTCCCCCAAACTTGTAAAGCTGTCTAGACTTCCCCAAACTTGTAAAGCTAAGCTATCTAGACTTCCCCAGACTTGTAAAGCTAAGCTATATAGACTTCCCCAAACTTGTAAAGCTAAGACATCTAGACTTCCCCAAACTTGTAAAGCTATCTAGACTTCCCCAAAACGTGTAAAGCTATCTAGACTTCCCCAAACTTGTAAAGCTAAGCTATATAGACTTCCCAACACTTGTAAAGCTATCTAGACTTACCCAAACTTGTAAAGCTATCTAGACTTTCCCAAACTTGTAAAACTATCTAGTCTTCCCCACACTTGTAAAGCTATGTCGACTTTCCCACACCTGTAAAGCTATCTAGACTTCCCCACACCTGTAAAACTATCTAGACTTCCCCGCACAGGTAACGCTGTAAAGCTATCTAAACTTTCCCCACTTGTAAAGCTATCTAGATTGTCCCACACTTGTAAAGCTATCTAAACTTCCCCACACTTGTAAAGCTATCTAGATTGCCCCACACTTGTAAAGCTATATAGACTTCCCCACACACGTAAAGCTGTAAAGCTATCTAAACTTCCCCACACGTGTAAACCTATCTAAACTTCCCCATACTTGTTAACCTATCTAGACTTCCCCACACTTGTAAAGCTATGTCGACTTCCCCACACCTGTAAAACTATCTAGACTTCCCCACGCCTGTAAAGCTAGCAAGATTTCCCCACACCATAAAGCTATCCAGATTCCTGCAGATGTCTACGAAGAACTGATCTGTCTACCTCACACAGAGAATAGTATTTACAGCTAACTAATAGACATATCTACCTCACACAGAGGCTAGTATTTACAGAGATTTACAGAGTTAATTAATAGAACTATCTACCTCACACAGAGGCTAGTATTTACAGAGTTAACTAATAGACATATCTACTGCACACAGAGACTAGTATTTACAGAGTTAACTAATAGACCTATCTACCTCACACAGAGACTAGTATTTACAGCTAACTAATAGACCTATCTACCGCACACATAGACTAGTATTTACAGTTAACTAATAGACCTATCTACCGTGCACAGCCTAGATTGAGACCTACTTACTTGTCATATAATCCAGGAAATCCATGTCGGAACACACACACACAGTATCACGCCTTTAGTTCTGTACTGAAATGCTTCAACGTGTTCCCATTGACAAGTCCAGACCTCGCGTCCTCTGTCCGTCTATCTATGTTTTGTGAGCCGTTTTTGTTGTTGTATTGAGCGCGATCGCCGGGAAATGGTATTGAAATACGTGCGAGTGATGGTCCCAGCTCTGGGTAACGTGGAAGGCAGACAAGATTGAAACACATCCATGCTTGAGCTATGAATGAGTGGCTCTGAGTGCCGGGAGGATGTTGTTTCTGGGGAAGAGTGATGGCGTGGTAGTTACCACCGGTGGAGCGGAGACTTCGTGCGGTGAATGGAGACTCGTCTGGTTAGATGAAAGCGAGGGAGAGGTCAGGAGTTTGCTATTTTCTGATGTGTTTGTGCAGGTTACAGCCGTTGCAGTGCATTATATAATATTTTAAGTGAAGTCTTTGTAAGTTGCTGTTGGGATTGTTCGAGGTTGTGGATGTAGCTTGTAAGCCAGGCGCTCGTCTCTGTAAAACAGCGCCCTTTAACCTGGGTGCTTGCGCCTACAAATGGGCGGTTTTAGCTTTCAGGTGGGCACTAGCAGAATAATTACATTCTACATTAAAATGTATTATTGTTAATATTATTATTATTATTATTATTATTATTATTATTATTATTACGGCAATGCAGTGGCTATATTGGAATAATGAATTGCAAGGAAGTGGTAGTAGCTACCAAAAGAGCTTTAAACAACACGATTCCCGTTCCGACACTTTGCTACCAATGTCAAAGCTGGACACTAACATCAAATGTCAAAACTAGACACTAACATCAAATGTCAAAACTAGACACTAACATTAAATGTCAAAACTGGACACTAATATCAAATGTCAAAACTAGACACTAACATTAAATGTCAAAACTAGACACTAACATCAAATGTCAAAACTAGACACTGATATCAAATTTCAAAACTGGACACTAATATCAAATGTCAAAACTAGACACTAACATCAAATGTCAAAACTAGACACTAACATCAAATGTCAAAACTAGACACTAACATCAAATGTCAAAACTAGACACTAACATCAAATGTCAAAACTAGACACTAACATCAAATGTCACAACTAGACACTAACATCAAATGTCAAAACTAGACACTAACATCAAATGAAAAACGACACATCGTAACAACAGAAATGAAATACCTGAGAAAAATTGTCGGTGTAACAAGGAAAGACATGATCAGGAACCATGACATCAGGAGACTGGTGGAACAACACCATTACTGGACTACATTTAAAAAAAAGCAACTAAAATGGTTTAGCCACTTAACAAATCTACCACCACATAGCACCCCCCCCCCCCCCCCCGCCACCCCCAATCCCTCCACCAAACAAGCAAGGCTATTTAGAAACAACGGATTCAAAATCAAAGGCTGATCACGAAAAGAGTGGCTTACAGAAATATCTGCCACTGTGCAAGAGGCAGACAGGATGAAAGTCAAATCCAGGATCAGAGAAAAGAACGAGGAAAAAAAGGAAAAGGCTACACAACCTGAGATGGTAGAACACCAGCAAACCAACAAAAGCGAACATTTTGAGAACCTGTGGTTTTTTCTTGTGACAGCGTACGGTTGTAAAACATGGACAGTTACCTAAACCTCAACGAAGATAATCGAGTCCTTCGAGTAGAAATGTTTTAGAAAGAATCTCAGCATATCATGGACCGAAACAAAAAGAATGCAGACATTCGACAAGAGTTTGGCATAGAGGAGAACTGGTTCATAAATTGCATCATGAACAGAAAATTGAAATACTTTGGAGAGGAGACTAACGTCTAGTTAGGGAGAGAGGCTAACGTCTGGACAGGGAGAGGGAAGAGAAGACTAACGTCTGGTCAGTTAGGGAGAGGAGACTAACGTCTAGTTAGGGAGAGAGGCTAACGTCTGGACAGGGAGAGGGAAGAGGAGACTAACGTCTGGTCAGTTAGGGAGAGGAGACTAACGTCTAGTCCTGTGGGGAGAGAGGCTAACGTCTGGATAGGGAGAGGAGACTAACGTCTAGTCCTGTGGGGAGAGGAGACTAACGTCTGGTCAGTTAGGGAGAGGAGACTAACGTCTGGTCAGTTAGGGAGAGAGGCTAATGTCTGGTCAGGTGGAGAGAGAAAACTAACGTCTGGTCTGGTGGGGAGAAGAGAGGAGACTAACGTCTGGTCTTGTGGGGAGAGGAGACTAACGTCTGGTCAGTTAGGGAGAGGAGACTAACGTCTGGTTGGTGGGGAGAGGAGAGGAGAGGAAACTAACGTATGGTCCTGTGGGGAGAGGAGACTAACGTCTGGTCAGGTAGAAGAGAAGACTAACGTCTGGTCCGGGGAGGAGAGGAGAGGAGACTAGCGTCTGGTCAGGCAAAATAAACTTCGTTACAACTATGTTAATCAGTGTCGAGTAGAACATACTGACCAGACCCCGAACTCAGTTCCAAGCAGACCTCCCTGGAAACAGGCTGTTTCATGGCAGTCTGGCTAACAAGAAGAGGGGAGAGGGGGCAAGGAATACTGTGATCCCAGTAATAGGAAATTTACTGAGAATTCTCACATTACACTACAGCCAGGGAAATCATGTTTCCCTTTCTCAATAAGAGGTGTATGGAGAGTCACTGTAACCTGCCACCAAAGAGAGTTGGCAGGACTATCTAACTCAAGTACGAGTTGGACTGGCTAAGGAGAAGGGATCGAATAGGGAAGGCTAACTAGATAGATAGATAGATAGATAGATAGATAGATAGATAGATAGATAGATAGATAGATAGATAGATAGATAGATAGATAGATAGATAGATAGATAAATAGATAGATAGATAGACAGATAGATAGATAGATAGATAGATAGATAGATAGATAGATAGATAGATAGATAGATAGATAGATAGATAGATAGATAGATAGATAGATAGATAGATAGATAGATAGATAGATAGATAGATAGATAGATTGTAGAATGTCTATAGAGGCAGTAGTGGCCTGTTTTCGTGCTTGTCAAAAGGAACGAATGGAAAAAGACAAAGAAATTAACTGGATGCATATTCCTTATCTGTTCTTCATATTCAACAAACATCTGTCACAGAGTAACATGTCGTATCCTCGTCTGGAGACAAAGATAAAACACGCCAGAACAATTAATGCTAGATTTTTGTCTCCACAATAAAATATATTAAACACCGCACACAAAATCGATTTTCGTCCAATAATTGTGTCCTGTGTGTGACGAGTTGCACGTAACTTTGGCGCAGTGTTTGGACAGCTCATGAATTCGTTTGCCCGTATCAGGAAAATCATCTATACAGAACTTGGTAGCATTCTCTCGGGAAAAAAAGATTAGTTTGCTGGTCGGAATATATAAAGAGACATACTGTATGTTTAGGAAACGCCGGGTATAATTTATAGTGAATTAGGAATTCATGATTTGTTCTCATAAATGTTCGATTTTGATGCTCAATTCGTCTTTTTGTGTGGTTCTGTTTCTTCTTCTTTCGTTTCCCTTTTTGTCTTGCGTGTGTCTTTCGGTGTCAGGTTATAAAGAGGTTTCTTGACCGGGCCCTAGTATGTGCTTGTGCCTTTCAGCGTCAGGTTATGAAGAGGTTTCTTGACCGGGCCCTAGTATGTGCTTCGTACACACTAGGTGCATATCATTGTTGGGACCTGATTTACCTTCCCTTTTTAATCCATGTCCTGTTAGCCAGGCTGCACGGCTACAGTCTGTTTCCAGGGCGACAACTTAAAGACGAAATCGTGTCTTATCCTTTATGGATCACTGACTCTGACACAGGCAGCCAGTAGTGAATCTCTGACCGTTATGGATCACTGACTCTGATACAGGCGGCCAGTAGTGAATCTCTGACCGTTATGGATCACTGACTCTGATACAGGTGGCCAGTAGTGAATCTCTGACCGTTATGGATCACTGACTGACACATGCAGCCAGCAGTGAATCTCTGACCGTTATGGATCACTGACTCGACACAAGCAGCCAGTAGTGAATCTCTGATCGTTATGGATCACTGACTGACACATGCAGCCAGCAGTGAATCTCGGACCGTTATGGATCACTGACTCTGACACATGCAGCCAGTAGTGAATCTCTGACCGTTATGGATCACTGACTCTGACACATGCAGCCAGTAGTGAATCTCTTACCGTTATGGATCACTGACTCTGACACATGCAGCCAGTAGTGAATCTCTGAACGTTATGGATCACTGACTCTGATACAGGCAGCCAGCAGTGAATCTCTGACCGTTATGGATCACTGACTCTGTCATAGGCAGCCAGCAGTGAATCTCTGACCGTTATGGATCACTGACTCTGACACATGCAGCCAGCAGTGAATCTCTGACCGTTATGGATCACTGACTCTGAAACAAGCAGCCAGTAGAGAATCTCTGACCGTTATGGATCACTGACTCTGATACACGCAGCCAGCAGTGAATCTCTTACCGTTATGGATCACTGACTCTGACACACGCAGCCAGTAGTGAATCTCTGACCGTTATGGATCACTGACTCTTACACATGCAGCCAGTAGTGAATCTCTGACCGTTATGGATCACTGACTCTGATACAGGCAGCCAGCAGTGAATCTCTTACCGTTATGGATCACTGACTCTGACACCTGATACAGGCAGCCAGCAGTGAATATCTTACCGTTATGGATCACTGACTCTGATACAGGCAGCCAGCAGTGAATCTCTTACCGTTATGGATCACTGACTCTGACACCTGATACAGGCAGCCAGCAGTAAATCTCTGGATGATTACAGCTCATTCACTGCCCAGCATTGCTGCAGTAGATGGATTTGAACCGTGTGCCTTTACCTTGAAAAGCATGAGCTCTACTACAACGCAAATCAGACACTCTTTACCCATCACATATAAACTGTTATCCACAAGAGAAGAAGATTGGGATAGACCTCAACCCATGGTCAAGTAGAAAGGACTAGAACTCAACGAAAACTGTGCAGAAGAATTTAAACATAAAACAAAGTAAGAAAAAGGACACAGGAAGTAAGGAATTGGAATAGTAGGAAAATATGTTAGGGGGAATACGGGAAGAAAATAAGGAAAAGGAGAAACATTATAGGAAAAGAAATAACAGAGGACAGAAAGATATCAAGAAAAGAAAACAGAAAGATAGAAGGAAGTTAGGAAAAAGTTACCATAAAAAGAGGTAAACCTAGAGATAGATGGACTGAGCCGATCATATAATTGAGAAATAAAACGAGAGTAGAAGAGAGGTAGGTAACGAAAGGAAGAGAGACAAAAGAATAAGAGACGAATGGGGATAGAGAGAAAGAAAGAAAGGAACGCATTAAGAAAAACAGACAGTAACATTGGAAGCAAGCAGGAAGACAAAGAGTTAGAATGGAAGCACGAAGGAAGACAAAGAGTTAGAATGGAATCAAGAAGGAAGACAAAGAGTTAGAATGGAATCAAGAAGGAAGACAAAGAGTAAGAATGGAAGCACGAAGGAAGACAAAGAGTTAGAATGGAATCAAGAAGAAAGACAAAGAATTAGAATGGAATCAAGAAGGAAGACAAAGAGTAAGAATAGAATCAAGAAGGAAGACAAAGAGTTAGAATGGAATCAAGAAGGAAGACAAAGAGTTAGAACGGAAGCACGAAGGAAGACAAAGAGTAAGAATGGAATCAAGAAGGAAGACAAAGAGTTAGAATGGAATCAAGAAGGAAGACAAAGAGTTAGAATGGAAGCACGAAGGAAGACAAAGAGTAAGAATGGAATCAAGAAGGAAGACAAAGAGTTAGAATGGAATCAAGAAGGAAGACAAAGAGTTAGAATGGAAGCACGAAGGAAGACAAAGAGTTAGAATGGAATCAAGAAGGAAAACAACGAGTAAGAATGGAGTGAAGGACTAAGAGAGACAGGGAAAAAGAGAGAGAAAGAGAGAAAGACAGAGATACGAGCGAGAGAGAGAATGAGAGAGAAAAAGCGAGAGAGAAAGAGAGAGAGAGAAAGAGAGAGAGAGAGAAAGAAAGAAACAAAGAAAGAAAGAGAGAGAAAGAGAGAGAGAGGGAGAGAAGGAGAGAAAGAAAGATAGAGAGAGCGAGAAAGAGAAAGAGAGAGAAAGAGAGAGTACAGAATGACCAAATCTAGATCCACGTGATAAATTTAGAACCGGATATTCCAGCCTCTATTTTGGCTAAAGCAAATTGAATTAAACAGCCATAACCGCCAAATTCGATATTGCCCATCAATAATATTAGATTAACGATTCCAACCAGCCACTTGTGGGCAGTATCGTATTGACACAGAGAGCTGCCACTGGGCGAAGTTGATACCCGTGTATACCTAGCCGTATGTATCGGGTTATACAAGTACACAAAGCACAATAGATTTCGATCTGTCTCAGTGAAGATCGAAGGCTTTTCAGTAAATTAATCACCGATACTCAGTTCACAACGCAACAATGGTCCCTGGTTATCTATCTATCTATCTATCTATCTATCTATCTATCTATCTATCTATCTATCTATCTATCTATCTATCTATCTATCTATCTATCTGTTGGTCTGTCTATCTATCTATCTATCTATCTATCTATCTATCTATCTATCCATCTATCTATCTATCTATCTATCAATCTATCTATCTATCTATCTATCTATCTATCTATATATCTATCTATCTATCTATCTATCTAGCTATCTATCTATCTATCTATCTTTCTATCTATCTATCTAGTTATATATATATCTATCTGTCTATCTATCTCTATCTATCTATTTATCTATATATCTATCTATCTATCTATCTATCTATCTTTCTGTCTCTATCTTTCTATCTTTCTATCTCTACATATCTATCTATCTATCTATCTATCATCTATCTAGCTGTATGTCGCTCTGTCTGTCTGACTGTGTATCTGTCTATAACTATCTATCTATCTATCTTTCTATCTCTATCTATCTATCTATATATATTTTCATCTCTATCTATCTATCTTTCTATCTATCTCTATGTATCTTTCATTCTTTCTCTATCTATCTATCTATCTATCTATCTATCTATCTATCTATCTATCTATATATCTATCTATCTATCTATCTATCTGACAGCCAATCGTAGTCAAGGTCAGGTAAAGTACACAAATCAGGACCCACACCTCCCGTCCTTGCTCGTGTTCCTGCAAACATGACTGTGTCAGCCTGTCCAACAAGGTGGGGATCGACTCTGTAAGGAGTCCCGCATTACGCTACATCTAGTAAGACCCCCGTCCTAACTTCTCAATTCCGCCTTTGATCTCAGAAGAATGCCTGAAGCCAGCGCCCAAAATCAACTCAGCAATGCTAACTGATATGAATAGGAACAAGTACATGGTACCCTTTTCCTTGCCCCCCCCCCCCCCCCGCCCCCTCTTTCCCAAGAACGTTCAGGATTTAGATCAGTACCATTCCCCCTCCTATCTTGGATACAGCTGACATTACACACTGTCTTAGAGGACCCTGCACACACGATCAATAGTTTTACGGTAACTGAAATAGTCCGTGTAGTATCCATCCGCTCCCATCTGCCGCCATTTCTGATTCGCTGTCACACTTCAGCTCTTCAATCAGTCCTCCAGTTTTTGCAAGCTTTTCTTCTTCTTCTTCTTCTTCTTGGTATCTTTTTCTTTCTTCTTCTCTTTCTTCTTCGTCTTCTTCTTCTTCTTCTTCTTCTTCTTCTTCTTCATTTTCTTCTTCTTCTTCGACATCTTTTTCTTTCTTCTTCTTGTTTTTGTTCTTCTGCTTCGACTTTTGCCATGTAAAGGACGATGTAACGTAGGTTAGTAGTTTACAGCGAGGCTGCGTTATTTGCGACTTTCGATCCGTCACATCCGATTACAGCTGAGTCTGTATACTTATTGATCGACCAACCTACCTGTCTACCTATCTACCTATCTACCTACCTTCCTACCTACCTATCTACCTACCTTCCTACCTACTTACCTATCTACCTATCTACCTATCTACCTTCCTACCTACCTTCCTTTCTACCTACCTATCTACCTATCTACCTACCTATTTTACTACCTACCTACCTATCTACCTACCTTCCTACCTACCTACCTATCTACCTACCTTCCTTCCTACCTACATATCTACATGTCGGTTTATATCTTATCCAGACACACGAGTGCAGCCTGTTGCAAGGACCGCTGCTTGTAGATAGAAACAGCCAGCTATGAGTCGCTAACCTTAGTACAAGCAGACAGCCATGGGTTTCTTGCTGCTGACGGCTTCATTCCTTGTGCTGCATCTTAGGCCTCTTGTCCCTTTTTCCACTTCCCCCACAAATGCCTAACTGCCGAGATTGGAGAGCTTGCGCGTCCTAATCAGGACCTATGATAGAGCGGTGGTTTTACTGTCTAAAGTACTTCTTTGATCCAGGACCTATGATAGAGCGGTGGTATTACTGTCTAAAGTACTTCTTTGATCCAGGACCTATGATAGAGCGGTGGTATTACTGTCTAAAGTACTTCTTTGATCCAGGACCTATGAAAGAGCGGTGGGTTTACTGTCTTAAGTTCGTTTCGTAATCAGGACCTATGATAGAGCGGAGGTTTTACTGTCTTAAGTTCGTTTCGTAATCAGGACCTATGATAGAGCGGAGGTTTTACTATTTTAAATTCGTTTCGTAATCAGGACCTATGATAGAGCGGAGGTTTTACTGTCTTAAGTTCGTTTCGTAATCAGGACCTATGATAGAGCGGTGGTTTTACTGTCTAAAGTACTTCTTTGATCCAGGACCTATGATAGAGCGGTGGTATTACTGTCTAAAGTACTTCTTTGATCCAGGACCTATGATAGATCGGTGGTTTTACTGTCTAAAGTACTTCCTTGATCAAGAACCTATGATAGAGCGGTGGTTTTACTGTCTTCAGTTCGTTTCGTAATCAGGACCTATGATAGAGCGGAAGTTTTACTATTTTAAATTCGTCTCATAATGTAAGAAGAACAACTGTAACCCGCCACCAAATAAACGTCATTAAGAGAAGACGAGTGCCTTCCACAACAACAACAACAACAACGACAACAACAACAACAACAACAACGACAACAACAAAAATTGCCCTCTTGTAAAATGCTGACCGAATCTCGTGTCCTTTATCTGAACACGGGAGTCTAAGAGTGGGTCATTTGATTGAGTGATTCCCCTTGGAAATAGTCTGGGTCGTCCTCTTTAGCTCCGCCCATGAGACCCGGACTGAGCTGACTTCCTCTTCTTCTGTTCACCGCCAAGTGTTTCTTCGCCTTAAGATTGGTACCCGACGTGTATGTGTGCTAGGCATCTCTAAGTGCTTGTATTCCTCACAAAAATCGTCAGCTTCGATTTTTTAAAAATATATATTGTAGAGGTAATGAAAGTTCGACAAGGTTACATATGAAAGTCTTTTGGATAAAACAGGACAAAGACAAATGGATTAACAAATCTTTGATAGAAGATAGCGCTGGATCTGCCAAACACAACAAAAGCCCTAAGTCAGTGCCCCCAGACAATCCCTCTCATGGAGCCCACAGAGAAAGAGAAGTAAAGGAAGGCTGCAGAACATATGGATTAGTTCAGTTCATCCCGTAACCCATCAGGTCGTTGGGGCACACACGAAGACACTCCCAAAATCCCACGCCAGCTCTCTCTGTCTGTCGCCACATGACGTATCTCCCCGTGACGAAGGCCTGACCACTCAGTGATGTTGTCCACCCATCTCTTCCTTGAACGTCCTTCCCCTCTCTGTCCCGGTACGGAACCAAAGAGTATCGAGTTGGTAATTCCGTTGGACCTCGCGACGTGCCCGCACCAGGCCATCTTTCGTCTTTTGATAGTTGTGAACAGATCTTCAAAAGGACCAATAGCGTCTTCAACTCCCTGAAGTATTACTACGTTCGTGACACGATCTTTATATGTAACATTTAGGAGTTTTCTATAGCACCGCATTTCCATTGCACGTATTCTGCCCTGGATATCTACTGTAATGGTCCAGGTCTCGCAGACATACAGAAATATTGACAGCACCAAAGAGCACATATGGTTAAGAGATGTAAATGCAGTTACAAAGAGAATATAGAGAAGTTGGAGAGAATTGGAGAAACTAGCACAGGACACTTCTCTCCTTGGAGAGAATTGGAGAAACTAGTACAGGACACTTCTCTCCTTGGAGAGAATTGGAGAAACTAGTACAGAACACTTCTCTCCTTGGAGAGAATTGGAGAAACTAGTACAGGACACTTCTCTCCTTGGAGAGAATTGGAGAAACTAGCACAGGACACTTCTCTCCTTGGAGAGAATTGGAGAAACTAGCACAGGACACTTCTCTCCTTGGAGAGAATTGGAGAAACTAGTACAGGACACTTCTCTCCTTGGAGAGAATTGGAGAAACTAGTACAGGACACTTCTCTCCTTGGAGAGAATTGGAGAAACTAGCACAGGACACTTCTCTCCTTGGAGAGAATTGGAGAAACTAGTACAGGACACTTCTCTCCTTGGAGAGAATTGGAGAAACTAGTACAGGACACTTCTCTCCTTGGAGAGAATTGGAGAAACTAGCACAGGACACTTCTCTCCTTGGAGAGAATTGGAGAAACTAGCACAGGACACTTCTCTCCTTGGAGAGAATTGGAGAAACTAGTACAGGACACTTCTCTCCTTGGAGAGAATTGGAGAAACTAGCACAGGACACCTCTCTCCTTGGAGAGAATTGGAGAAACTAGTACAGGACACTTCTCTCCTTGGAGAGAATTGGAGAAACTAGCACAGGACACTTCTCTCCTTGGAGAGAATTGGAGAAACTAGCACAGGACACTTCTCTCCTTGGAGAGAATTGGAGAAACTAGCACAGGACACTTCTCTCCTTGGAGAGAATTGGAGAAACTAGTACAGGACACTTCTCTCCTTGGAGAGAATTGGAGAAACTAGTACAGAACACTTCTCTCCTTGGAGAGAATTGGAGAAACTAGCACAGAACACTTCTCTCCTTGGAGAGAATTAGAGAAACTAGCACAGGACACTTCTCTCCTTGGAGAGAATTGGTTGATGGTCTTTGCACCCGAGTTATAAATGAGGAAATTCGCGACGGAATTACAACATCAATAGGGCCTTTTGCAGACATTTTGGCAAAGGATGAATGACTGAAACACGCTTGGCACGGCCTAATGTCGAGATTTAACAGTTTTGTGCATACGATCCTGCACGGACAGATGCAAGATGAGTGACGAGCAGGTCGTTCGCAAAAGAGATGGGAGGACAACGTAGAAGAATGGACCAATCTCCGATAAGAGGAGGCACAGGCAGTAACCGTTTGCAGAGAGTAGGGATGTGGAGTTGTGGGGGTGTCTTTGTGTGGAGGAAAAAGGAAGAAGAAGAAGAAGAAAAAGAAGAAGATGAAGAAAAAGAGGAAGAAGAAGAAAAAGAAGAAGAAAAAAGAGTAGAAGAAGAAGAAGACAAAGAAGAAGAATATGAAGAAAAAGAAGAAAAAGAAGAAGAAGAGGGGAAAAGAAGAAGAAGAAGAAAAAGAAGAAGAAGAAGAGGGGAAAAGAAGAAGAAGAAGAAGAAGAAGAGGGGAAAAGAAGAAGAAGAAGAAAAAGAAAATGAAGAAGAAGAAAAAAGATAATGTACTGACATCTACTAAACAACACCCCAAAACTGACCCTATGCCAGTGCCGTTCCCGGACCACATCATCAAGATGGTAAGCACGCCCTCATATAACCGACTCCTTGTGCTAAGAATAGCTAGGCCTCGTCTAAACGCAAGACAAATACCTAACAATAAACAGCTACAATAGGAGGCACAGCTGCATAACATGGAGATCGATGTGATGGTGTGTGATCATGGCCGTAGCCTGTTTTAGATGACCAGTCAACTTTGACGGAACGAATATTGAACTTTGTCGATAAACTGTTTGTTTTTTAAATTGTAATTTTGTACATATACGTGAATTAAATGTGTTATACGTCTGCTAGTGTGTTGTACCGGGGCAAACAATTATAGAGCCACTGTCACCTCCTTAAGGCCTCATGTAGTTGTAGAAATACTGCTAGGGGGCATCTCATGAAAGAGATTATCAAAGATTAGGAGAAACATATTTTATAACGTTTTTTTTAACTATTACTTAACGTCTTTATACTGGTTTAGAAGACTCTGCAGAGTATGTGTACAACCAGTTTCTTGGAAGGTGGTTAACCGATGTGCGAGTCAAATCTTAAAATACTCAAACAAAGTAGACCCGCAGACTGTTGGGCGCCATCTATGCTGCTCTTAATTACTCATATAACCAAGGCCATTGTTATCATATGTCATACAGTTAGTCGCCTCTTACGACATGCTCTCTGTGGGGCAGTGGTGCTATTCTTGTCTTTGTCCTACACAAAGACCCCGGCGGACGACTCCGGTTGGAACTGAAAATAGTAGACGAACCAAAGGCCAAGAGGAGTATACAGCTGCAGTGGATACCAATTTTTGAAGGAGGGAACAACACGATAATAACACCAGAATAACACTAAAAATACATTAGAACAACACTAGAACAACACTAGAACAACACTAGAACAACACCAGAACAACAGTAGAACAACACTAGAACAACACTAGAACAACACTAGAACAACACCAGATTAACACTAGAACAACACTAGAAAAACACTAGAACAACACTAAAACAACAATAGAACAACACCAGAAAAACATTAGAAAAACACTAGAACAATAGAACAACACTAGAACAACACTAAAACAATAATAGAACAACACCAGAACAACACCAGAACAACACTAGAACAACACCAGAACAACACCAGAACAATACTAGAACAACACCAGAACAACACCAGAACAACACTAGAACAACACCAGAACAACACCAGAACACAAACAATCACCTTCCAAGAAAAGAAGACACTTATCCGAGCAGTAAGGAAGGCTGACCGAACGAGAGACAACTATCACTGTCTTGATCGAGCAGAACAAATGATCATGTTTCGCTTGAGAATGGGATATAACAGATCGAGTGACCCCTTACAATAGCTAAAATGAGCTCAATCGCCAATCTGGACGTGTGAACAGGCAGCATGGACATCCGAACATATTCTATAAGACTTGTATGCCTAGCCAACTGCGGGCTGAGCACTGGCCCACAAAGACGAACCTCCACACGAAGAAGTTTGTTGGCTAGGAAGAACCCTTGACTACAGCAACCTTTAACTAGAGAACTAGACTTAGGGTGTAGATATCATAAAACAGTGAGGAATGAGAAGGAGAAGAAGAAGAAGAAGAAGAAGAAGAAGAAGAAGAAAAAGAAGAAGAAGAAGAAGGAGGAGGAGGAGAAGAAGAAGAAGAAGAAGAAGAAGAAGAAGAAGAAGAACAAAAATACAAAAAAAGAAGAAGAGGATGAGGAAGAAGATATAGAAAAAGAAGAAGAAGAAGAAGAAGAAGAAAAAGAAGAAGAAGAAGAAGAAGAAGAAAAAGAAGAAGAAAAAGAAGAAGAAGAAACAGAAGGAGAATAGTAAGAAAAAGAAAGAGAAGAAAAAGAAGAAGAAGAAAAAGAAGAAGAAGAAGAAGAGGAAAAAGACAAAGAAAAAGAAAAAGAAAAGCAGGAGGAGGAGGAAGATATAGAAACAAAAGAAGAAGAAGAAGATGAAGAAGAAGAAGAAGAAGAAGAGAAAGAAGAGGAAAAAGACCAAGAAAAAGAAGAGGAGGAAGAAATAGAAAAAGAAGACGAAAAAGAAGAGGAGCCGGAGGAAGAAATAGAAGAAGAGAAAAGGGAGGGGAAATCCGAAGAACAGGAAGAAGAGTTGGAGGAGGAATAAATAGAAGAAGAAGAAGAATCAAAAGAAGGAGAAAAAGAAGAAGTCAGTTACGCATATACAACTAGGTAGACTTGATCATATTGTGTCTGGGAACCAAACCTTATCACTTTAATACAAGTGCCAGGATCTCTATCATGTCTACCACTCCCAGATAGGTCCCAGCATCCTAGAACGTGCATCACTTCCGTCTGGACGAATAGCGACTGTCGAAAAGACAGACCAGACTATCAGGAGAGCAAAGGGAGATGTACAAACCATAGCTATTTATCAAGAGAAGAGCCCGTACAAATCGATATATCGATCTCCTAATCTCGTAATCTCACTAATTCTCGCACTCTAGAGTCTCGTGAGGATGAGATAAACAATTTGGAACTCTACAGAGGGAAGAGTAAAGAAACGACTGTTTTGTTTATTCCGTCTTCAACCTTGGTTACTGACACTGTTGTTGGCTATATTAAGGCCTTGCTTGGTGTGTGATCACATTTTTCCTTGTTGAATTTGTCCATTTTATTGAAATTGTCTTCCAGCTTATTTTAGCTAGGAGCAGGGCCCTTGTTTTGGTTTTTTTTCTGTCTGTACTTCACGGGACTGCAGACCCAGATTGTTATTAATAATTAAGAAATAAAATGTCACACGTTTTAAATCTGCAGTACTGTGAAGTACAGATAGAAAAAAAAAAAAAACTACGTTATTTCGCCTGAGAACCGGACACTGCAGACTATTAGAACGCGTCTGGCCCTGGACAGAGAACGACGGCTCCCTACGTCGCCTCACAACACCAGTGGATACGACAAGACAACATGGCCTTTGCAGAACGTTGCGCTCATAAGAGCTGATCTATAAGTCTCTCGATCTAAGGTCAGTCCTTCCATTCATCAGAACATATTCACTGTTTTGTGTCACACTTACACTCCGTCTGTCTCTGCCTCGTTTGTCAGTTACCCTACCCTCCGTCTGTCTCTGCCTCGTTTGTCAGTTACCCTACACTCCGTCTGTCTCTGCCTCGTTTGTCAGTTACCCTACACTCCGTCTGTCTCTGCCTCGTTTGTCAGTTGTCCTACACTCCGTCTGTCTCTGCCTCGTTTGTCATTTACCCTACACTCCGTCTGTCTCTGCCTCGTTTGTCAGTTACCCGACCCTCCAGTATCATTGTTCTAGACCATTCTGGCGTTTCATGTGGCCAAAGTATTTTAGATTCCTCAACGTGATATTGAAAGTTTCGATCCATTTACGATTGGGTGGTACGAGATTCCAGAGTTACGATACGCAGATGACACAGTGATACTATCAAGAAGTGCAGAAGGGCTAGAGCAGCTACTTTCAGCCATAAATGGACACAGTAAAGATCAAAATCTGTTCATAAACATAAACAAAGCAAAGATAATGACCATCGAAAAACACAATGTCAGCATAAATTTACAGTGGGTGGTGAGGAAATAGATCAGGTCACACATTTTGAATATCTGGGCTCCAGAATTGACAAAAATGGTGACTGCTCGAAAGAAATCAGAAGAAGACTAGCCATGGCAATGCAGAGACTGAACAGCCTGAAGAAATTATGGCAGGGCACCAACAAAACGATAAAAGTAAAAGTCTTGAGAGCCTGTGTTTTTCCTGTGGCAGCTTATGGCTGTGAAGCATGGACGATTACTAAAACTTCCAGACAAAGAATTTAGTCCTTCTAGTCAAATGTTACAGAAAGATCCTCAGAATACCATGGACAGAGAAAAAAACAAATGTAGACATTCGGCAAGAGTTGAGCATAGAGGAGAACTGGTTTATCAATTCCATTTTGGCTAGAAAATGCAAATACTTTGGTCACATCAAGAGACACAACGGTCTTGAGAGAACAGTGATGGAACGTATGGTGCCAGGCAAAAGAGGAAGAGGTAGACCAAGAAGACGATGGCACCAAGATATCCAGGAATGCCTAGGTATGACTATGGAACAGGCTGAAGTTTTGACAAAGAAAAATGTTTCTTTCAGACTGAGTGTGACAGGAGCGACGTTCTATAAAGGACAAGCCACATGATGATGACGATGAAACATAATATTGTTTACAAGCCAATGTTGTTCTGGATCCAGCTCCAGCAAGAATTTTGTTGTCGATAAATCATAGGTGACACGATGATATCAAGAGATGGCCAGGTTAATCGACGGCAGCTGAACTGAACTATGTTAGTTCCCGCCAATGATTCGGTCGAACACTGAACTATGTTAGTTCCCGCCAATGATTCGCTCGGACACTGAACTATGTTAGTTCCCGCCAATGATTCGGTCGAACACTGAACTATGTTAGTTCCCGCCAATGATTCGGGCGAACACTGAACTATGTTAGTTCCCGCCAATTATTCGGTCGAACACTGAACTATGTTAGTTCCCGCCAATGATTCGGTCGAACACTGAACTATGTTAGTTCCCGCCAATGATTCGGGCGAACACTGAACTATGTTAGTTCCCGCCAATGATTCGGTCGAACACTGAACTATGTTAGTTCCCGCCAATTATTCGGTCGAACACTGAACTATGTTAGTTCCCGCCAATGATTCGGTCGAACACTGAACTATGTTAGTTCCCGCCAATGATTCGGTCGAACACTGAACTATGTTAGTTCCCGCCAATGATTAGGTCGAACACTGAACTATGTTAGTTCCCGCCAATGATTCGGTCGAACACTGAACTATGTTAGTTCCCGCCAATGATTCGGGCGAACACTGAACTATGTTAGTTCCCGCCAATGATTCGGTAGAACACTGAACTATGTTAGTTCCCGCCAATGATTCGGTCGAACACTGAACTATGTTAGTTCCCGCCAATGATTCGGTAGAACACTGAACTTGAAATCCATGGATTGCGGGAGATTGACATGATAATTGGAGTGAGGGGAAGGATTGAGACGACGAATCGTGAGTATGCGCAACCAGCGAGCTAAAGGGACCATTTTATGATAACAGACCCCTGAATAGGTCGACAAAATCCGTCACAGCACGGTCTACATAGTCATCATGAGTCAGAATAGGTAGGAACAGGACTTGTGAAGATGTCAACACCTTGGTTCTTGCACGTTACATATGCGTAGTTAAGATCATATTGGGATGTCTAAGCCATCAACCAACCCTCTCACTCCACCTTGGGGCACATAGACCATCAACCAACCCTCTCACCTTGGGGCACATAGACCATCAACCAACCCTCTCACCTTGGGGCACATAGACCATCAACCAACCCTCTCACTTCACCTTGGGGCACATAGACCATCAACCAACCCTCTCACTTCACCTTGGGGCACATAGACCATCAACAAACCCTCTCACTTCACCTTGGGGCACATAGACCATCAACCAACCCTCTCACCTTGGGGCACATAGACCATCAACCAACCCTCTCACCTTGGGGCACATAGACCATCAACCAACCCTCTCCCTTCACCTTGGGGCACATAGACCATCAACAAACCCTCTCACTTCACCTTGGGGCACATAGACCATCAACCAACCCTCTCACTTCACCTTGGGGCACATAGACCATCAACAAACCCTCTCACTTCACCTTGGGGCACATAGACCATCAACAAACCCTCTCACTTCACCTTGGGGCACATAGACCATCAGCAAACCCTCTCACTTCACCTTGGGGCACATAGACCATCAACCAACCCTCTCACTTCACCTTGGGGCACATAGACCATCAACAAACCCTCTCACTTCACCTTGGGGCACATAGCCCATCAATCAACCCTCTCACCTAGGGGCACATAGACCATCAACCAACCCTCTCCCTTCACCTTGGGGCACATAGACCATCAACAAACCCTCTCACTTCACCTTGGGGCACATAGACCATCAACCAACCCTCTCACCTTGGGGCCCATAGACCATCAATCAACCCTCTCACTTCACCTTGGGGCACATAGACCATCAACCAACCCTCTCACCTTGGGGCCCATAGACCATCAACAAACCCTCTCACTTCACCTTGGGGCACATAGACCATCAACTAGCCCTCTCACCTTAGGGCACATAGACCATCAACCAGCCCTCTCACCTTAGGGCACATAGACCATCAACCAGCCCTCTCACCTTGGGGCACACATACCACCAACCAACCCTCTCACCTTGGGGCACATAGACCATCAACCAACCCTCTCACTTCACCTTGGGGCGCATAGACCATCAACCAACCCTCTCACATTGGGGCACATAGACCATCAACCAACCCTCTCCCTTCACCTTGGGGCAAATAGACCATCAACCAACCCTCTCACTTCACCTTGGGGCACATAGACCATCATACAACCGTCTCACCTTGGGGCACATAGACCATCAACCAACCCTCTCACCTTGGGGCACATAGACCATCAACAAACCTTCTCACTTCACCTTGGGGCACATAGACCATCAACAAACCCTCTCACTTCACCTTGGGGCACATAGACTATCAACCAACCCTCTCACTTCACCTTGGGGCACATAGGCCATCAACCAACCCTCTCACTTCACCTTAGGGCACATAGACCATCAACCAACCCTCTCACCTTGGGGCCCATAGACCATCAATCAACCCTCTCACTTCACCTTGGGGCACATAGACCATCAACCAACCCTCTCACCTTGGGGCACATAGACCATCAACAAACCCTCTCACTTCACCTTGGGGCACATAGACCATCAACCAGCCCTCTCACCTTAGGGCACATAGACCATCAACCAGCCCTCTCACCTTAGGGCCCATAGACCATCAACCAGCCCTCTCACCTTAGGGCACACATACCATCAACCAACCCTCTCACCTTGGGGCACATAGACCATCAACCAACCCTCTCACCTTGGGCCACATAGACCATCAACCAACTCTCTCACATTGGGGTACATAGATAAATGATTAAACGATTGAATTATTAAATTATTGTCGTGAAGAGTATCTTCATTGTCTTGCAGCTTCTATATACTAATCTAGCCGGCCCCATGCCCAACCATCAGGAGCCATATTTAACTCACATCGTCCTCTTCTAACATGGAGTGTGGAGTCTTCTGTTCTTGACCCTGTTGGCTTACAGCTTCTACGAAATTGGGCAGCCATCCCATGTACAAGCCACATTAGCCACCCCTTACAAACTGCCTCGCAGGTTACAGTCCTACTCTTCTGAGCTCCTCTTTCAGGCCCTGACAAACCCAAACGCCGTGATAAAATGGCGCCGCCTCAGAGACACCTCCCGAGGTAACGCTATTGATTGAACGAGAAAACCGTTGTGCTGCCGAGACTTGCGCGAGACATGTTATAAATAACTATTAGCTTTGTACCAATTCACAGAGCATCTGTTGCAGCCCTGTCTCCCAAGAGGGGGGAAGGCTGATACAGGATGATGATGACTCGCAACAGTTCAAGGACGGCGCAAACGCAATCTTTCAAGACAAATCAAGAGTGATAAGCATCTTGGTGTGCCGTGCCGACTAGCATAAGCGATCGTGTTTTGTTTTATTAAATAAAGAATTCTGTCCTAAAGTCTACCCAGATTAACGAATGGTACCCTCATTTACTAGGAGGGAACAGAACATACAATTACATAGGTGCGAAACATAGTTGAAGGATGACCCTGCCCTGAAAATATCGATGAAAGAATCAAGTAGTTTGACCACCTAATGAGTATACAGACTGATGAACTACCCCTGTGCGCCTATAATGTACGGCGATCGGTTTTTGACAACCGTGGATGAGAAGGATAGGAATTATTGCGGAGACTCAAAATCATCAATTGATGACGACTATTTCCGCGACACGTCTGGCTATGGACAGAAAACTACGGCTCCCCACGACGCCTTACGGCACAAGTGAACAAGACATTGGCTATATTACGTTCTCAATCACTTACAAAAGGGATTGTTCCACGGGATTGGAAAGATGCGGGAGTGATCCCCTTATTCAAAAAGGGAAAGAAATCAGATCCAGCGAATTATAGACTGGTGAGTTTAACGAGCATAGTCTGTAAATTGTTAGAGTCAATAATCAAAGAAAACATTGTAATGCATTTAGAAAAATGTAATCTAATTAGAAATAGTCAGCATGGGTTTACTAGAGGGAGATCATGCTTAACAAATTGATTAGAATTCATGGAGGAGGTTACTAAAATCATAGATAAAGGGAAGCCAGTGGATGTTATTTATCTAGACTTTGCAAAGGCCTTTGATAGAGTACCTCATCAAAGATTATTCCGAAAGTTAAAATCAGATGGAATAGGTGGGGAAGTTGCCAAATGGATTGAAAATTAGTTAACGGGAAGAAGGCAAAGGGTGGGCATCAATAAGGAGTACTCTGAGTGGAGTGAAGTGAAAAGTGGAGTGCCACAGGGCTCGGTATTGGACCCATTTTGTTCTTGATATATATATATGATTTGGACATTGATATGAGATCCATGATTGCAAAATTTTGCTGATGACACAAAACTATGCAGTAGTGTCTCATCTAAAGCGGAAGTGGATATATTGATGTCGGATTTAGATAAAATTCGAGAATGGTCTGTAAGCTAGCAAATTGAGTTTAATATAGATACATGTACAGTCATCCACATGGGTAGATCCAAAATGGAACATAATTACAGAATGGGAGAGAACAATATTAGAAAGATAGATAAGGAAAGGGACCTAGGGGTTATAATAGATCATACAGGAAAGGTGAGTGACCAAGTTAAGGTAGCAGTCAAAAAGGGAAATGAAATGTTAGGTATGATAAAAAGAAATATTAAACATAGGAGCAAGGAAGTGATCGTCAAACTGTATAAAGCTTTAGTTAGACCTAGATTGGAGTAATGTGTACAGGTGTGGAGTCCTTATCATAGAGGGGACATAAACATGCTGGATAGAATACAACAAAGAGCGACAAAGCTGACAGTGGGATTCCAGAATTCCAGTTATGAGGAAAGAAAAACCGGCCTACAGTGTCTAGAAAGGAGAAATCGTGGTGACTTAATACAGGTTTATAAGATGATCAGAGGAATGTATACATTAGACTATAACAAGTTTTTCAAAATACAACCACCCACAAGAACAAGAGGGCATAGCTACAAATTAACTAAAGAGAGATCCAGATTGGATATAATAAAATATTTTTTTTAGTCAGAGGGTGGTGAATGCTTGGAATGTATTGCCACGGGAGGTAGTGGAGGCAGGGACAGTTAATGCATTTAAGAATAAATAGGATGCGCATAGCTTTTAGAGCAAGGTGATGTAAATGTAACTGTTTGTATACAGACTCTGCAGGGTCTTCTAAACTAGTATAAAGACGTTAAGTTAAGTAAAGTTAAGTTAACTCTGGATTCTATAGACATCACTCCGGCATGTTGGACATGACAATAAACTTATCTCATAGCGGGAGAGAGATTTGGTTGATACATTTTCTCAAACACGCTGAAAACTGCTAATGAAGCCCGAGCCGGTCGTCCTGTTCAGATTGCAAGAAAAGCACATGTGTGACGCGTGACGCAGAGGATTCAAGTTGACAGTAACAGCAAGCAGTGTAGCAGGTGCGTTAAAACTGAATGAAGCCACCTAGGAGGGGCGAGGTTAGACGAATGACGTAGCTGTTGAACGTGAAGTGCAAATGTGGCTGAGACAGCAGAGCATAGACTTTTATGCTGCAGGCTCGTATATTATTACCTGCACTAATTGTAATCCTACTCAGCGAGGTCTGGGCATGACGTCCCGCTCGTTAAAGGAAAGTGAAGCGTCTGATATAGCCTCTCCTTTCCAGGTGTAGAGATCGCCGCTGGATTTACTGTTCGGCTTGCAGTTCAGGAGTTTTCATGCCAATGTCCTCTCCTACATTATTGTGTCCCCAGCAGCACCTTCATGAGGGGCCCCCTATTTCTTTCAGAGCTTGCTGTGAGGCGCGACCGAGTACCTGGCGGTATAACTGGGCGGGCAGATCGGGCTCATTAGCCTTGGTTTGCAGCCAATCTAAGAGAAGGTAATCTCTGACTCTAAACCCGGGTAGACGAAGCTCGTTAGCCTGTTAAAGCAGTTCGCCTAGGAGAGGAGGAACTCTGATTTTTAACCCACAAGTCCCAGTGAATGCTGGCTAGTCTTGTGATGATGAGAGTATCATCGGATGTCTCGAGTAACTAGCATCTGCGGGCAACGACTCGACTACCTTGTGGAAACCTCGGGAGATGGTAGGGCTACGGGAGTAAACCCAGACAGAAAATTCAGAGTGGTAGCACCTAAGGCGGATGGTTTCAAAATTTCTCATTCCGGCAGCTCCTGCAGCTGAGCTGGTGCCAATTTGTCATGCTTTGTATTTCTTTGGATTACACCAGCGAGACCGAGAGGGGAATCCTGCAGTTTGAGCAGCCCAGGGTCTCCATATTCAGCGCCCTGGTATGCGCCCTGAGGGGCTACTAACAGGGTGCCACGCGCATAGTTGGCAAAGACTAAGATGCGTATGAAGGACTTGGAATTCTAGTATTCAAACAAGCATGTTAATGTCTGTTGCCAGGTAGGTGAAGGCTATCGACTATCCGTAGTAAGTATTTTAAATTTCCTACGGCTTACTAAGCCTGGGGGAAGGTACAATGATTTGGGTAGATTATTAAATAGAATTTGTGAATTTTGTCCGGGCAGCGGCAGTTGAGTCTACTCTTTTCGATTTCTAACTGCCAATAGATTTTTATAAACATGCTCGACACTGAACATGGCAATCCGATCTCATTACCCGGAGATCAGAAAATCCAAACTACAAAAACTTCCGGTCTCCACCGTGACTTGAACCCGCAACATCCAAAACCCTAGGCGGACACCTTACCTCGAGACCACACTATCTTATTCATTTTGTTTTAAAAATAGCCATGTGGGACCTATTTACTGACTTTCCCTTCGCACAAAAAAACGCATCATGGTTCGAATTTCAATAGCAAATTTTAGTCGACATGTCCAGCTCTTCCACGAACACACCCCTATGAACTTCATAGTCATCTTTTCTTCTCTTTCTTCTCTTATACTACCTTGTTGATTTGATGTCTTCTTAGCAAGGTGCACAAACGCAATTTTAACCAATCCAACGGAAGATAAAGGCAAGCCGCCGCCATATTATTTCTTGTAAAATGTCTGACAACATTAAGTGCAATGCAATGTTGAAAAAATACGTTCCAGTATAGAAATGTACAAAGAAATGACAGACATCCTCCCCCCCCCCCCTTTTTCGAGGTCCATAACCAAATTAAACTGTTTTCCCAACCCTTAATTGCCGCCCGCCCCCTACCCCGACCCCATTTCTGGCATGCCCCTGCTCAATCTCTTCTGACAGAAAGGATCAAATTGGGGCTGGCCGAATGTATTGGAGCGTTATGTTGCAATGTGAGGTTATAGGTTATGTTGTGTCAGGCAATTGGTTGTGTGTTGTTGGGATGTTGTTTCATGTAATGCTTTTGTTGGTAATGAGTTTGTTATGTTATGTTGGTCTACGTTATCTTATGTTGTGTTAGGTCAGGTTAGGTTAGGTTAGGTTAGGTTAGGCTGAGTAAGGTTAGGTTAGGTTAGGTTATGTTAGGTTAGGTTAGGTTAGGTTAGGTTAGGTTAGGTTATGTTAGGTTAGGTTAGGTTAGGGTAAGTTAGGTTAGGTTAGGTTAGGGTAAGTTAGGTTAGGTTAGGTTAGGTTAGGTTATGTTAGGTTAGGTTAGGTTAAGTCAAGTTAGGTTAGGTTAGGTTAAGTTAGGTTAGGTTAAGTTAGGTTAAGTTA
Organism: Ariolimax columbianus; assembly: GCA_036924085.1. NCBI lineage: Eukaryota > Metazoa > Mollusca > Gastropoda > Stylommatophora > Arionidae > Ariolimax > Ariolimax columbianus. Next base: position 2,751,769 of record JAVGWX010000023.1, read on the forward strand.
GGTTAGGTTAGGTTAGGTTATGTTAGGTTAGGTTAGGTTATATTAGGTTAGGTTAGGTTAGGTTAAGTTAGGTTAGGTTAAGTTATGTTAGGTTAGGTTAAGTTAGGTTAGGTTAGGTTAGGTTAGGCTAGGTTAGGTTAGGTTAAGTCAGGTTAGGCTAGGTTAGGTTAGGTTAGGTTAAGGTAGGTTAAGTTAGTTTGATTTAGGTCATGTTAGGTTAAGTTAGGTTAAGTTAGATTAAGCTAGGTTAAGTTAGGTTAGGTTACGTTATATTTCGTAGCACGATTTTGCTGAAGGGTAAAATTGTGAACATGAGATATCAACTTAGGGCTTGTTCAAAATTCAATATAATTGTAAATGTGCGATGTCTAACAAAATGGTAGAATGGAAGTTTTTTGAGGAAAGCGAGGATTCAGAAATGGTAGAGTATTAGTGGTCAGGTAACGAAGACAGTCTTACAAAACATCGTATCGCTCTCGTCACATGTATCTGGTAGGTTGGGACAAATCATCAGATGACCTGGATCTTCTACCTCATCATAGTCATATGTATCGCCTAGCGCTTGAGCTGCAGTGGTCAGCGACTCATAGCTGACTGCTAGCGTCAGGGCCAGCGAACCAGAGCTGCCAAGACCCTTCTACACCTCCACGCGGTGATCCTGCATAACAGGCTGCAGCAGGGCAGACTGGATAAGGAGAAGGGATCGAAGAGCGAATGCTAACACGGTACTCAAAAAATGCTTGCTGAAGTCGGATGTGTTGGACCGAAAGGTGCAAATATCGCAGTCAAGCTGTAAACTACGACACAGCGTTTTCCGTTCTCTAGACTACATTCTGCTACTTAAGTCCTTTCAGGGTTTGGTAGTGGGAGATTGAGAATCAACGAAGCCAAGCCAAGTCATATGTATCGCCGTCCGTGAGACGCCATCTCTTCATGTTTTCCTACATCGTGATACGTCATTCATTCCCACACAGATGGTGGCCTATTCAACACCCAACAAAATGATGAAAGCAAAGACCAAAATAAACAGGGAGCTGATGAGAGAACGGGTCTTTGCGGTTGATGCCGCAATTAGGACTCCCTGAGAGGAGGAGCTGGAAAGCTTACTATCTGCATTTTCGGATGCCTGCTGTGAGTTCGGGTTAACAATCAGCAAAAAGAAAACACAAGTTTTGGTCCAGGGTGCAAACAAACCATCAGTAATCTCAACTGATGATGAAGCTCTCGATGTAGTAGATGACTTGACGTCCTTGGGATCCTCAGTCAATAATAAACTATCCCTGGGCCAAGAGATCAATGGGATCCTCAGTCAATAATAAACTATCCCTGGGCCAAGAGATCAATGGGATCCTCAGTCAATAATAAACTATCCCTGGACCAAGAGATCAATGGGATCCTCAGTCAATAATAAACTATCCCTGGGTCAAGAGATGAATGGGATCCTCAGTCAATAATAAACTATCCCTGAACCAAGAGATCAATGGGATCCTCAGTCAAAAATAAACTATCCCTGGGTCAAGAGATCAATGGCATCCTCAGTCAATAATAAACTATCCCTGGACCAAGAGATCAATGGGATCCTCAGTCAAAAATAAACTATCCCTGGACCAAGAGATCAATATCAGGATAGGAAAGGCGGCAACAACAATGAGCAGATTAACAAAAAGGGTCTGGGAGAACAAGAAGCTCACTGTTAAAACAAAAACACTTGTTTACCAGACCTGTGTCCTCAGCACTCTTCTTTACGGCAGTGAGACATGGTCTGCCTACATACACCAGGAGAGGCGGCTAAACAGCTATCACATGAGGTGCCTGCACAGAATCCTGGGGGTGGGGTGGCAAGACAGGATCACCAACGCAGAGTTGTTGGAGAGAACAGGCACTGTCACAATCTTGTCCATGCTTAGTCTTCGAAGGCTCCGCTGGCTGGGACACACTCGGGGGATGGATGATGGCAGAATACCAAAACATCTTCTCTGTGGGGAATTACAGTTGGGGAAAAGGTCTCGGGGCCAGCCACTACTTCGGTACAAGGATGTTTGCAAGCGGGATATGAATGACGTAGGCATCGATTTGGAATCATGGGAACAGGACGCCATGGATCGTGTTACATGGAGGGGCAGGATTAAGCATGGAATACAGACAAAGGAGATACTGATTGCTGATAGGCTTAAGACTCAGAGTTTGAGACGATACGCCCAACCATGCGATGCCGCAAACCGTCCTGACTTTCCTTGCACACACTGTGGAATACGCTTCTGTGCTCGGATTGGTCTTACGAGTCACATTCGTTACCGTCAGGGACTGTAGTTACGTCCAATTTTTTTCTCAAATCACAATTATTATCGTCTGTCAAGATGGAAAAGCAAATGATGATACGCCAGTTGCAAGTTTATTTGTGGTCTTCCAAAGTGGCCAGAATAGCGCAGACAATAGCGGCGCTGGCACAACTTAACAAAATCTGGCAAGATAAACGGTTAGCACTATGCACGAAAATCAGATTGATGCGTACACTGGTCCTGTCAATATTCCTCTATGCTTGTGAGACATGGACAGTTACAGCTGACCTTCAACGAAGGATACAGGCCTTGGAAATAAAATGTTTCCGAAGACTTATAAACGTACAAAGATCGAGTTACAAATAAGGAAATACGAGATAGAATTACAACAGCAATAGGGCCTTTTGAAGACCTCTTGGCAACTGTCAAAAGGATAATCGCTTGGTACGGTCACATATCGAGATCAAATGGTCTTGCAAATACGATCCTCCACGGAAAGGTGCAAGGCAGACGACGAAGAGGTCGGCCCAAAAAGAGGTGGGAGGACAACATAAAAGAATGGACCAGTCTCCGACCAGAAGAGGCACAGGCAGCGGCCGCTGACAGAAAAGGTTGGCGTGGTGTTGTGAGGATGTCTTCATCTGTACCCCAACAACCTTACCGGTTACGGGATGCATTCATTTATATGTACATTCATTTATGCTTACAAATAAATGTATGTCACCTTTCACCTCACAAAGTGTAACTCCTACCATCTCACGTTTCATCTCATGGGAATTTGAACCTCACTTCATTTCACATCACACAACATTTTGTTTTAAAATTGTGCAATAAAGAATTTTTCAAAACAAAAAAAAACAAAAAAAGTTACCTGACATATGACTAGGGAGGGAAAAGGCAGGAAGGTAAGGAACTGGCAACCTTACTTCAACCAAGCAGGCTTGGTATACGGGAAAAGGCAGGAAGGTAAGGAACTGGCGACCCTACTTTAACCAAGCAGGCTTGGTATACGAGAAAAGGCAGGAAGGTAAGGAACTGGCGACCCTACTTCAACCAAGCAGGCTTGGTATACTCAAGTCTCTAACAACTTCACCACCCGACAGAAGTCTAACTTCTATGGGACAAACCTTCACTTAGTATACTCAAATCTCTAACAAATTCACCACCGGACCGTAGTCCCTAACTACTATGGGACAAACCTTCACTTAGTATACTCAAATCTCTAACAAATTCACCACCCGACAGTAGTCTAACTACTATGGGACAAACCTTCACTTAGTATACTCAAATCTCTAACAACTTCACCACCCGACAGTAGTCTAACTACTATGGGACAAACCTTCACTTAGTATACTCAAATATCTAACAACTTCACCGCCCGACAGTAGTCTAACTACTATGGGACAAACCTTCACTTAGTATACTCAAATCTCTAACAACTTCACCACCCGACAGTAGTCCCTAACTACTATGGGACAAAACCTTCACTTAGTATACTCAAATCTCTAACAACTTCACCACCCGACAGTAGTCTAACTACTATGGGACAAACCTTCACTTAGTATACTCAAATCTCTAACAACTTCACCACCCGACAGTAGTCTAACTACTATGGGACAAACCTTCACTTAGTATACTCAAATCTCTAACAACTTCACCACCCGACAGTAGTCCCTAACTACTATGGGACAAACCTTCACTTAGTATACTCAAATCTCTAACAACTTCACCACCCGACAGTAGTCTAACTACTATGGGACAAACCTTCACTTAGTATACTCAAATCTCTAACAACTTCACCACCCGACAGTAGTCTAACTACTATGGGACAAACCTTCACTTAGTATACTCAAATCTCTAACAACTTCACCACCCGACTGTAGTCCCTAACTACTATGGGACAAACCTTCACTTAGTATACTCAAATCTCTAACAACTTCACCACCCGACAGTAGTCTAACTACTATGGGACAAACCTTCACTTAGTATACTCAAATCTCTAACAACTTCACCACCCGACAGTAGTCCCTAACTACTATGGGACAAACCTTCACTTAGTATACTCAAATCTCTAACAACTTCACCACCCGACAGTAGTCTAACTACTATGGGACAAACCTTCACTTAGTATACTCAAATCTCTAACAACTTCACCACCCGACAGTAGTCCCTAACTACTATGGGACAAACCTTCACTTAGTATACTCAAATCTCTAACAACTTCACCACCCGACAGTAGTCTAACTACTATGGGACAAACCTTCACTTAGTATACTCAAATCTCTAACAACTTCACCACCCGACAGTAGTCCCTAACTACTATGGGACAAACCTTCACTTAGTATACTCAAATCTCTAACAACTTCACCACATGACAGTAGTCTAACTACTATGGGACAAACCTTCACTTAGTATACTCAAATCTCTAACAACTTCACCACCCGACAGTAGTCCCTAACTACTATGGGACAAACCTTCACTTAGTATACTCAAATCTCTAACAACTTCACCACCCGACAGTAGTCCCTAACTACTCTGGGACAACCCGATCTGTGTATGTGTTAACCTATGTATAAGTTTGTCTCAGAGTATTAACGACCGTGTAAGCAAGCACACACACTTCTATATCAGCCGGTAAATGAAAAATAGAACTTTGTTGAAGCGCACCTTGTCTGGTAATCGAATAATCTGTTCAGCTCTCATCAATATTTCAAAATCTGATCTCTCTTTCACACACACACACGTATTGCCCTCCGGTACACGGTTCTAGCGATTGCTTCTTCTTCTTCTTCTTCTGTCACTTCTTCTTCTTCTTTTCGTCTTCTTTTTCTTCTTCTTCTTCTTCCTCTTCTTCTTTTCGTCTTTTCAGTCCTATCGCTAGGAAGAAGTCCACGGTCCTATCGCCAGGATGAAGTCCACAGTCCTGTCCCACATAGACATTCTTGAAGTACGTGTTTAGGGGTCTGGACTCCTGTCCCACATGGACATTCATTTGTTTGGGAGATTTGGAGCCGATATAGGTGGCCCAGTAGTCTGTTGTGGCCCGTTCTCATGCGGAAGGTTGCAGTTTGTTGGTGTCTCTGTAGCTGGTGGACTGGTTCTGGGCTGTTACTCTCTACCATTTCTTTCTCACATTTCATATTATGCTGGGTGCTAATGATGGTTTTAGTCTCCTTGTATGGGGAGGAAGACTAATTTCTGGTCAGGTACAACATACTGGCCAAGACCCTCACCTCGGTTTCCTCGTATTCCTCTCTGGAAACGGGCTGTTTCATGGCAGCCCAGCTAACAAGGTGGGGGATCGATGTGATCCCCATAGTAGTGAATCACACGCAGATGAAGCCAAACATAGCACAACCGCCTGGATGACTCCGATCCACCTTCATCAGCACGTTCGGGATGTTAGGAAAGCTTCCACAACACGTCACTTAACGTCATTTTCACGGCGCACAAAAGAGTAACCTACTCATTATGGGTTTTCGAAACAACAACAACAACAACCTCCTTATACAACACATTATGGGTGAATTGTTCAACTGTTCTACCTGCTTTTGATAGTACATCGGCTCATGCGATCTTCCTGTCTAACGCCCCTTATCCCACTAAAATCTATGTAGCTTTGATTCCCCGACACCTGGATCCAGCGATAAGTAGCTTTGATTCCCCGACACCTGGATCCAGCGATAAGCAGCTTTGATTCCCCGACACCTGGATCCAGCGATAAGTAGCTTTGATTCCCCGACACCTGGATCCAGCGATAAGTAGCTTTGATTCCCCGACACCTGGATCCAGCGATAAGCAGCTTTGATTCCCCGACACCTGGATCCAGCGATAAGTAGCTTTGATTCCCCGACACCTGGATCCAGCGATAAGTAGCTTTGATTCCCCGACACCTGGATCCAGCGATAAGTAGCTTTGATTCCCCGACACCTGCATCCAGCGATAAGTAGCTTTGATTCCCCGACACCTGGATCCAGGGAGAAGCAGCTTTGATTCCCCGACACCTGCATCCAGCGATAAGTAGCTTTGATTCCCCGACACCTAGATCCAGGGAGAAGCAGCTTTGATTCCCCGACACCTGGATCCAGGGAGAAGCAGCTTTGATTCCCCGACACCTGCATCCAGCGATAAGTAGCTTTGATTGCCCGACACCTGGATCCAGGGAGAAGCAGCTTTGATTCCCCGACACCTGCATCCAGCGATAAGTAGCTTTGATTCCCCGACACCTGGATCCAGGGAGAAGCAGCTTTGATTCCCCGACACCTGCATCCAGCGATAAGTAGCTTTGATTCCCCGACACCTGGATCCAGGGAGAAGCAGCTTTGATTCCCCGACACCTGCATCCAGCGATAAGTAGCTTTGATTCCCCGACACCTGGATCCAGGGAGAAGCAGCTTTGATTCCCCGACACCTGCATCCAGCGATAAGTAGCTTTGATTCCCCGACACCTAGATCCAGGGAGAAGCAGCTTTGATTCCCCGACACCTGCATCCAGCGATAAGTAGCTTTGATTCCCCGACACCTAGATCCAGGGAGAAGCAGCTTTGATTCCCCGACACCTGGATCCAGCGAGATGTAGCTTTGATTGCCCGACACCTGGATCCAGCGAGATGTAGCTTTGATTCCCCGACACCTGGATCCAGGGAGAAGCAGCTTTGATTCCCCGACACCTGCATCCAGCGATAAGTAGCTTTGATTCCCCGACACCTAGATCCAGGGAGAAGCAGCTTTGATTCCCCGACACCTGGATCCAGCGAGATGTAGCTTTGATTGCCCGACACCTGGATCCAGCGAGAAGCAGCTTTGATTCCCCGACACCTGGATCCAGCGAGAAGCAGCTTTGATTCCCCGACACCTGGATCCAGGGAGAAGCAGTTTTGATTCCCCGACACCTGGATCCAGCGAGATGTAGCTTTGATTGCCCGACACCTGGATCCAGGGAGAAGTAGCTTTGATTCCCCGAACCTGGATCCAGCTAAAAGTGTACATCCTTATGCGACCTCTGTGTCATCTGTACATCGTTCGGAGACCCCTGGATCTTATGAGCACAAAATATTCTTTGAGGACCCCCTAGCCTCATGATGGATGTGCATCACATGACAACCCCTGAACCCACAGAGAAAAATAAATCATTTGAGGACCCTTGAATCCTGTGATCACGTTACAGTTAATAAGGACCCATCGATTCGATCCCCTGAATCTTGTGAAGATAATAGATCATATAAGATTCGATCCCCTGAATCTTGTGACGACTATAGATAATATAAGATTCGATCCCCTGAATCTTGTGACGACTATAGATAATATCAGATTCGATCCCCTGAATCTTGTGACGACTATAGATCATACGATGATCCCTGGATTCGATCCCTTGAATCTTGTGACGACCATAGACCATATGAGGACCCCGAATTAAGATCACTGGGTCATTTCCAGTTTCCTGATCCCATAACGACGCATGGACCCTATTAGGGTAATAGATTAGCTAAGATCCCTTGATGGGGACTCTGTGAATCCTAAAAGGATTCCCTGTTTCGACAAGTACCTTTGAATCTATTAATCATGTAGACCCTAAAGATTATATGAAGACAAATGAATTCTTTGAGGATCCTATATCCTATTTACCCCTTTAGAGTTTTTTTTTATTTATTTATTTTACGTTTGCCTCATTTCTCTATTCTCCCAAGTTGGTGTGTGTTGCACTATGTTCTTAGTTTGCGCCTGTCGACACAGTGCATCCGACTTCCGCATGCATTTTATGTAAGTGTCTGCTTCCTCCTGCATTTTCTAAGGGTTTGCTTCCCTTGAGCCGTGTCACTTAACCACTAGCCTACGCCATCCCCCAGGCCTTTAGATCATAGATGGAGCCCTATATTTTAGATGGAGCCCTGTATTGTAGATGGAGCCCTGCATTGTAGATTGAACCATATCTTGTGGATGGAGCCCTATATTGTAGATGGGGCCTTATACTGTAAATGGAGCCCTGTATTGTAGATAGAGCCCTATAGTGTAGATGGAGCCCTTGATCAAACGTTGTTGAACGTCCCCAATTAGTAAGTTTACTCTGGTGTGCGCCACTTTCTTTTATATGGACCCCGACAGACTGGGATTATATGTCAAGTATCTTATTTGCAATGTTTTAATTGCAGGCGTTCTTTGTCACAGATGAAGATCTTTTGGCTGTAACGTGAGTGTCGTATTTTTTTAAAGTGTCTGTACGATATTTGAACCCAAACTTGTTTATGTTTCTTTAATACCATCAATATATCGCTTTCGTAGTCGTCGTCTTACTCTGAAGCCCTTTAACCCACTTCTCGTGTTAGCTTTTAGGGAGCCTACCCCGCTCCTGACGAACGCAGAGTCCACGTTGGAGATTAGCAATATAGATACAATAATACTTCACGGAGATTAGCAATATAGATACAATAATACTTCACGGAGATTAGCAATATAGATACAATAATACTTCACGGAGATTAGCAATATAGATACAATAATACTTCACGGAGATTAGCAATATAGATACAATAATACTTCACGGAGATTAGCAATATAGATACAATAATACTTCACGGAGATTAGCAATATAGATACAATAATACTTCACGGAGATTAGCAATATAGATACAATAATACTTCACGGAGATTAGCAATATAGATACAATAATACTTCACGGAGATTAGCAATATAGATACAATAATACTTCACGGAGATTAGCAATATAGATACAATAATACTTCACGGAGATTAGCAATATAGATACAATAATACTTCACGGAGATTAGCAATATAGATACAATAATACTTCACGGAGATTAGCAATATAGATACAATAATACTTCGAGCGAGTGAATATTAGAGATTAACAATATAGTTACAATGTCATGGCCTTTTTCGTCTTGACAGACGGTCAGTAAGCTGGTCTGTTGTAGAGATAGCGGTGGCATCATCTGTCCTGGGGGGGAGGGGGGGGGGGACATCGACTTTCGTGGCTGATTTTGTCGATTCTTGATTGACAGGGACAACAGCCGTGTAAACAGAAAAAGTTCGATTGGCGTGGAGTTGGCTCCTCTTTTTTACGTCGCTTGTCTCCCATCTTTGTCATCAGAACTAGCTATGATGCCTCGATGACAGTTCTCAATGTCGCTCTCCATGTAGCTCTATCCTCTGCAATCTCCTCTCAGGTTTTTTGGATTGATCGTAAAATCGTTCATGGATCTTTTGCAAATGTCCTTGTATCTTAATTTAGGCATTCCTTGTGATCTGGTACCCGATATGAGTTCACCCAGGAGTAACTGCTTCAGAATGCAGGTATTTGACATTCGTTTCACGTGACCCAACCATCTCAGTCTCTTATTGGTCACGTGGCCCAACCATCTCAGTCTCTTATTGGTCACGTGGCCCAACCATCTCAGTCTCTTATTGGTCACGTGGCCCAACCATCTCAGTCTCTTATTGGTCACGTGACCCAACCATCAGTCTCTTATTGGTCACGTGACCCAACCATCTCAGTCTCTTATTGTTAACGTGACCAAACCATCTCAGTATCTTACTGGTCACGTGACCAAACCATCTCAGTCTCTTATTGGTTACATGACCAAACCATCTCAGTATCTTACTGGTCACGTGACCAAACCATCTCAGTCTCTTATTGGTTACGTGACCCAACCATCTCAGTCTCTTATTGGTCACGTGACCCAACCATCTCAGTCTCTTATTGGTCACGTGACCCAACCATCTCAGTCTCCTATTGGTCACGTGACCCAACCATCTCAGTCTCTTATTGGTCACGTGATCCAACCATCTCAGTCTCTTATTGCTCACGTGACCCAACCATCTCAGTCTCTTATTGGTCACGTGACCCAACCATCTCAGTCTCTTATTGTTCACGTGACCAAACCATCTCAGTATCTTACTGGTCACGTGACCAAACCATCTCAGTCTCTTATTGGTCACGTGACCCAACCATCTCAGTCTCTTATTGGTCACGTAACCCAACCATCTCAGTCTCTTATTGGTCACGTGACCCAACCATCTCAGTCGCTTATTGCTCCCGTGACCCAACCATCTCAGTCTCTTATTGGTCACGTGACCCAACCATCTCAGTCTCTTATTGTTCACGTGACCAAACCATCTCAGTATCTTATTGCTTAGAGTCGAGAAGATGGAAGTATTTCCGAGTTGGTCACCTTGTCCTGTAACTTTATGTTCATTATACTGCGGAATACATCGCATATGAAAACTGTTTAACCTCTTCTCGTGTCTTGAATGTATTGTCCATGTTTCCGATCCATATAACAGTGTACCAGGCACGCATGCTTGATATAAAGTTCAATTAATACTTACTTATTTCAATGTTTTTACATTTATTTATGTTCTGATCGTATCTTTGAAGCAAATGTTGTTGCTATGGTTACCTATCCGTAACTTTACCCAGAGCAAGTCTACGATCGGTCCGAGAATAGACACCGTCAGACCCGGTGTCGAGTTAATTTATACAGCATTTATATTTTCTCACATCCTGTCAATATTGTTTGATATACCAATGTATTTTAAACTTGGCTATTCTCTTATAGTTTAGTTTATTTAATTTAGCCGAATAAAACAAAGTCATTTCATAAAGTTCAACGCATGAGTGCTCTGTTCCTCTCCATATTTTTGGAAAATCTCAGCACAATGGACGGAACTCCGTAGCACAGGCGAGCATCCCCTAATAGATTGGATAGATTTTTAACATAATGTGAATTTTGCCCAGGCAGCGCCCATTAAGTCTACTCTTTTCGATTTCCAACGGCCGAAGGATTTTTAGCGTGCGCGACACTACACAAAGGGCGTCCGATCTCTAATACTCCGAGATCCTTGGAAATACCAGAAAGTTCTCGTGAAGAATTCCGTCTCCGTCGTGATTTGAACCAGACACGTCCAGCACCCGAGGCTGAGTCTTACCTAGAGACCACTCACTCCCCACGTCTGCTATTGGATCCAATGGTATTTCTATATGACAAGGGACTCTCAGAGTACATTAGATCCGGCGACGTATCAAAACTCAGAGTACATTAGATCGCTTGACGTATCAAAGCTCAGAGTACATTAGATCCGGCGACGTATCAAAACTCAGAGTACATTAGATCAGGTGACGTATCAAAGCTCAGAGTACATTAGATCCGGCGACGTATCAAAATGGAAACCGAAATTGATATAACGTGGACTCCCCGTTTTAAAGAGACCAACTTAGGAATTCGTAAAGATAGCAAGATGCAAGTTTGAACTTGTAGATATGACGTGTCGCTCTGTACTTTTGTATGGGGTGGTGAAGAGGAACAGACATATGTATATGACATATGATGAAGACCACACTCTTTGTTCAGCCGTGTGGACTGTCTTCTCTCTTCCTGTGTCTGCTGAAATGGGTGACTTAGTCTTAGTCGTAGTCGACCTGTACTTCCACAGGGGCATGTGTCCTTCTGCAGGTCTCATCTCTGGTGTGAGCTGGGTATATTCAGGAGGAGGATTTCCTGCTTAGCGGGCTAGGCTCGAGCAGCTTAATAATCCACTATGGTTGACTGATATACGAGTCCATTTTAATAAACTCAAACACTAGAGAAAAGTAGACCTGCAGCTTGTTAGGCGCCATCTATGCTGCTCTTAACAAGCCACCTAACTATGACCGGTGTTAAGCCATGTCATACAGTTAGTCGCCTCTTTCGTCATGCTCTCTGTGGGGCAGGGGTGCTGTTCTTGTCCTTGTCATACACAAAGACCCCGGCGGACCACTCGTGACCACACAATGGGTTACTTGAGCTGTGATTTGGATTAAAGTGGGGAAGAAACTGTACCTTCGTCAACCTTACTCTCTCGTCCTGAGCTACCTTTGCCCAATGGCAAGACATTATCGAGACGACTGGAGATAGCACAGAATGCATATTCAGGGTTTACTCTCGAATCCTTTTCCGTAAACATGTATTTCGCAAGGCAGCGGAGGGTGGATGCCATATATCGTTGTGTGTCTTTCCTTTCCCATAACCGCAATAGGTCGTAGGGACATCACTCAGCTGTTGTGTAATGTGTTGGGCCTCTCTCCAAGCCGACGTGTTCTAGTTCACTATAGTCACGTATCTACATTTCACAGTCACACCAAGATCGACGCTGTCTGCAGCTAGGGTTAGGAGCGCCAGTCTCGTGAGGTTCAGCCGTGTGCACGAGACCGTGAAAAAACGACGCAGGCTTAGCCGTAGTACTGAGGAGATCGACTTACGTCTGGCCAGGCAAAATATACTGATCAGACATGTAAGTCTGTATCAGGAAAAATATACTGATCAGACATGTAAGTCTGGATCAGGAAAAATATACTGATCAGACATGTAATTCTGGATCAGGAAAAATATACTGATCAGACATGTAATTCTGGATCAGGAAAAATATACTGATCAGACATGTTGTAAGTCTGGATCAGGAAAAATATACTGATCAGACATGCAAGTCTGCATCAGGAAAAATATACTGATCAAACATGTAAGTCTGAATCAGAAAAAAATATACTGATCAGACATGTAAGTCTGGATCAGGAAAAATATACTGATCAGACATGTAAGTCTGGATCAGGAAAAATATACTGATCAGACATGTAAGTGGATCAGGAAAATTATACTGGCCAAAACACTAACTTTAATCTCCCCGTAGTCCTCCCTAGAAACGGGCTGTTTTCGTGGCATCCTGGCTGGCAAGGGGAGGGATCACCGTGATCTCTGTAGTCGTGAGCGACACGCAGTTAAAGCCAAGCATAGCACAACTGCCTGAAGGATCCTGGCCCACATTTATCAGCATGCTCGGGATGTGAGGAAAGCTACGACAACCCGCCACTTAACGTCCTTTTTAGGGCGCACAAAAGAGTAACCCACTTATTATGGACATTCGGAAACAACAACAACAACAACAACTGCAGCGCTAATTGGAATAGCCGATGTCCAGGCCGGGATAATCGGATGGAAGAAAGCACACACAATTAGCGAATGAACTAGTCCAAACGGAATACAACGAGACGTTTCCGTGAACACAAGCGTAAGTCATCGACTAGTGGGAATTTCAGGCAAACCCGTTGCCTGGCGTTATTCGTCATGTATTTATTGGGGGGTTTCATTTCGTTGTTATTGGCCTTATTTCTCTATTCCCCAAGGCGGTGTGCGTTGCACTGTTGTTTTTATTTTGCGCCTGTCGGACCATTGCATCCGACTTCAGCATGCATTTTATGTAAGGGTCTGCTTCCTCCTGCATTTTTTTATGGGTTTGTTTCCCCGGGGTAACGGTCGGTGCTGTGATGGAGTTTGAACTGACACATTCCGGTTGTGCGCCGTGTCACAATGGACTAAAACACAAGAATAGTGTTAGACCCGCAGCAGGGGTCAAGATGCTGAGAAGCGCACGCATGAGCGCCACCGGTCAGAGGACCCATAGCAGACTGCTATCGTCAGGGGCCAGCGACCCATAGCTGACTGCTAGCGTCAGGGCCACCGACCCATAGCTGACTGCTAGCGTCAGTGCCAGCCACCCATAGATGACTGCTAGCGTCAGGGCCAGAGAACCAAAGCTGACTACAATGTGTCTCTGACTGTCTAACCGTCCATGTCGAAGGCTACAAAGTGTCTCTGACTGTCTAACTGTCCGTGTCGAAGGCTACAATGTGTCTCTGACTGTCTAACTGTCCATGTCGAAGGCTACAATGTATCTCTGACTGTCAAACCTTCCATGTCGAAGGCTTCAATGTATCTCTGACTGTCTAACCGTCCATGTCGAAGGCTACAATGTGTCTCTGACTGTCTAACTGTCTATGTCGAAGGCTACAATGTGTCTCTGACTGTCTAACTGTCTATGTCGAAGGCTACAAAGTGTCTCTGACTGTCTAACTGTCTATGTCGAAGGGCTACAAAGTGTCTCTGACTGTCTAACTGTCCATGTCGAAGGCATACAGTGTGTCTCTGACTGTCTAACTGTCTATGTCGAAGGCTACAATGTGTCTCTGACTGTCTAACCGTTCATGTCGAAGGCTACAATGTGTCTCTGACTGTCTAACCGTCCATGTCGAAGGCTACAATGTGTCTCTGACTGTCTAACTGTCCATGTCGAAGGCTAGAAAGTGTCTCTGACTGTTTAACTGTCCATGTCGAAGGCTACAATGTGTCTCTGACTGTCTAACTGTCTATGTCGAAGGCTACAATGTGTCTCTGAACACTCTTCATAATAGTCCAGGTTTCGGAGTCCTACATCTGTGTATAAAGTCCAAGATTAACTCACGGGTTTCCAGGACAAACTGACAAAACTCAGGTCATCCTCAGGCAGTGGTCATGGAAGAAGTCTGTGTCGCACCAGTCTGAGAAATGAGGCGGGGATCAACACTGCGATCCCCTCTAGCTGTAGGCACTACATTCTTTTTTTTTTCTTTTTTATTTTGCGTAAGCTTTATTTCTCTAATCCCCGAGGCGGTGTGCGTTGCACTGTGGTTTTTATTTTGCGCCTGTCGGCCCAGTGCATCCGACTTCAGCATGCATTTTATGTAAGGTTCTGCTTCCTCCTGCATTTTCTAAGGGTTTGCTTCACTGTGATAACGGCTGGTGATGTGATGGGGATCGAACCCAGCACCTTTTGGTTGTAGACCGTGCCACTTAACTACTAGCCCACGCACTACATTCAGGAAGACTCAGTACCACCTTCCTCAGCACGCTTCGTGATTCAAGAAAAACCATTTTAACCCTCTCCCAGAAACCCCACTATGATTATTTAATTAAAACTCTCGGCACGCGTACGTTTGAACTTCCAGAAGTACCCCCTTCCATTGGAACCCTGAACAAGTTTCTCCCCCGGGACCCTGGACACATCCCCCAACTGACTGCGGTTTCGCCACTGACGATGTTCAACTATTGCCAGTTTATTCTGAAAACCTCGCAAAAACTATTCTACCGAATGTCACTCAGAAACAATCTGTCAACACGAAATTGGCCACACAGCGCGAACGGTCGAGTGTCCAGTCGCTAATCCAATCGACTGTGTCTCAATGCTTGGCCATTTAGTTTTTCTCAAGACGTTATGGGCAATTATATTAGCCTTCCTGGCAAGTATAAAAATCGATAAAGTTGGTGGGGTTGCCATGGGTTACGGCGTGCAGTTATTCCAGGGGCGATAGACTAGAGCTGGGGGGTGGGGTGGGGGGGGGGGGGGGAGATGGGAATGGAAGACGGGAGGAATGAAGGAGGACTGAGGTGGATGTACGGTGAAAGTGGAGGAAGTCGGGGGATCAATGAATTGTAAAGATAGAAGAGGGTAGTGATAGAAAAGGAGAAGGCAAGGTTAAAGAGGGTTGTGTCTTTAAGGTAGAAGGGAAGACAAGGGGAAGGGAGGAGGGGGAGGATGATGAGAGGGAGAGGGAAAGGGGGAGGAGATTTATGAGTAGGGGGAAGAGAAGAAGAAGGAGAAAGTGAATGAGGAGGAGGAGAAAGAAGAAGAAGGAGAAGGACGAGAAGGAGGAGGAGGGGGAGGTGGTGGAGGAGGAGAAAGGTGGAGGAGGAGAAGGGGGAGAGAAGGAGAAAAACAAGCCGGAGGGGGGGAGAAAGAAGAGGATGAAGAGGAAGAGGAAGAATAAGTGGATGAAAAATGAGGTAGAAAGAAGTAGGAAGAGTAGAAGAAGAAGAAGAAGAAGAAGAAGAAGAAGAAGAAGAAGAAGAAGAAGAAGAAGAAGAAGAAGAAGAAGACGAAGAAGAAGAAGAAGAATAAGATGAAGAAGATGAAGAAGAAGATGAAGAAGAAGAAGAAGAAGAAGACGAAGAAGAAGAAGAAGAAGAAGAAGAAGAAGAAGAAGAAGAAGAAGAAGAAGAAGAAGGAAGAAGAAGAAGAGAGAAGATGATGAAGAAGTGAAGAAGAAGAAGAAGAAGAAAAGAAGACGAAGAAGAAGAAGAAGAAGAAGAAGAAGAAGAAGAAGAAGAAGATGAAGAAGAAGATGAAGAAGAAGATGAAGAAGAAGAAGAAGAAGAAGAAGAAGAAGAAGAAGAAGAAGAAGAAGAAGAAGAAGAAGAAGAAGAAGAAGAAGAAGACGAAGAAGAAGAAGACGAAGAAGAAGAAGAAGAAGAAGAAGAAGAAGAAGAAGAAGAAGAAGAAGAAGAAGAAGAAGAAGAAGAAGACGACGAAGAAGAAGAAGAAGAAGAAGAAGAAGAAGAAGAAGAAGAAGAAGAAGAAGAAGAAGAAGAAGAAGAAGAAGAAGAAGAAGAAGACGAAGAAGAAGAAAAGAAGGTGAAGAAGAAGATGGAAATAAGGTAAAATCAAAACCTGCAGGAGTCATAACTGTTAAACCTATTGAAGGCCCATTGGTACAGAGCTCCATCAAAACTTCATCACTACATCATTACTACATCGCTACTAAATCGCCACAGAATCATTGCATCATAGAGATATCACCACAACATCATGATCACATCAGAATATTATTAATACATCACATTATCGGCGTCATGAGACTGTCATTACATCATTACCACATCAGTACATCATTATCACATCAGTACATCATTAGCACATCAGTACATCATTAGCACATCAAGGCATCAGTACTGGATCATTTCTGCGTAACCACTACTTCATGCCGTCATCACTACATCATTACTGATTACAATATCAGTACTACATCACGTGATTGACACTACATCATTACTGATTACAATATCAGTACTACATCACGTGATTGACACTACATCACAATATTATCGCAACACAATCAGCATATCTACAAGACGTGTTCAAATGAAACCGGACCAAACTGTAACAAATGAACGTACGTACGATGAGCATGCCGACGTCACTTGTGGTGTAAACAGCACATACCAGCCGTCAAGTTTGGAAAATTGCATTATCCTCCAACTCATAGTTTCCTCAGCAGACCGTTGAAAACATGGCGGGTGTGATACGGAATTCGTCCAGAGTTGATCAGCGAGCGGTGATTCGGTTTCTAACAGCTGAAGGATGTCGACCAGTTGACATTCATCTCAGAATGCAGGAAGTGTATGGTGACAAAAGTGTGTCGAACGTAAGCTCCGGCGACGGTTCACCCGAATTGCTGCGTACATTTTGGCATCAATCTTCTCACGCAACGATATGCGCCTGACCTGGTCTCGTTAAGTCACGTCCTTCTTTAAACATCGTTGTCCAGTTCTTCACTGTTGTCTTCGACACACTTTCGTCACCATACACTGCCTGCATTCTACGATGAGTGTTAACTGGTCGACATCCTTCAGCTATTAGAAACCGAATCACCGCTTGCTGATCAACTCTGGACGGATTCCATATCCCACCCGCCATGTTTTTAACGGTCTGCTAAGGAAACTATGAGTCGGAGGATAATGAAATTGATAGTGAAGTGAGCATCGTACGTATGTTCACTTGTAGTTTCGTCCGGTATCACTTAAACACGTCCATTACATCACGATATGATTCTTACATCATTACTTCATTCGATCACTACTACACCATTATTACAACACAATATCATTACTATTACATCATAACTAATTATTCCGCTACTTCTTGCGGTTATTCGAAATGCACGACACACAAAGTTAGATGCAGCCGCTCTTTGCTGTCTTGTGGGATACCTGTTTACAGGATAGACTTCAGGAGTACACCCCGGAGGTAAATCTGCATCCAGTGATATCTCAATTCGTCTCGATAGTGTCTTGCCACTGACCAAGGGCAGCTCAGGACGAGAGAGTGAGGTTGAACAATTACGCAAACCTTCTTTACTTTAATCCAAATCACCACGCGCGTTGTCTATTTCAGCGGACAGAGCAAGAGAAAGGATTGTTAAGACGACTGAACAGAGAAAGCAGTCTTCGTCAAATTTGCTGGACGAACCATCATTATTACATCATGAAATAATCACTACATCACGTCA